>JAJJWW010009470.1:0-485274 GCA_023531295.1 Papaver armeniacum
TATGGGGTTTCTTATAATCGGTAGTCTTACAAGTTGGATAAGCTACCGATTATAAAAGGATTATTAGCTTGAAGTATCTACACTGATAATCGGTAGGTATAGTTTTAATTTAACCTACCGATTCACATTTAACCTACCGATTATGGTGTTGGCTACCGATTATATAAGGGCATATTGGCCATTTCGAAAAATCGAAGATAAGAGGTAGCTTAGATTTACGTTTGGGTGACCTTTTTTGTCTTTTAGTGTCGCCCCTAATTCTTTCGGGGTTGCCCCTAAAAGTGCCAGGTATTTAATGTGGAAATTTCTGAGGAACCCATCATTAAGATGTTGTATATGTGTAGCCCAAAATTCACAATGTACGGCTGAGATTATTAGTTTTAGATTTGATTTGTAATTTTACATTTTAAGATGGACTTAATTAACCTTCATTAGTTAGTTATTATTAGAAAAATTATTTTTATTAAAAAATTACTGATTTGGGTGGTGGTAAATCAGTGGCGTTTTTTATGGGGGTTTTTGGTGGGCAGTTTTTTTAACCTTATCGTTCCTTTTAGGGTTCTTTCACAAACCGTGTGAAATTTCAATTTACCTCTAAATTTATACCATATGGTAATTATCTGATCATCTTTTTCATTCACTTAACACGGTAAAAGAAAATAATCCATTATCAGACCTCCTGTCTCTGATATACATCATAAATCTCCATCGCCCTGAAGTCATAACAAGGTTGATGAGGTGTTATTCCTTTGAAAAGGTAGGTGGCTCATAATTCGATGGTCATGGATTTCTTACTATCAATACACAAAGCACCGTCGGTCATGGGTTTTCTTAACTAAGAAATATATGAATAAGGGATATTTTACAAGAATTAATTGGGGGCCACAAAAAGTAATTAGGGGCCTCACCAGTTGGTCTCCCAATAGCATTTTAGTGCTACCCCTTATCCTAATTTTTCAAAATGCCTAGACTACCCCAAAATAATTAGTGTTAATTGAGTTGATTAGGTTAGATTAGTTGTTTATTTGTTAAGTTAGATTAAATCGGTTTTGGGTAAAAATTAAGACTATAGAAAATTTGTGTTTTTTACGTGTTGTTTTTGGATAGAGAGGAAGAAAGTGAGTTTTGGGGAAAATTTTGGTTAAAATGGTTGCAAATGAAGATCCTTTTGCTCAAAATGATGGAACCAATACTCAAAATGAAGAACCCAAAGCTCTAAACAATCAGGTATTCCTATAATCTTCAAATCGCATGAATGGTGCTCCAAGTTGTCGATTCATGGTCACTAGGCGGCATCTCGGTGTTAGAGTCGTTAGGTCGGGAGTTTATTAAGCGACGACCCTTAAGAGTCGTTAGTTATTTGTCACGAAATAAACGACTCTAATCTCAAAGTATGAAAAATCATCATTTAGTTTTGAATAAATGGACGACTCTAATGTGCAGTTATGAAAAATCGTCATTCATTTAACATTTTTTATAAGAGTCGTTAACATTAGTTTTGAATAAGAGTCGTTAACATTTTTTATAAGAGTCATTCATTTAACATTTTTTATTAGAGTCGTTAACATTAGTTTTGAATAAGAGTCGTTAACATTTTTATAAGAGTCGTTAACATTAGTTTTGAATAAGAGACGTTAACATTTTTTATAATAGTCGTTAACATTAGTTTTGAATAAGAGTCGTTAACATTTTTCTTTATATACCCGAACGACTCGTTATCATTTTTGTCATTTAGTGGACGAATAATAAGATTCGTTAACATTTTTTTTATACATAAACGACTCAACCAAATAGTTGTTATCGTCTATGGAATTAAGATGACGACCCTTCCATTTATTTTGGTCGAGAGGTAGTTTTGGTCTTATAGAGTCGTTAGTGTATAGAAGGGTCGTCATAGTAGGATCGTCAATTGATTCTATAATATATTGACGACTTTATGCAGGAAAAAATCTTAAACCCAGAAAAATGATCGTTATCTCCTACACCTTAGACATCAACGATTTTTCATTAAAAAACATGCAGATCAAAAGTCGTTAGGGTATAAACCTATCGATATGACGACCCTATAACTGTAACTGCAATTTTTTGGTTGGAAAACCTAATTTCGAAAGTAACCCATCAAAATAAACGCAAACAGGAATTAAATTAGGGGGTTTTATTTTCGGATCGAAGATTACGACGATGAAACCAATTGAAGAATTTTTTTTTTCTTCGGGTGTCATTAATGGCGAGAGAGATGGGAGTCGGGTAAGGGAGGGGGGTTTTGGTTTTCTGATTTGGGAGATTTTAGATTAAGGGTTATTAGGTTTAAGTTTTTATTATTTGGAGAAGGGTAAAATGGTACTTTCAAGCTCAGAAGCCTTATAATTTTGGGTGGGTATAAAATTTGTGAGGCCCCGATTATTTCTTGTGGCCCCAATTTTTTTTCGATATTTATTTTGAAGTTGTTAATGTGATCATTTTCATTTCCCAGTGTTGCCCAGCACCTAACTTTGTTATTTCATTCATTTTCATTTCAAAAGAAAATGTTGTACTTCCCTACCCTACCTTCACAATTCATTACCGTGTGACATTCACTTATTGTTTTTTTTTTCTTTTCACTCTAAGTATGTTATATGTTTGATTTACTTTTTGAATCATTTGATCTTCCCATTATATTCTGATTTCTAGGTTTTGTGTGAAAGCTGGTTGTTAAAGACAACAATTATCACCAGTTGGTACTGATTATCACAGTGATAACTATAAATTCGGGGAACTACATTGCGGTGAAAATGGAATGTTCCCAATTATTGTGGATGAAAATTGGAATTTTCACTAACCACGACCGACCACATCAGTGAAACATAAATTTTCAAGTGAAAAATCTACCTTTCATCATTCATTTCAAAGGTGAAAATTCAAATTTTCCTTTTCATTTCATGTGAAAATCCAACTTTCACCTAGTCCCCTGGTGAAAACTCAAATTATCATCTGTTACTTCGGTGAAAGATCAAAATTTCATTATTGCAAAAAAATCTAGTCAACTATGTTTTCATGTTTTGACTTCTAACTCTTGGATTTTTGGCGATTCAGAGAACAAAGAAAAAAGGTATTGAAGGCGTTTCATGATTATCAAGCTCATTCCATATACCCGAGGTCGTGAAAAGGCAAAAGACTCATTCTAGCTCAACTTAAGTCTCAAATGTTTGGCGTCATGTTCAGGACGAGGAAAAATCGGGTGTTTGAAGCTAAAAGTGCAGTTTGGTTCTGATGTGAGCTTAAGGATTTCGTCATTCGGGCCTTTTTACGAACATATTGCGCGCGTCTTCCGGTTCTTTGAAGAGATAGATTTTCCCTCGTTCTATTGGAGCTCCTTTTATACATTCTTCACCTGCAAATTCGAGTTCTAAAACAAACCCATCAAATGAACTGACATGAATGGGTCATAATTTAATTTTCCACTTGTAACTCCAAGAACATAAAAAACAGTACACATTGTTGTTTTGGATGTCGCAAAAACAATTTATGTTTTCCCATTTCAAGTTGCACGATCGAAACTTCTAATCCCCAAAAAAGCTTGCTAAAGAATATACTCCATATATAAGTCTAACCTTTCACTTCAATAAATTTTAGAAGTCGGAGATTACAGCTTTTAAATTGAAGGAATTTATTATGGTAATACTCTTGGAAAGTCTTTGAAACAGGTGATAATTTGGATTTTTTTTAACCGTGAGAAAACAAGCTAAATGAACGGGCTTTTAGGCAAGATATTTGCTGGTTCAAAGTTACTGGCTTCCTAGATGGAGTATTATAGTCAAAGGTAAAAGGTAGTTTCTTACGGCGTTCTTTTTGGGATAATGATAAATCACACATATTTAAGCAGAAAAAAAGAATCTAATTTATCTGTTTATTTAAGAGAAAGGTTACTATTGTAAATCATGTCTAATTATAACTAAGTATGGGTTATATATATATACATATTTAATGATGGGTTTGTAATAAAAAAATGAAGAAATGGGCTACAAATATTTTTCCCAGATATTTAATAGTGATTAAATAGGAGAGATAGTTTCCACTTGCATTGGAGAATGTTAAAAAAAAACACCCAATAAATACATGTTTGTTAAATCTATGTTAATTTGGATTCTCCAAAGGCAAATGAAAATCATCTCTCTGTTATAAACGTGTAATTATGTTAATAATATCTTGGGGTGAATCTCGTTTATTCTTTGGGATGCCCTTGTGTCTAACTTTATAAATAGAGTCCTAAACCTTTGTATTCTACACACATTTAATATAGATTTTCTCTCCTTCTTCTCTATACTTTATGTCTCATTCTCTATTTATAAGACGTTATCACGCACGTTGTTCTACCAACTGACGCATCCAACTTACCTTCTCTCTTAGTTAAATTTGTTTTTTTTCAAGTTAGAATTTATTTTCTAATAAAATTTTTATGGTGTTTGTCATAGGGTTGCCGGTGCCATACCATATGAAACTACTGACGGGAGTTTGTGCACGAGCATGAAAGAAACAACTTTGTGAACAGTACCCTGCTGTTCGTCTTTTTTTTTTTTTTTTTTTTTTTAAAGCAGTTATTAATGATGTCAATCTTTTTCTTTTAATATCAATGACCGGTGAGTAGTGGATCAGAGGATGAGTGCTTTCATCCGTATTTCATCCATCAATATAAGAGGAGGTTCTTTTTACCGGTGTATTATACATCATCCTTTACTCCATCTTATGGATTTTATATAACTTAGCAACCCACGGGCTATTTTAGAAGTTCTTATCCTCTTGGATGTAATTAAAATTCATTGATTAGTCTAAAAGACATAGTCTATATTTATGGGACTTGGGTGATCAATTTTGTCAAAAAGTTCGATTTCCTTTCTTCTCACAATAATCTTTTCATACGAGAAAGAAAAAACAAATCCATCAAAAAAAGATGGTTTTACGATCTCTATTTCTTTTGTGAAATTGGTGATATCGCAAGTTAATTACCTTTACGGTAACTAATCACGTGCATGGTTGAAAAACCTCGGCCAATTGAAGTTGGTATCTTTTGTCCATTAGACAAAGATCATGTGATTTATGTTTCTATTTATTTTATTTGCAAGAAACCATAAATCGGCTACAAAGTTGACTTATGCGTAATTTGAAACGACAATATTGTTTTATTATTATTTGTCGATACAATTTTATTAATTGTACCATCAATTTTCACAATGAGATGTAAAAATTGGCATTCTAAGGACTTTAGCCAATATTAATTATTGATTTCTATTCCTCAAAGAAATGCATCAACCAAAAAGTAGATTTTTCTCTACAAATAATACGATAATGGAATTAGATGGATCCTTAAAGGATGAGATTGGTTACTACGTATTCACAATTGCAAACACCAATTGCTGCATTCATTCTAGTGGATATTGAGCAAATTTTTTTTTCCTAATATTAATCTCCTAAATTAAGATTGTTCAAACTGATGTTGAGATACAGTAGGACATAAAAGATCAATGGGTGCGCACCCGGCTTGTTAGCCAAAATTATTAGTCCTTGTAGTGACTATATGGATCTTAGTTTAATTTTCTTTTGATAAAAGAAAGTGTCTAACTTCAATCTAAACCATTATCTCGTTGGCTCTTGAAGTTACAAAATTATAGGAGATTTCTTTGCATATTTTTTAATACTTTTGGTTTTGACATATCATCTTTATTCTATTTTATTTTTCTTGGTGTTCCAAAAGTAATGCATGGTTGATGGAATATATGTATGTCTATTAAGACTACATTTGTTTTTATGTCGAAAGACATATTTCATAATGAGTATATGTCTCGAATTAATCAGATAATACTCTATATATGAAACTTATTTTCGTAAATAAAATGAAAATATTTCCGCCATAATCAGGGGGGAGACTACACACTAATAGATGTTGGTGTTCATTAACTTAAAAAGTTATATTTCTATCTCATCATGATCAAATCGAAAAAGGCTGCCATCTCAAATAAGGCATGGAAAATATTTTATTATGCTTTTAATAAGATTATGCCTCTTGGAAGGCAATTCTAGTCACATCTATAATATACGTAGCATTTTATAAGAGGCTACATAGTGCTCCTATAGAGTCTATCAAAAAGATCTACATTCTCATAATTCATATCTCCTCACTGGAAGATGGGGAGATTATAATGCCTGCGGGCGCTGGTACCAGCAATTCTTTGAATATTTTTTCAAGATATGCATACACTTGAGAATTGTGTAGGATCGTCATTAGATAATATGTTGTCGAATATTCATATAAAGTAGCTACTGAACTAATAAAGATGGTGGTTGTAAACCCCTCTGCAGAGAAATATCGACATAAGTGATTGGTTGGCATGCAATCCAAATTAGTTTGGATTAATTTCTCGATTGACACATTTTTGGATCCAAAACTTAACACTTTAAAAATGCCAAGCCTATTAATTACAGGCTAGTGTAGTCATAATGCGTTATACGAGAAATTTTTCGTTGTACAAACGATTTTAAGGGTTTTATTTTTGCTCAGACCCGAGGATTGGTTAAAAAATACGTTCTCCCTATATGATTCATTTTGCGTGGTAGTCTTGAAGACTCGTATTGTAATGTAGCACAGATAAGGGTAACAGGGATAGGTTTAAGTTTCGTCAGAAACTTAATAGAAAACTGATTCTAGGATCAAGATTCTAAGGTAAAAGATTGATAAACAAACTTGATAATAATATTGATAATAAGATTGATAAAAGATGTGTTCTTGTAAACAAGAGACCTAGCCTTTATATAGGCTTACAAGACCGATAAAAGGAAAGAGTTTAACGTAAACTAGAAAAGGAAATACTTGCAAAGCAATCAAAGTTAAGCGACGTAAGGGATCAACTGTCATAGTTGATCCATAAGCATTGGATCAACAGTCATTGTTGATCCAGAGAAAGATGTACTACATCAGTCCCCCCTTCTTGAAAGAAACTCGTCCTCGAGTTAACGAATAGAAAGAACTTCATTCTCCCCATGAAAAGTGAAAATTTCTTGCACATTGAATATATTAGAGATGTTCCAAGTAGATGGAAGATCAATAACATATGCATTATCACTGATTTTCTTCAAAATCTTGAATGGTCCATATTTCTTCATCTTGGTCTTGTTGTAAGTCCCAGTAGGAAATCTTTCTTTTCTGAGATGAATCATAACCAATTCTCCTTCATCAAAAGTCTTAAGTCTTCTATGCTTATTTGCATCTTCCTTGTACTTATTGTTAGAATCTGCAAGTTTTGACTTTACTTCTTGATGTATGAGTGAAGCTTTCTCAATAAAGTTATACATTTAGCATTTGATTTACGCAACTTTGGAAGAACCACCAGATCCAAAATATGATTAGGAACTTTAGAATAAACAATCTCAAAAGGTGTCTTACCTGTGGATCGATTGACTGAAGTGTTATAAGCAAATTCCATGTTGGGAAGGAAATTGTCCCATTGCTTCTCTTTTCCACCAATAACTTTTGCTCTAATCAGGTTCCCTAGAGATCGATTGACAACTTCAGTTTGTCCATCTGTTTGAGGATGAGCAGTTGTACTATACTGAAGTTTAGTTCCCAGACGCATCCATAAAGACTTCCAAAAGTAACTTAAAAACTTAGTGTCTCGATCAGAAGTAATTGTCTTGGGAATTCCATGCAGACGTACTACTTCTTTGAAGAATAAATAGGCAACATTGGAGGCATCTGTAGTTTTCTTGCATGCTATGAAGTGAGCCATTTTTGAGTATCGATCAACAACCACCATAATAGAATCATTCTTTCTGGCAGTACATGGTAAACCAAGTACAAAGTCCATGCTAATATCCACCCAAGGTGCATCAGGAATTGGAAGTGGAGTATATAATCCAGTGTTTTGAATATTACCTTTAGATTGCTGACAAACCATGCATTGTTGTACGTACTTCTGAATGTCTCTTTTTATTGAAGGCCAAAAAATAACGTTCCTCAACCAAAGCAATGGTTTTATCACGTCCAAAATGTCCTCCTAAGCCACTTCCATGTAATTCTTGGATCAAATGAAGACGTAAAGAACACTCTTGTGGTATACATAAACGATTTCCTTTAAAAAGAAAACCATCTTGAATGAGATAATCATCAACTTTTGCTTTGTTGAAGAACCACACTTTTCCCATAAATTTTAAAATTTTTATCTTCACCATAAAGATCTTTCAAGAAATCAAAAGCTAAACTCTCATGTTTAAGAGTAACTAAAAGATGAGCTCTTCTACTCAAAGCATCACAACTTGATTAAGTTTTCCACTTTGATGTTTAATGGAAAATGTATATTGATTGATAGTTGATAACCACCTATCATGCATTCTATTGACCTTTTTGAAGTTTTGAAACTTGAGAGCTTGATTATCGGTGTTGACAACGAACTCACTTTGTGAATAAGATAAGGATGCCAATTCTTAAGAGCTTGAACTAGAGCAAATAATTCTAACTCATAAGTAGACCACTTTTTTCTTGTATCTGAATTCTTTTCACTATAATATGCAATTGGATGTCCTTCCCGAGATAACACAAAGACCAATGCCAACAACGAAGCATCACAATGAATCTCAAAAGGTTTATCAAAATTTGGCATGGCAAGAACAGTGCATCGCACAATTTTTCCTTAAGAAGATTAAAGCTCTTATCTCGCTTCTTGAGTCCATTCAAAAGTATCACACTTCAAACAACATCAAACCCAGTGCAATAGTACTAAAGTTTCTCACAAATCTTCTATAGAACGAAGCTAACCCATGAAAACTTCTTACTTCACGTATAGATGTTGGAGTAGGACAATCCACAATTGCCTTAACTTTAGAATCATCCACAGAAATACCAATATCTGACACAACATATCCCAAGAAAGTGACTTTGTTTGTAAAGAAAGTGCACTTCTTTAGGTTCACATACAAAACATTGTCTGCAAAGTGCCTTAAAGACTTGAGTTAAATGTGAAATATGCTCTTCTTCATTGTTGCTAAAAATCAGTATGTCATCAAAATATACGATGACAAATTTTCCAAGAAAAGGTTGCAGAACTTGATTCATAAGTCGCATAAAAGTACTAGGAGCATTAGATAATCCAAAAGGCATGACCAACCACTCATACAAACCTTCTTTTGTCTTGAAAGTGTTTTCCATTCATCACCTTCTCGAATACGTATTTGATGATAACCACTACGTAAATCAAGCTTTGTAAACACTTTAGCACCCGAAAGCATATCTATCATGTCATCAATTCTTGGTATGGGAAACCTATATGGTATAGTAACTCTGTTTAATGCTCTACAGTCTATACACATACGATGACCACCATCCTTTTTGTCTACTAAAAAATTTGGACTAGCACAAGGACTCTTGCTAAGTCTTATCAAACCTTTTTGTAACAAATCATCAACCCGACCTTGTAAAATCTCATGTTCTTTAGGACTTAACCTATAATGAGGTGATTAGGAATAGAAGTTCCGGTATAAAGTCTATCTCGATTTTGTAAATCTCTCAATGGAGGTAAAACATTTGGTAACTCGAGCGGGAAATAAATCATTAAAAGAAGATAACAGAGGTTGTACCTTTTCAGGAATTTCCACCATTGGTTTATCAACTTCATGAGAACTCAAAGAATGAGCTGGTTGTAAAGAATGAACAATGGTAGCCACTAATGCAATGGTCCTCTTATCTGTTTGATGTTTGATAGAAGTAGAAGATTGTAAAGGCCATAAAACCTTAGTAAACCCTTCATGAACAAAGGTATACGTATTGTCATAGCAGTTATGAACAGCACGAACATCATACTGCCATGGTCTTCCTAACAATAAACTTGCTGCAGTCATGTTAATAACATCACATAAAGCATAATCAGAATAGCCAGGGAAAGAAAACTTCACCAAACATTGATGGGTGATCTGCTGAGTGGATGAAATGTTTATCCAACCAACTGAATACGGCTTTGGATGTAGAGTAACAGGTAAACCAAGCTTTTCAACCAACTTTGCAGAAACATAGTTTTCGGTACTTCCACTGTCAATGATCATATTGCAAAGCTTCTCTTCAATGAGACAATGAGACTTGAAAATACTATGTCTTTGAGTAGGACATGGTTCAGTGATTAAAACTGGTCGAATCATTCCAAGAAAATCTGCATCATAAGTCTCATGTTCTTGAAGATAAAGTAATTCTTCGTCTTCTAGATCTTCTTCTTCCAAATTTTCTTCTGGAGTTTCATTAATGTAAGCATGAAACTTGCGACAATCACTAAGTATGGCCGGTTTGGTTGCACTTATTACATCTATCTCCTCTAAATTTTGTATAAGGATTAGAGGATTTAGATAATGGTGGAAATTGTTGTTGAATTTGGTTACCTCTAGTATTGCGAACAACATCTCGTTGAAGATTAGACTCGAGGTGGTTTAGCGAGATGGTATATGCATCATTGGAGCGACTTCCGGAAGAACGGATGTTGTTTGTTGATCTTTGATATGGCTGGCTTGTACCTTTGTCAGTTGGATCAACAAAGACAGTTGATCCCTTTGAATATGGAGCAACAAAATGATCGTTGATCCCTTGTCACCTTGATAACCATAAGAAGAATTATATGGTCTAGGAGTTTTATAATAATGTTGATAACGAGCTTGACGAGGGATGCAAATCGGGAAGAATTTAATACACGCCTTTCAACCTTTATAGCTTGTTGAATAGCTTCAACCATTGTAAACGGATTGTGTCATTCCTCGTTGAATCGATTGTTCAATCCATCTATAAAACGTGCAACCAACTGTTCTTGATTTCGTTCGGCTGTTACGAGCAATTAATGCATAGAATTCAGCTACATATTCTTCTACTAGTCTAGCTCCTTGTCGCCGTTTTGAAGTTTGAGAAACATTTCTTTGTTTAAAATCTTGTGGTAGAAACTTAGCTCTTAATAAGTCTCGCATTCTCGTCCAAGTTCGTATAGGAGGTTTGTGATACTTACGTCGATCATCACAAAGAGTTTCCCACCAAGTCTGCAGACTCCACCTTTAAGTTTATAAGCAACTAGTTTCATTTTAGAAGAATCAGGGACTTCCATAAAGGTGAAAAACGATTCTACTTCATATAACCAATCCAGCATATCTTCAATATGTAAACCACCATGAAAACTAGGTATATCAGCCTTTAATTTGTATTCGGAAGATTTCCATAAGAATTCATATTAGACTTCAATAGTTTTTCGTCTTTCCATTGTTGTTCTAAGACATCTTCATGTTTGTCTTCATCATCACTTCGTTGATTTTTACGATTGTAAATTTTTATGAATATAACCTTCTAATGGTTTGTGCGATGAACAACATGTGAAACATGCCCAGGAATAGACGTATTTTGAGTAAAAGAAGGTTTAAGTTTCTTTGTTTCATCATCTGTGGTTTCTCTTGTCTTCTTTTCTCCTTCTTCTTCATCATCAGTTAACTTCGGCATCTCCAAATCACCAAGACCAACATGTTTCCATATTTTGTCTATACACTCTCCATGCAAATCAAGTCTTGTTTTTCATGAACTTGTAGCCGAATCAATCAAAGTGTCAAGCTTGGTTTCTAGAGAATGAATGGAAGTTTTAATCTCGTCAAATTTGTTTCCAAACTTGGTTTCGAAAAGCTTTTCAATTTCAGCATAGGTGATAGGTTTATCTGCCATTGAAAAGAAAACTAATATAGCTTTGTGAAGAAAATTTTAGGGTTTTAAGTTGTGCGGAAGCTATGTAAGGATCTGTTTCTAGGTAAAAACTAAAAACACTGTATCTGATACCAACTAATGTAGCACAGATAAGGGTAACAGGGATAGGTTTAAGTTTCGTCAGAAACTTAATAGAAAACTGATTCTAGGATCAAGATTCTAAGGTAAAAGATTGATAAACAAACTTGATAATAATATTGATAATAAGATTGATAAAAGATGTGTTCTTGTAAACAAGAGACCTAGCCCTTATATAGGCTTACAAGACCTGATAAAAGGAAAGAGTTTAACGTAAACTAGAAAAGGAAATACTTGCAAAGCAATCAAAGTTAAACTGACGTAAGGGATCAACTGTCATAGTTGATCCATAAGCATTGGATCAACAGTCATTGTTGATCCAGAGAAAGATGTACTACATCATATTGCATTCATACAAGGTACTCGGAGAACATATTCGAATTTATAATCCTAAAAGGATTCCAATTATATTATGAAAGCCACCTGACTCGATTATATCAGGTTTAACAATCCTTTATATATGTGTTTTTAGAAATTTGGTGTGAAACCAAGAATTTAGATTAATTAGTTGATGATATCAACTTTATATATAGGTATCTTGAGGAGTCCTTAAAAACACAAAAATCCACGCTTTAGCAGCATCTATTCTATTTTTTCCTTAAATCTGCAGTTAGAATTATGCTAGCTTAAACTCTTCTTTGAGATAGACTAGAGTTATTGGTTTAATGCTTGTCTACTGTAAAACTCATATTGTTGGGTTAGCATCCATATTTTTGTCAACAATTGTACTCTTTTTCCTTCATTCAGGTTTTGTCCCATGTGGTTTTCCTGATAAGGTTTTAACGAGGCAACATGTCGTTGACATTTAACCTTTGTTTTCAAAATGTTGATATTGTGCTCTTTTTCCTTCGTCCAAATTTTTTTTCCCATTGGGTTTTTATTGGCAAGGTTTTAGTGAGGCAATTTAATTCAACATGATGGTCATCCAAGGGGGAGTTGTATCAATTTTGGTTGTTTAGTGGATGCCCACATTTGATTGAACCAAATCAACTTAGTCATCTCCTAAGAATTTGGATTTCCTTCTCACAAATACGATTTTTGTTCACGTATGACAAGGTATTCATATCTTGGCACTTTGTTGAGGAAACTAAATCAACTATTTATGCAAATCATCTCCAAGAAATTATCAATCCAAGACAGAAGTACTTAATGTATTGAAAGAAACATGAAGACTTGAGAACACCACTATTAGAAGACTAACACAAAAGAAGACTTCATCAACTCGATGATTTCTCACCAAAGCATTGATATCTCCAAAGATTCAAGAAATTCGTTTATCGAAATTGGGAAGTGTTGACTCGAAGATTTGCAAGCCAAGATTTAACTGAAGTACTTATCGGGGGGAGCGTCATAGTAAAAGGTATTTTACTGGACTATCACGTTGTACTCTTTTTCCTTCGTCAAGGTTTTGTCCCATTGGGTTTTTCCTTGTCAAGGTTTTAATGAGGCAGCATATGCATGTCCAGCTCTGTTCTAAGTTTACTCATAATTGTACTCTTTTCCCTTCGATCAGGTTTTGTCCCGTTGGGTTTCCTGACAAGGTTTTAACGAGGCAAATAGCTTAGACACAATGTCATCAGGGGGAGTGTTATAAACGTGTAATTATGTTAATAATATCTAGGGTGAATCTCGTTTATTACTGGGATGCCCTTGTGTCTAACTCTATAAATAGAGTCCTAAACCTTTGTATTCTACACACATTTAATATAATTTTCTCTCATTCTTCTCCCTATTTTCTGTCTCGTTCTCTATTTATAAGATCTCCTAATTTTTTAGTATTTGTTTTTGCACTTTCCCAATGCAATGATTGGGTGTTATTTTGTGTATTAGTGCACAAGATAACAAAACCCTTAAATAAAAAACTAGTCATAAAAACCCAAGGTGACCAAACTTGTTGTACAAAAACCCCACTCAAATGTTGGGATTCATTAAAACTCTATCTTAAACTAAGTTGATACAAAAACCCCAAATTTTAAGAAATTGATTCAAAAACCCCAAATTTCAAAATTGGTTTCATCAAATTTTATGATGAAACCAAAAATTGGTTTCATCAAATTCTATGAGGTTTCATCAAATTTTATGATGAAACCAAATTTTGGTTTCATCAAAATCTTTGGGGTTTTTGTGTTACTTTTGTTTTTTGGGGTTTTTGTGTTACTTTTGTTTTGGTGGGTTTTTTGTGGATGACTAGTGACACCTTTGGGGTTATAACTTACGGACCGAATAACGAAATACATAGGGATTTTTTTGATTTTGCTAAATTAACTTAAAGGGCTTTTGTCCAATTAATTTTGTAAACTTCTGCACCATTACCATCAACGGCTGTGATTTTTCATGTAACATCATCTAAGGGTGATTAACCCGCTACTGGGTTGCACGTACGCTCCATTTTTTGAGCCGTGTCCGCGTCCGACTCTCGGCGGACACGAGATGCGCGTGGGACGCTGACACGACGCGTGTCCGACGCACCAATTTGCGCGTCCTGCGCGCGTCTGGTTTGGACGCACCGATGACGCCGCATTTTTTTTTCATTTTCATATAAACGTTTTCCTTTATTTTTACTATTATTAACCAAATGAAGAAAGACAAACATTTAGATCAATAATTCAGGTCTTTATTAGGATTTTGTAATTGGAAATGGCATCAATTGTACCCTTAGTTGGACATGTGTTGATCTAAGAATGCATTTTGATAGTTGGACATGTATGGAAGCTTATAAGGTGGGTTTTGTATTTACAACAATGGGTTTCGTTTCTTTTTTCTGATTATTGATGTTTGGACGTTCATTTTGTTGATTTTGGTTGAGGTTTTGTAGGTTGCTGCTGGTTCTGAAATTCATGGTACACCTAAAATTTTCACTGAGGATGATTATGTTGATAAGGTAGAGCGTGATTCTCTCTTCATTCTTTTGCATTTTGAATTGTTGGTTCTTTTCAATTTTTCATTTTTTTGTTGATTTAATCAGTAGAAATTACTGTAGTGATGTGTTGGGTTTTTTTAATTTTTTTTTTTTTTTGTTGATTTTCAATGGACAATCCTTTGTTATTAATCGTGCTACTGCTATTAATGTTCAAACGATGTTGTTTAATCTGACCTGTCACTTGGAAGGTCTAAAGTGGGTAAAGTATCACATTTTGCATCGATCAAGTTTTGAAGTTGGCTTATTGAAGTTTTATGGATCAATCAAATCTGCCAAAACTTGCAAGGAGGCAACTCAGTCCTGTCAAGACAAACTTAATTGTGTTTAAATGGTTTAAATTGGTTTAAGCAGTTTTCTAGTCATGTGGTTGTCAGCTTCGGTGTTTTATTTTTTCTGTGTGTAGTATTGTATTAGCTAAGCAAAACCTGGTTAAGACTGGTATAGGTATTGAATACAAGGAACTGCAAAAGAAGAGACATATTTTGAAGAAACCCATTACAAATTAGTAAACCTTTTGGTCCATTGGTAGGGTTGGTCTTTGTAACTCCTCATACTCTTTATGTTTTTGATAACCATGTCAAGCGAAATGATACTGTTGCATACCTACTGGCCATAATTCATATGCAGTAAATCAGGTAAATAGGTTTGATTCTCTTTTACTCTTAGGTCTTAGCCTAGTTCAGATGAGAAAGCATGACATTTCATTTTTAATTTTGAGAATCTCATCAGCAGCTTCTGGTTAATTTTATTTTTGGTACAAATGTAAGACTGTCTCTGCAGGAAACTGCTAGTATCACTAAATTGTTCATGTATATCTACGTCACCTTGAAGTTCTGTGCAGTGTTCTTGATACATGCTTTACTACTATGGAAAGGCAAAGTGTAGAGTTTAGTCAAAGTGATTTTAAGCATTTGCCTCTTCCCCTCTTTGGGTGACATTATTTTGCTATGTTAATCAGGGGGAGGTTATTTGTGTTTGCAGATGAAACTGGCACCGAAGATTAGAATCAAACTAAGGTCTTATTATGTGCCCCCTAATAGAGGAATCGTGCAAGCTGATCATGGATGCAGCAAGAACATCGAACACGAAGGCCATTGGTCCTGTATATCTACCCACCAAGAAGTGAATTTATTGTGTTCTCAAATCCCCTCATGGTTACAAAGACGCAAGATTCCATTTCGAAATCAGGACTCACCAGCGTCTCATCGATATTTTCTACCCAACTGAACAAACACTAGAGTCATTGATGCGACTCGAGTTTCCTCCTCCAGTTGATGTTGATGTTAAGCTGCGATCAGAGACTGCTGCAACTTGGGTGAGAAACATAATCTTAAACATTTTTTTGCTTGTTTTCGGAACAAATTGCATGTTCTTCATAGTACACCAATAGTAAATGAGAAAAATTCCTCTTCACTGATATTTGTGCTGCTGGTATATATGTAGCTTGATTTTCATAACGATTGTACCTTGCTTCACTAGATTTTTAGACTTTCTACTAAAACATGGGAAGTGTTTGGAAGGCACACTTAGAATCTCTTTATTGAAAAAAATAAATCAAATGGTATGCGTCGTTAACATTAACTTTAAGAGTTAAGAAGCTAGTCTTTCCAGTCTCTGCGTACAAGAAACCAAACATTCTTTAGTTTTGCCGAAAAGGTGAACTGTATGTTGCATTTGGTTTCTTACAATAGCCACAAAGTTTAGACAGTACCAACTATTAAGTTTTAGTTTGGGACTCATGGTCTGCCTTATGAATGTTGCTCCTTAACCTTCTCGGTTTATTTTTCAAGGTGTGTTGTTTTCTTTTCTTTTACCACCTAATGATTTAACTATCATGAGTTGGGGTTCTAGGCTTATAATGTTTAAATGGATTTGTATTATTCTTTTCTTTTAGCTAGATATGACATTATGATTGTACCCTTCTTTTCTGGAAAATATGCATATCTAAATTCCAGATGCCCTTTACATGGAGATGATATTCTTGACAGCCAATAATCATTACACTTACCAACATATCATGTGATGTCTGTATCTCCTTTTGGAAGCAATCAATTACTTATTTGGTATATTATCTATCCAGACCACCCAAATCCCACTCTCATTCTCACTCCAGAATATTAAGGATCCAAATAATAGAATTCATTTGACTGACGGTTCTCTAGTTTCTTAAACATTCAGAACAACACGAAGTGTGTTAATAAACCTGTTTTCTATTGTAACTTGTTACAAAATGTATCCAAGTAATTTTCCTGAAAGATCCGTCCCATTTTTATATTCTGCTTAAGAATGCTAGGTTTCAGGGTTTACCTTCGCAGTCGATGGGAACTCAGTTAGTTAATCTTCCTTCTATGTTTAAATTATTTAGAAGATTAAAATTTTCTAGCTTGAAAAGTAAAGTAGACCATTGCTCTGAAGTTTCCAAAGCTGGTGGTGATGCATGGTATTGATATTATGCTCCGAGTACATTCATATTTTGATTTGATATGTGTGTATCTTTTGTGTTTTGCTTCAGGCTTTAATTAAAACTCAAAATAGTTGCATTTTTTTTCCCTACAGGACAACAATAATTTGACAATAGGGTAGCTAGGGAAGTGTATGATCACAGATCACTTTTCCTTTTCCCTGTTGGCTTGTCCTATTTGCCTTATGTGGAGCTCATTTATGCTAGTACTAGTCAAACCGGATAACGAAGTGATATATGATGTTATCATTATCTTTTTGTTATCCAGTTTAACAAGACCAGGTGGATTTATGACACTTACTAGTGTGTCAAGCTAATCAGACATATTTCAGCGTGTACCTGTAATAATCTGATTTCTTAACCTTTTTTCGGATTCTGCAGAAGCAAAACACCAGTTCACTACAGAAGCTTGCTAGGGATGGTGTTTTTCTAAGTTCTTGCGTCTTCGTCAACTGTAGGACTTAGAATACACGGTACATGTAAGTTGATACTAGTGAGGTTGGAATTGAGATTACCTGTAAGATCACTGAGGACTGAACTGCTCATAAGATAAAGGGCAAAGATCCAGGCAGAATATCAGAGTTAAGAGTTTGGGAAGCAAATCAAGCTAATAGTTGGTGAAAGTAGTGTGTAACTAATGGACCATCCAGTAGCCGCAAGGCCCCTCAACCGTTTATAGAAGAACTGTAGAACTGCAAAGGTAGCGTTCATGTAGATAAGGTATACAAAGACATTGGAGGCTTCAGCATCCTGAACACAAGCGTCACTCTGCATAACACATATGCTTAAAATATGGTAAGATTCCTTCGACCAGAGTTATGCCAGCCTCGTCATATTCGAATAGCGGTGATCACAAATATAATGAACATCGATACCATTTTGTAGACATGTCATCCAAAAGATTGAGTACTGGGAGGAGAATCTACAAATGGAATTCGACACCCAGCGGTTTTCGAGAGTGGTTTGACAGAGTGAAGAAGGGTTTTGATGGGAAGCAGAAATTCAAGGCTTGAGTTGTTGGAGCAAGGTCAGACTTTCTGTGCTGCAAAATCAAAGGTGAAGGCAGTTGAGGATGAGCTGAATAAAGCACATATGTGCAGCTGATTGGAGCAAAGGATGAACTGCGAGAGCAACACTGGACTCTTGATAGTTTGACTGAATATGCAACACTAGACTCTTGATAGTTTGACTGAATATGCAACACTAGACTCGTTCTTATGATTTCTATCATCGTGTTGTAATGCCAATTGATATCTCTGAGCTAAATCATCTGTCGAAACTGCTATCTTCATCTCAGGCATACCAGGGGACTGACTGATACACTCGTTGAGTTGAGCCATTACCGTCAGGCACCTCTTTATACAGACTGAGGGTGCAGTCTAAACTGAAACTGAATTTAGATTGCTGTATTCCTGTGCTTCTACTAGACAGGTTGTCAATTTAGTCAGCCATAAGTTCGGTTTAGGGTTACTGGTTTTGTTATAATTTTTGCTTGCCTCAAAAAAGGTTGTTCCATTTCAAGCTTGAAACTGTGAAACATTGTTGTGAACTCCAAATAAATTGTTACCTCGAGGGTTCAGGAAAATTTTACAACCTGTCAATTTTACAATTCATTTTATTTTGTGATTGATGACAGAAAATTACATTACAAAGGCCACATGGTATGTTTTGAAACCTAGCTCTACTCCCTCAAGACTTGGTTAGAACCCTTGTTTTCCTTTTCCTTCAATCTTTCTCTTTGAGTTGAGTTGATGTGAGGAGATGCCTCAATAAACTTGTAGCTTCCAATTAATTTTGGGTAGAAGTTGTAAGTATTATAGAGAAAGTAATTCTATTTCATGGTGTTTTGATTCAATTTTACATTATTGTTGCAAAGAAGTTTCACTTTACATTAGTTGGTATCAAAGCTTTTGGTTTCTTTTTGGGGAAATTGTGGAGAAGATTTTAATTATTAGCTTGGGGGTTTGAATCTTTGTATGTGCTATTGTCAAAGAATTTTTTAAGATTTGGTAACTTCAATATCCATCCAATATAGAACTCACATCATCATCCCACCTTGGATTTCAAGGAAGTGCCGAAAATAAGAAAGTTGGGTTGGTTGCAACAAGACTTCGAGGAAGAGCCGGCGCTGGTGGCAACAACTTAAACTTAAAATACCCCCAAGACTTATCTATCAACAACTTCAAAATCACATACACCCTCAATTGGTTGCAAGGAACGATATTAACGAAACGGAAGAACAACTTGTAGCAAGGTATATAGGAGGTTTGAGAATGCAATATCAAGACACTTTAAACTTATTTGATATTTATTCGGTGTCGGAAGCATATCAAAGGGCATTATCACTCAGCAGCTCTGCTGCATCAACAAGTCTTTCCCCACTGTAGGAAGAGGATCGCCTGGGGGAAGTACTTGTTCAAGGTGATGATGAAGGTGATGCATATTTGGATGGAACCTTGGTTCCCAGCGCCGCCACAATATTTTTCAAACCACTTCTGGAGCAAATTAACGTTGCATTTCAAATATGTAGACAAAGCATCGGTTTGTGAATCATGATGGGAGCCGATCACAAAATGGTGAAGTTAAAGACACCAGTGACCAACCTGCTTCTGTCTGTGCAAATACTCTTGGCCCAAGCCAAAAACATTTAAGGATTGGGGCGGTTCTTAGTCAAGAAGGGAAACCGGTGGCATTCTATCACATAGTACACTTCCCTAGGTAATCTTCTCCCTTGGTTGAGGAGAATTTGAAGACATGGGACCCGGAATTTGCTTAAAATCTCGGTGAACGGAGTAGTGGGTATTCACCACATTACCAAAACCATATATCTGGATACCATTATGTGACCTGCCAGGCTTTGATACCATTACCTGCTTCTGTCTGTTAAGGAATCCACATATACACTTACATTACCAAAACCATCTGGCTTTGACCTGCCAGGCTTTGGTTAAAACAGCAACTCATGCTTTCTGCATGCACCCCAAAAATTTCTTTCAAACTCATTTCAGGCACCTCATTCATACAGTCAGCACGCACTCCAATTCCCATGATGGCAGCAGCTTGATCTTGAGCATAAGCTGCTGCCTTTTGTTGAGCCTGAAACTGCCTTTGTTCGGTCACACGCAGGTGACTAATGTTGTCTCTTACCCCAAGTTGGGTCACCTCCATACCTTCAACAGCCCGATTCATCATGTCCAAGCCTATGTCTAACTGATGCCGTATCCAATCATTTGCTAACAATTCTGCAGCTACTACCCCAAAAATTTCTTTCCAACCTACATCCCATTGCGTAATTTCTTCAAAATCTGGATTAGAGCACATCCAGAGATGCAGAACCTGTTGCCATTTTGGGAAGAATCCAACCTCCAACATTGTTACCATATGGCGACTTGGAATGACAGCTGCCCAAGAAATTACCCAACGGAGCTTCTATTTAGATGGATACACTTGAAACTTCAGCAATGCTTCTTCCAATTTCGGAACTATCAATTGACTGACGAGACGTTCCCAACTATCAGAATCAAAAACTGTCTTCCAAGGAGACAATATGGCATATGCAGACGGATCACTCGGGTGCCAAGCATGAAGCACCTTTCCCAATTTAAACCGCATGTCTGTCCCAACAGTGGTAGCCATGGATGCACCCAGACATGGATTGCAACCGTCTTCCTTTGTGGATCTCATGTCTCCACAAGGCAACTTCAGCACTATCAGATTGTCCAAAACGCTCCGCAGAACTGACGGTAGAAGCAGGGCCTCCAATGACTCCAAAAGCCGAAGCATTGGCTCAGGATCCCTGGGATCCCATGTATTAGTGCAACAACTCCTTATAGCAGGGAAAACAACCTCCATTACCAACTGGGTGTAAGGTGAAACATCATCTGAGAAATCGAATGGATCATCCCCCTGTAACAAGTTCTTCCACGAAGCCACCAGCTACAACCAATGTACATTTTGGAGTGGATTCCATTCCTGAAACACCCTTGTAAGTATTGGTAGTGCGTACGAACACGCGAAGCAAGATAAGTTACATAACCTGTACTCATCCCTGTATCTTATCTGCAACCACGTGAATACATTCGAAAGCATCTCTATATTAAAATTCAGGCATGGGTTTATCATTCTCCCTAGCTGTCTCCTCTTCTGCATTCAAGTTCTCCAAATTCATCAAAATTCTAACTTCTGGACCTCTCATATCAATAATCTTCTCATCAATTCAAAACCACCATCTTCCTTGCTCGCCAATAACTCTACTGCAGTAGCGTAATCCTTATTATTTTTCTTCTTACGATTCTGTTTTGACCACTGCTTCTCTTTAACCACCGGAGGCAGTGATTTCTTCTAAATTCTCTTTTCCAATTGCCATTGGTTCCTCCACATTGCTTATTTATAATCATTAAAACCCAGTCCCATATGCTAGGAGGTTCAACATGGGATTCCCAAATTATCTATCAATTATGCTAAGAAGTAAGCACAAGATGTATTCCCCACTACTTCTGAGAAAGCTATCACTTTCCATGATTTTGCTTCCATGCAATTATAGAATTCCAATGTATAAGATCAAAACAAGTTACTACGGTATGGTATGCATCACATTCTCATCAGATGATAAACAAAATGTGCAATAAGAAATCAATATAGCTTCACTAGAACTAGAAGAAGAAGAAGAAAAAAAAAAAGCCATAAAGATAAGAATGGTGACATAAAAATAGACTAACAACAGTAAGCTTTATACAATACTCGTTGAGACAATGTTAAAAGTTTTATGCAATCTCAAGTTGAAAGCCATATAGATATATATAATGACAGGAATAAAAGCTCAGCAAGGATTACCAGTTAATAAATGTATACAGGCTTACTAGCTGGATTGTCCGCAAATCACATCTCTCAGCTGACTAAAAAAACTGTGTATTTTCTTCTCCTAATTCCTTCAAAGAGACTAAGGTGATCTGGTGAGGGAATATTTGATCAAGATTTTCATACTTGACAAGCTTTTTCGATTTTGAAGTTTTTGCATTATAAATATCGAGGGACTTACACCCGAAACATAAAAGACCACCACTCTTGGTAAAGGCAAATGGTTCTATCTTGGGAAGACTAAACTCTTTCTTCCAAACCAATGGCTTGTGTTCCACCTGCTCATTCTTCGTCTCTTTTAACAACCATATGTCATAACAATTGCTTTTGATGATTTCTAAGTAAAACAAAACACCATCTAACTCCGCTAAAGTATAAGTCTCCAACTTAGAGTCTGCTGGCAGAGGTACTTCACGAAATTTCTCCTCAATCAAATCGAAAGCCAACACCTTTTTCCCTATTATATCCACCCAATGCAGCGCTCCATTCACAAAGACACCATGGCCAGCGGGAAAATCGACAAATTTAGAATCCAACCTCCCAACATTTCTCCACCCCTTACCGCTGCCAAGAGTGTATACCTTAACTTGTATAAAATTAGGTTCTCTATTCGACTTATACAACATAACAACTTTATACTCATTAGTTAATGGAAGGTAACCAAATCCATTCGGGCAAAACAAACACCCATCATCATCATTTCGATCTCTTTCAAAATTTGGAAGCATAACATACTCTCTGGTCACCAGGTTACAGATACAAGCAGTAGGATCTCCGAATCCAAATAGACAGACTAAACCGTTAAACGAACCAACAACCCAATAATTAAACGGAGGGGTGAAGCAAAAACTTCTAATACTATGCATAGGCTTCCCATCATGTTTCTCATTATACTCAAAATAGTGCAGTTGTTTAGTGTGAGCTTTGAGAAGAAAACCCAACTTACCAGAATCAGTGGAGCGATTAAGATGAGTTAGATGCAATCGAGAGAAGGATGGATGATGAGAAACAAGATATCGCCAAGGTTTGCAAACTGCTTTGCAATCTAGTATGGATTCAACTGGTAATCGAGTTATAATGTCAAGTACAATATCTGTCGGGAGACGATTGAAATTCGCCATTAACGGAAAAAAGGGATTTACAGATGGAAGAAATGTTGAACCTAGGGTTTAAAGATTTTGGGAATTTCGGTTGTGAAGAGACTGACACGAGAGAAATGGGTATTCAAAACCTCCAAGGGATTTACAGATAGAAGAAATGTTGAATCTAGGGTTGAAAGATTTTGGAAATTTGGTTGTGAAGAGACTCGAGAGAAATGGGTGGGGTAGTTAAAAACCTCCCCAGTCTGAGCATTTGGGCTAGGTGTGTACAGAATGCCTAGAGGCATGTGGCTACTGGTGTGCAATGGATGAACAATCGTGGATTAGGGGTCACCCACGTTTAATCCGTCAAAGTTGCGGATTTGGAAAACATAACCGTGTCCGGCCCAATTACCCGCGAATTTCACATCCACGGATTAGCGGAAGATACGGGCCACATGCGGATTAACCGCGGATTTGGTCAGGGAAAAAAAAAAAGGTTATTTTCTTTCTGGTGAAACAGAAGTTTGAGAGAAGAAAAGTGGAGCTAATGATCGCTAACGAAATAGAGCTAGAGCACCACTTTTAGAAGGAAAGATTTTAGTACCGAACAAAAAAATAGGGTTGGAGTTCGATGACATACAGAACTTATGGAGTTTCTCAGGGAATCGGATTCCTAATGATCACGACGGATACTATTTTTTGATTAGAGTATGAAACGTACTGTCGATGGGAGCAAACATTCCAAGAAAATCAAAATGTTACTATCAAACCAATCGGATTACAAGGGGTGATGCATAGTGGGTCATTTAATAATATGTCTTTCCAAAACCGTGCGGTGCGGTTAAATCCGCAGATTGCAAAGTCCAACAGCAACCAAACCATGTAAACGTGCGGATTTGAGAATCTCACCCATGTCCAGCCCATAGCTCTTGCGGATTGGGTTTCGCCCGCAATTTTACGGACGGATACGGGTGAAATCCGCGGTTCTGGATTTTTGCACAGCCCTGCCTGACATGTGCCGCCTGCGTCCGAAGGAGCCCATGAGCGCCCGATATCTTGTCAATGCTAGCCCATCCTGCCCGATATACGTAGGATTTGTTCAGATTTTGGTCCTAGCCTACCCGCCTGCCCAATAACTTTTTTAAGTTCGGTCATAGTTTCATCACACCATTATAATTTTCGCATGTATTTTGCATTACTTATAAGATATAATTAATATTGTAAACTAATTGGTTTTGGAAGTGAAAATAATTATTCAGATTTGTCATGTATATACTATATTAATAGTCAATAAAAACATCTAAAATCGGTAGCCCGACCAGCCTGGCCTGCCGAATATTTTGATGAGTCGTGGGCGGGTAATGAGCACAAAATTATTAACACTACCTGACCTGTTCGTGCACGATAAACTTTATGGGCACCTTATGATGAAGCTTGGCCTGCCGACCTGATAAAATAAATGGACCAGGCAGCCTGGCATGTCCTGTTGTAGACCATGAATTTGGGGTTTATTTGAGGCATATCACTAAAACATTAAAATGGGTAATTAGGGAGTAATTTCAAAGATCCCTTAGCCAACTATTTTCCTTAATGCCTAGTTTACCCCTAATCAATTAATGTTAATTAATCGTTTTAGGTGCGTGTTAGATGTGAAATCAGCTAATGTTAATCGAATAAGTGAATTTTTTTTTCTTTCCAAAACACCAACCAGAATCGGTTTATGTTCATGCAGTCGATGAGCCATTCTAAGTTGGTGTTCATGGACATGGCGAATCGATGAGCCACTTTCTAAGTTGGGCTTTCAAGTTAAATTTCAAAATTCCTCCAAGCCTAATTTAGCATTTTTGCTCCCCCTAACAAGACTTTGCTTCCCCTTCGCCTAGTTTCTACCTTCGCCGCTGACGAAGGACACCGAAAATCGGTCGACGTAAGTATACATGAAAAATCGGGGTACAACAACCACACACAATATTTCGATTAGCAATCTCTATGGACTAACTCTAATATACTTTCAAGAGAATCAACTAGACTCAATCTTAATAAAGTGTATCAAAGAGTTATATCTCTCTTTCTCGATTCAATTCTTACTCAAGAAAATAGAAATCTGCGAGTCTAATTGAATACAAGAGAAATCACTTGAATGGTACCAAATACCAATGTTCAAGGATCAATCAATTTCAATCAACAACCAAAGGTCGGATTTCCCAATTGATTGATTCAAACACACAACCTGTGATATTTCAATGATATAACAAAATATAATGCGGAAAATAAATAACACAGACACCGGAAGTTTTGTTAACGAGGAAACCGCAAATGCAGAAAAACCCCGGGACCTAGTCCAGATTGAACACACACTGTATTAAGCCGCTGAGACACTAGCCTACTACAAGCTAACTTCGGCCCAATCGTAGTTGAACCCCAATTAATCTCACACTGATCCAAGGTACAGCTTGCGCTCCTTATGTCTCTGATCCCAGCAGGATACTACGCACTTAATTCCCTTAGCTGATCTCACCCACAACTAAGAGTTGCTACGACCCAAAGTCGAAGACTTTAATAAACAAATCTATATCACACAAGTAAAAGTCTACGGTAATAGATAAATCTGCCTCCCAAAGAAATACCTACGATTTTTGTTCCGTCTTTTGATAAATCAAGGTGAACAGGAACCAATTGATAATTAACCCGGACTTATATTCCCGAAGAACAACCTAGTATTATCAATCACCTCACAATAATCTTAATCAACGCGGAGAAAGTATATATTGTGGAATCACAAACGATGAGACGAAGATGTTTGTGATTACTTTTGTATCTTGCCTATCGGAGATATCAATCTCAAGCTAATCGTTACGATTGTACTCAATACGATAGAAACAACAAGAACAGATCACACAACTACAAGAAAGTAGTATCGGTCTGGCTTCACAATCCAAATGAAGTCTTCAAGTCGTTAACCTAAAGGGTCTCGGTAGAAACCTAAGGTTAAAGGAGAATCGACTCTAGCTTATACAACTAGTATCATACAGAAGGTGTGGGGATTAGGTTTTCCAGTTGCTAGAGTTATCCTTTATATAATCTTTAAAATCAAGGTTTGCAATCAAAAATAGCTTAGTAACAAAGCATTCAATATTCACCGTTAGATGAAAACTGATTAGATTCAAGCTAATATCTTTCAACCGTTAGGTCGAAAACTTAGCTTGTTACACACAAATGAAATGCACGTTTTAGGTTTGTGTAACCGTACCCAAACATGTACATTCGTTAGATCAAAATTTCAGAGGGGATGGAGCTGTTGCTTGTCTGCGTAAACTTTGCCTTAACCGTTTTGTTTATCACATATGGAGAGAAAGAAATAAGAGAGTCTTTTCTACTCAAAGTACCAGTGCGGATGAAGTGAGTTATCTGATAGTCAATGATGTCAGATTGAAGTGTATTTCTGCAAATCTTGTGGAATTGGATAAACCTCAGACAAAGGAACTGTTGGATGGTTGGGGGCTAAACTGTACTTATCAATCTAAGAAAATTGTTCCTTGTTCTTGGATACCTCCCAATGAGGATGAAGTTATGATCAATATAGATGGTTCAAGGAAGGATACTTCTGGTGGTAGTGGTGACATTATAAGGAATCATCTAGGTACTACTATTGTTGCTGCATGTGGAGGTTCAGCCCCTGCTACTGTGGTTTCTCATGAAATTCAGGGAGCTGAATTAGGTTTCAAACTTGCTAAATTTAAAAGATGTAATCGACTCCATGTCAGTACAGATTCAACAGTTGTCTACAATCTGCTTACTACTAGAAAGCCTTCCCCTGCCTGGAGTGTTCTGCATATTTGGAGACGGATTATGCACTTAAGATCAATCTTTGAGGCAGTTCGATATTCTTATGTCTATCGTGAAACTAACAGGGCAACTGATCATTTGGAAGATATTCACCCTAGTGGCAGCTTTGTTGAAGTGGATCCAAGCAGTTTTGACAACAAGTTGAGAAATATTATAGAAGAGGATAGTAGTCATAAAGTCTATTGTAGACAGTAATTTTGTTTTGTTTTGGTTTTGTTTGTTTTTTTTTTTGTTTTCTTTGGTTACTTCTTTGTAAGGTTCTGGGTTTTCTTTAAACCCAGTGGATTGTGTCAAAAATAAAAAAAAAAAAAAAAAAAAAAAAAAACCACTACCACCACGTTCTATGTTTAATAAACAGTAGATGAAACTAGGGCTACTTAATAAGTTGTTATATTTGAAGTTATTATAACTTGATGACCCACTAAATCAGTGGTTAAACAACTGGTTGACACGGTAACCCTTGACCCAGTAGTTTTACTGGTTTGACATCCGGTCCGGTTATTAAAACATTGCCTTCCTCTCCCTTTCCGTATTAAAAAAAACACTATAAAATCGCAAATAAAACCTATGAAATGGACGTATGGTCGATAATTCTAGACATAAATGTGCTACAGTCAATAATTATTGACTAATCTTGGAACTTAAGTGGTCTCCAATAATGCAAATTAAATATGAGCGAATTAGTCTATTTGATCAGTAATTTGGATCATTTTTGGAGTATTGGACCATACTACTAGCACTATTCATGAAAAATTTTCTACGGATCTTTTTTCCGTTAGACAATCACCTATTATTTTCGGAAAATGGGTCATTTGTCCAAATATTTTTAAAACATGGTTCAAATGGACAAGTAAAAATTAATTGGGTGAAATGAACACTAAAAAAATAGCAAAGATGAAACTGGATTCGTCATGACTTAAAACTTAAAAAATAGTAAGGATGAAACTGGATGCATCGTGATGTAAATTAAAAATAATAAAAAGTATTTGAAAGTGGGCAGGATGAAACTGTTTACATCCTGGCTATTTTTATATTTTTGTCCATTTAAACAGTATCAAAATCTAAACGTCCTTTTCACCCAAAAAATTGTTGATTTTAGTCTTTTTAAACAATTTTGTGTATTATTTTTCTAATCAATAAAAAAAAAAGAGACAATGACCTTTTCAGAAGGCAGGAGATACTTTTCAAAAAAAAAAAAAAAAAAAGAAGGCAGGAGATATCTCATTTTGGGACAGAATGAGATGCCAGGCTTTATAAGGATCACAGAAGGAATCAAGGAATTTAGCTCAACCCATTATCTCTGTGAAATCACAAAGTTCTATCGATATCTTCATACACCTACGGTTGATGGCTTTTCTTTAAGTATTTTGATACGTAATTAGGATGCCGTAATTGGTAACAACTAAATTTCTAACATCATTTGCATCTTCTAAGGGTTCATTGTTGAGATGAGTCCCTTTTCTACGAATTTTTCCCCTTGCTTGTTTAAAGAAAAACATTTTGTTTAACAACTAAATTATGCTGCCTAATTTCTAATCTACAATATTTCAAGGCAGAGTCGTTGGAGAATGATACTCCGTAAAATAAAGTACTACTAAATTTTTCCGAAAAGATGCATATGTAAAAGTAGATTTGTATGAAAGCAGAAAGCCTCCTCTTTTTTGTATGTATTTCATCTTTACAACTGAGTACTGGGTTGTTGGGAACATGTTTTCCCTGCCCTTTTAAATTTTATGAATCCCATTTTCTTAGTTAGATCCAAACATGATAAAAAGTAATATGCACCAACTATGCGTCTCCAACAGCTTTAATCATTCAGTTTTTGTATGACGCAAACTGGATCACGTCATGCTCATACTTAGCAACAGGTACATTTACTAAATGTGACCAAATGGATACTGATCAGTAATAAGCCATGGTTACGTACTGATCTCGTGGTAATAAAGAGGAGTTTTGTCGCACAAACGGGTGTCTATTGTCAGTCCGAATCTTATCAATTTTGCTCATAGTGCAGGAAATGAGAAAGAGTTCTTTACCCGTACCCAATACTGTATCTGCTATAGGTTACTTATCATTGTGAAATGTGAAGCACTTTCGCAAGGCTGATCCTTAAAAGTACGTGTATTTTGCCTATTGAAAGCTCGCCATTTTACCTCTGTCACTTGAGGTCAATAATTCGAAATCCTTGCTAATTGGAGTTTAATGGCCCCTTAAAAACATCACTCAACTTCCAACAAAAACTTATAACTCCCATGACCAGGTTAACGTATGGTGGCCGGAGGAGGAAAATTTCTAGTTTGACTAAGTTAGTTTAAGAGAAAACTTTCAGATACATTTATTATGTGGGAGCTTGGGAGGATAAGACCGCACAGAAATAGGGTCTGGGTTGGTTGCTTTCCAACCCAGAAATAGGGTCTGGGTTGGTTCATAACATAGGGTCTGTTGGTTTTTTGGTTTGAAGACTGGGTTGTTTTTGCTTTCATGTTGTTTTGTTGTAAGTTGTAACTTTTATCTTTTTCTTGGGCTTGGGTTGGTTGTGTTTGTACTTCCTCCCTTCTTTGGGTCTCTTTGTTCCTCTGTTCCCTGCTTGCAGTTGTAAGCTTCTTCATTTTATTCTTATTTTTGCCGAGTAAAAAAAAAGACCGCACAGAAATAATAGCTTCTCAAAATATTGCCACCTCATTTATCAAGATAAATAAATAACAAAATGAAATCTTAAAGAAAAGCAGACCTCAAGCAAGGATTCGCTTGCCCCGCACCTTACCTCAGGGCTAGCCGTGTAGGAAGTGACCATCATTTGTGTTTAGGCGGATGACAGGCTATTTAATTAAGCCAGATCGATCATGTTCATTTCTATGGTCTATAGTTAGTTAGACCAATATCTGTAATGTTCCGAAAATGCTATATAACCAGCTATTTAACAGCTGAATAACAAAAATAATGTTAACCACATTGGATCTTGTTGTTCATCTTCTTTCTCAGAACATATATCTTTCTACCCTGCGTTTTAATTATTTCATGTCCAAAAAATCTCAAGCGTATTAACAACTGTGAATCAAACCGATCTCTAACATCTTCCTCATTCCATTTTTGGTAGCCCTTAATCCATCCAGAAATCTTTCAATCGGCGTAGACAAATGTTTAATTAGACTCGATCAACACTAAATTGATTTGTAGTATTGGAACATTGCATAAATAGGGTGTTTTTGAACAGCTCACAGAGTAAATAGCATCGGTTTGTTGGTTGATTAAAGAAACGATATAAGAGAATCGTTAATCTCTGAAGAAGAAATATCTTTAATAGTGATTAAAATGGTTGAACTGGAATTTCATGAAAAGCTCAATTTTCTCATTACCTCAATGAAAAATATGTGATGTCTTATGGAATCTCTGGTAGATGTATGTTGATTTGATACTACCTTCTTAACGTGATCATGATTATATGTGAAGGAATATGATTCTAAATTAGGGAAAGAAAACAAACGGTTCGAAGATCTAAACCATATATAGCCGATTCGACGGAAGAGTAAAAGAGAATTTCTCTTCAGAAAGATAAAAAACAGTTCTTTTTTATTTTTATTTTTTTTTTGACGACGACAAGGTTAAGAGGATTGATGACTCATTCCGCCACATCGGATGCCACGTAATATCAGTTGTTATTCAGCTGTCAACCAGCTGACGATGAATAAAGCACGAAATTAACAATTTTTCCTTTGTATTAAAGAGTGTAAGAACATACTAAAAAATTGGAAAGTTACAACTCAGCAACATTTTTTTTTTTTTTTTTTTTTTTTTTTTTTTCTGATCAGAAAACAACGGTTGGGCATAATACAGATTATGATAACACAGTTGTTGTTGTGATCATTTGACAACGGCACAAAGGACAAGTGTTATGTCAGGACAGCCAAGTAGTAATACAATCGGCATGGTAGACGTGTTTGCATGGCATTTGTTTACCCAATTCTTCTTCTTCTTCTTTATTATCAGCGTTAAGTATTGTACATTCATTTTGATCAGCAGGTCCTACCATGCAGACAGAACACATCATCTCAATAATAGCAACACTCGGCATATACTGGATACAAAAGAATCCGGCGTATGAACTGAATCGTTGTTCTCTTCTACCGACGAAACTTCCAAATCCATTGAGAATGTAAATCAAAATCAAAATCAAAACAATCTTCAAACATGAAGGAAGACAGTCTTAAAATATGTAAAATAAATAAAGAGATGATAAGATAGTGTGTGGGGTATGATAATTGTAGGTGTAAATAATCCACAGGGACAGGTGGAACCATCCTGGGCGAGGGCGTACCAAGATAAACAAGCACTAGAAGCACTGAATCGTCTCATCAGATTTGGGCGCGAGAAAAGAGGAATGGACGCAGCTCGTGAGGTCGACATAAAAGAGGGGAAAAGTTATGATGTGATGCTCATCGGGTTCGAGGACAATCAATGCACTGACAGAGTTGGTGAAGAGATAAGGAAAGCTCGGTCAAAATGAGACTCAGCCAGGAACCTAAAGGGCGACGTCGGTCATCTCCACCAAACGAACGACATCGGATGAGGACACCACTCAGCTAGATATCTCGACTTGAGCAAAAGAGAAGATCGGCTGAAGCATCAGCTAGTCGCCCGAGAAGAACATCAAGAAAGCTACACCAGGCCCAACACCGTAATATCGATGTATCACCATCTGTGACTATAAATAGAGACCACGTAGAGAGGTAAAGGACAAGTAAGAAGAGAGGAAAGAGGGTACACCTAGAATATTGAGAGAAGCATACATCTTGTAATCGTGAACCAAGTAATAAGATCATCCTTTTACCCCGTGGACGTAGGTAATCATACCGAACCACGTATATCTTGTGTTCTTCTATGTCTCTTGCTTATTTACTTCTTTGCGTACGTTTGAAATCCTTTGGATGTAGTAGTAGGATTTTCTACATCTACATTATGGCGCCGACTAAGGGGACCGTGTAACATCTTCGGATACCTTGAAATCGGTTACCAAAAGAGAGAAATCCAAGCTCCTAAGTCACCTTGCGTGTTAGTTGAAGCTAAGGGAGAAACTCTTTTGGTTAAAAAGGTTGATAGACAAAGCTTGCGAGATGTTCTTGTTTTTATTTTCTTAGTAAAACCTTGTTAAGTTTTGGTGTAGGACTGTTTTATTAGCATCAATCGCTTCTGCTTTCGGTTAAGTCAAGTAGCCAAGATTAAATCATCAAACTAGGCTATTTGCTTAAGTTGTCTAAGCGAGTTATTAGAAGATCAATAAACTCCCGAAATAACATCCTTTGATGTTGGTAGAAGGTAGAATGAAATTCCACCTCGCTGACCATTTTTTCATCTCTAATGGTTGAAATTCATGGGTTGATAGATTTATTGTTTCAAGTTTACCTTTGTGGTTAAAAGCTCGATTTTGTTACATTTGCTTTTACTTACTTAAATCCTTGAAAAGCTCATGGAATTTTTGTTTAAAAGGAAAAACTTGTTTAGTTATTTTCATCTAATAAGAGCCGTAAGATCTCTTACCTTATGAGTGAGGGATTCCGGTCGGGCAAGTTTGATTAATCTCCTTACGTAGAGTTAAATGTTTTCGGTTGAGTAAAGCTTTTTTGGGTCAAAGATCGCCTGGTCTTAGATCTAAGATAAACGTAATAACACCTCAAAGCTCCCGAATGGATCATCTTTGATGATCGGTAGAAGCTAAGTTGAAATGTTATTTCGTCGTTTGGACCTTCTTAGTGAGTTAAGCAAAGTACAACAGTGGTGGAGGCAAGGATCATCGAGTTCAGTTTTCCGGAAACTACGGCTGGAAGGAATTTAGTGAGCGCTTCATTATTAAGTCTCATCTTGATGCTACACTAAAATCCTCACAAAGATCGGAGACGGTCGGCACAACAGTCGGTGAAGGTTATCGTATCATCAACCATAGTCAAAAAAGAAATCTTCTGATCTAACATACGGATGATTAATGACTTCTGGCACTAGGAATGTTAGGACAAATAATGATTTATGCATGAAGAAAGTACCGAAAGCGATGTGTTGAGACAACTTTTCAAAAAATTGTCCTTTGCGGTCAAAACCACTTATTTGCTGAGATCAACACGCTAGCATAAATGGAATTGTACTACAAAAAAAATTTCCACCTTGTACAGCAGAACTGATGTACTTCATCCTTAACCTTTTCGAAAACAGTTCGAAGTAAGTGCTGTGTACTTTGCTGACGTAGGTAGGGACGGACAGGCGAGCCGAGGCACAAGAGTGACACTAAAGGTGATAGTGAGCACCTCTAGGACAAGTAGGATTCTCAGGAATCGGTCCATAGCGGGATCTAGTGTACAAGAAGGACTGACGGGTTCCCGACAAGAGGACATCCGACAAAACCATCAAAGCGAGACTCAGGCACCAGGCAGAGGCATGGCAACTGTCGATGAGGAAGTCGATATAGGCCGATATGATGATCTCCCACCAAGAATACTAAGGATCAACCTGAGCCAGATGATGCACGGGGACATGGAAGACGTAAAAATTGCATCGGATACCGAGGAAAAGGAGGAGGTGCAAACGATGCAGTAGGAACGAAGGCGAGAAAGACAACCGACAGAGTACCGGCGAGAACTAGAACAAGAAGGGGAAAGGCTTAGACGAGTGCACTTAGGAAGGGGCGACTTCGACCGAGACATCCCGCCAGCGGCAGCTGATCCTCCCGTAGCCCCAACCGTTCCCCCCGTTATCCCCTCGGCAAGACCTCCAACTGCACCCCCCAATGTAACATGAAACCAAGTGAATGGACACTCTAGCCATGAAAGCACTGACCCAATGCTACTTGTTATTTTGGCAAGCCAAAGAAGGCAGGAAGACCTTATGAGAGAGCTACAGAGAAGGAATCTAGCCTTGGAACATGAAAACTACCAACTCCGCAACCGGAGAGCCGGGTCAAGAGGATCGTCAAGTCGAGGCGCCTCCAGCAGTCATACCCAGCCGAGAAACACTCCAACCCCACCCACGGGCCGACAACGCATACCCGACCTTAATCGCTCGAGGGGAGGGTATGGCCCACCCGAAGATTCTTCAACCGAGGAAGAGGCGACAAACGAGAGTACGGATGCGACAACAAAGCAAAAGATCGAGCAACTTGAGCAGATGGTCAAGAAACTGACAGGAAATGGCGAGGATGATAAGCTGGCAGAAGTAATCAGTGAAGCACAGAAGACACCGTTTACTAAAGAGTTGGATCAGACTCCTTTCCCGCCAAAGTGTACGCTGCCGATCTTCCCATCTAGATTTGACGGCACGGGCGATGCAGGAGAACACATCAAAATGTACATCATGTCCTTGTTACAATGGAAGAATTGCGATGTGGTCATGTGCAAATTATTTCCAGCAAGTCTGGAAGGTGAGGCAAAGAACTGGTTTTACACCCTGCCTGATGAATCCATTGGTAGTTACGCTGTCTTGGTGGAAACCTTCCTAGAAACTTACATGCACAACAGTATAGCTCGGCCCAGAGTTAACAAGCTCTTTACGCTTGCATGAAGATTTAGGGAACCGTTGTGGTCCCTAACAGAAAGATGGAGGAAGTTGTGCACTGACATCGGGAAGGTACCGGTCGATCAACAGATCTTCGGGTTCGAAAATTCATTGGGGAAGTCAGATCCTATTTGGATAGCAATGTACACTGAGAAACCTAAAACGTTAAGGGAAATCAAGAAGATGCAAGAACATTACATCGCCCTAGAAGAAATACAGGAAGGAGCACATGATGGAGGAATACAAGAAGCAAGCACTACAGTAGAGGCAACCCCACGAGGAGATTCTAAGCGACCGGAGAAAAGGCCGAGCACACAACATCATGGGGAGAACAATAAAATTTGGGTCGAGAAAGGAAATAAGCCTCGCCACGAACCTAAATCTTACACTCCATTAAATGCACCATTGGAAGAAATATTCAAGGAATTCGAAAAGAGAAACGATATCCGATACCCGAAGACTAGGGGAATTCAGTTCGACGAAACAAGGAACCATCCAGAGTTTTGCCATTACCACCAGTTTCGTGGACATTCGACCAACGATTTTCGGGAGGTAAAAGATATCATCCAGCACCTGATCCGAGATGGATATTTGCGACATTTCGTCAAGACATCGCCAACACAGCCAACTCCGACGCACCCGTGCATCAAATAAGAATCAATCGTGGTACCCAGTTCGCCTGTAACACCATATCACACTCGGCAACTCAAGGGTTTGACTTGGGAACCGGTATCACTTCAAGAATTCATAAAAGAGATCGAGCGGGCAAAGAAATATTCAGTATGGCCAAAACTCTGCCCATGGAACCTTGGATGATGCAGTCGATTACTTTCTCGGCAAAAAACGTCCCATTAAATGGTCAAGCGCATGGGGATCCCTTAGTGATAACCACCCTTATCGAAGAATGGGGTGTCCGAAGGATACTAATGGACAACGTCAGTTCAGTCGAGGTCATATTTTATGACACCTTTAAAAGAATGGAGTTATCTAACGACATCTTAATCCCGTCGACCTATCGAATCTACGACTTCAACGGTACAGTGACAGTACCAAAAGGAGAAGTCACCCTCAGAGTCTCGGACGGGGAGGGGTTCCTTGACACACTCACCACCTTCTGTGTGGTCGATATTGTGTCACCATACGAAGCAATCCTTGGTAGACCCTGGCTCGCAGGAATCAAAGGAGTCTCCTTGGCATACCACCAAAGGTTGCGGTTTCCATCTTATCGAGGAGTAGTGGAGGTATTGGGCGACCCCCAGGCTGCGCGACAATGCGTACAGATAGATATCCAGCAGAATAAAGAAAAGTGATCAAGGAAACGCCAAGAAAAGAACAAAGCTAAGGAAATAAGGGCGAGAGAAGAGCTAGAAAAGGTGATATCACAAGCCATCACCACCTACGAAGTGATGATTATTTTCAATGTTGTTGTAGTAATAGGTAGGGGTTGTCGTTCACTCGGACTTGATGGGATTCATTTTAAGTTTTAATAAAAGAAAATAAAAGAAAAATATATACAAAAATTGTCACAGGATGAAAAGTTACTAGGATTTGTGGATTTCACTACTTTTCATATTCTTGTGGTTAGGTCATTAACTCGAGACAATATAGCTCAAACAAAAGAAGTTGTGACTCTAATTCCTTGCCAAAAATAGATTTCATAAAACATTATCTGTAAATCGTAAGCATGACGCATCAAAAGTACTTTAAACTAAGCATGCGACATCAGACAAAATAACAGATAATTAATAGAAATCATAAAACAATTAAATCTATGCAAAAAGTCATATAAAGAATTAATTCATTTACCACAATCGTGAAAAGTTGCTTCCTCCGTCGCCCCAGTGATGGGTTTTAGCTCATCATGTTGGAAACACGTTCAAAGTATGATTTCATTGCTCAAAAGGTGCTTACAAGGATGAAAATATATGAAGACGAGAGATTCGTAACACTTATATTTGTTACAATCGCACTTTCATTATGAAACGATAAAACTCAACTGTCGGCCGACGTCGTAGCTCTGCGACCCACAAATGTCGGATCGTTATTCTTTGTTGGAGAACGACGGTCTTGACGTCCGTTCTTCGTGTTCTTGATTCTGCAGCGGTAGAAACTTCTTTCGCAACTCGTGATTTCTCACCGTGATGCTGTTTACTCCCCAATCACTCCCTCCCCTTCTATGAATCCTGTGAAGACTATTTATACTCCTAACCGCCTTCGAATCCTCCGATTAAATGAAAATATCTTCTCATTATTTCTCTCGGGAAAACTTGAGATTTTCTTTCCCTCTTTACTTCTACACGGCTTCTTCCGCTGTAAAATATATTGTAGACGCATTATTCTCGCGGAAAACGAACTCCAACAAGTCACGAACGAGTCAAACACGAGCAGTCCACGCCGCGATAAACACGTGAATATCTCACACCCTGTTTTATCTTGTGGATACGATATTTTGAATTCCAGGTCACTTACCAATCCTGTTTAAGTCTAACAGGACCAAACCAAGCCAAATATTCGATTCAATCTCACCAGAAATTATCCAAACCAAATTTGAGTATTTTTCCGTGTGAGCTCTGTTTCCTTTTCACCGATCATCTAGCCCAATTGGATTGAATCCAACGCTCTTACATCTCTGTTAAGCTCAAATAAGCAAACCCAATGAGTTTAGGATCTTGAATCTCCTTAAAACATGATCAAATTTCGATCCCTAATTCTGCCAGTTCCAAACCCAGTTTCCCGCCAAAAAGTGAATTCAAACGGGAGAAAGGGGAGTCCCCTATCTGGATCCGGTGTCCCTTTAGCGGATGCCCACCGATTGGGGTGCAAATAGCGATTAGTATGCCCTTAGTAACCGAGGTATCCCTTAACCAAAAGTGAGAGTCCGAATAGCGGGTGTCCTCCGGAGGTGCCTTTAGACAACTTTTTCGAGCGATTTTTCCAAAATGTTTATTGCCCAAAAATACCTACAAACACATAAAACACCAAAATTAATACAATATCGAGTGCCAACAAAATAGAGTATTGAGATCAAATTAGACACAAAAATGTGTCTATCAAATACCCCCAAACTTATTATTTGCTAGTCCTCGAGCAAATTTATTCTAGAAAATAAAAATCATTTGAACCCCTAGGTGGACCTAGAGGCGGAGTGTTGTCTCCGGAGGGTTTACTAGAGGTGTACCCACAAAACCTTGACTTCTAATTGGTCACCAGTATCCAAAGAGCTATGAGGACATACATATTCTCAACCTATCTCCAAGTGACTAGAATGCCAGAGAAATTGATGGTGTCAGCTCTAAAGCTGACTGTAGAAAATGGGAGACACATCCGCAACACTGCTAGATAAAGAGATATCCGCTACACATGACTAGATAAACATTGTAAGATGCGTCCATTGATTCTGTTGGATAAGATTAGGAGAGAAAAATATGAGAGGGACATCGCTACACAATTTGGACTAATTGCGTGTGATGAGTTAAACCGGTGCTAGAAAGATCTTGTGCAGTTGAAAGCGGAATAACAAAGCAACCAAATGTATCTTTTTTTTCGACTCTCTCATAGTGCTCAGTAGAAATAACGTCTTCTTCGGTCTTCAACTGTTGATGATAAACTCTTGAACCTCGTAGAACCTTGACAATTAACTCTTCTCTTCGATTCCTTCCTTATAGATTTCGACTTCCCTATGGCCTTATTGATTTTTTTTTTTTGTTTTTTTTTTTTTTTTTTTTACATGGTTTTTTTTTTTTTGAGTAATAACAAGACAAAAATTTATCATTTGATTTTTCTTGCTCTTTTCATCACCCTTGATTTTGAAGGAATTTAACACTTGGATCTTCATATAACTTATAATGTCTTAGTATCATGAACTTCAACAACTTATATCATTTGATTTTTCTTGTTACCCTCACTCTAAGTTTTTGAATTCTTGTAACCCTTGATTTTGAACGGTTTTTGGCTAATAATGTATGATCATTTACCACGGGTATCGACGTGGCTAATAATTAGTTGGATGGCACATGTGTGGAACTATTATCCACGGTTTCGTTTTCATGCGTGGGTGCTCGGAAATCATTTTATGTAGTTGATTACAATTGTTGTACTACATGTTTGTCTAATTGATTACATTCCAAAGCAAATAAAAACTAAATACTAAACCATTTCCGATACAAGAAAGCAAATAAATACTTAATACTAAAACCATTTTGAGTTTGATACACGTTTCAAGAGAAATTCAAAGTGAATGAAACAAAATACTTAAATTATATAAACCATAATATCTTTCAATGACATTAACACCCAAAAAACGTATACCACATTTACAAAGGCTTTATTTCTTATCCCTTCAAATATAACATGGTCTAAACCATTAAGAAGATACAAAAGAACTATAATCTCTCACGTACACCTATGGATTCAAACAAGTATAAATATCCATCAAACATTTAAGCGATAACCTAGTTACCCATAAATCTCAATTCTTCATGCAAATACTAAGTTGGTTGGCAAGCTATTGGATTTTGATGTTTCCATAAAATATCACTATCGTCTAACTTAACAATTATGCCATCGTCTTTCTAATCGAGAACGTTTGGAAAACATTGATGATGATAAGCTTTAAGTCTAGATTACACAGCCAAAATATTTATGGATATGCTCATACATACCCGACCAGCGCAAAGGGCATCTATTTCTTTATGTGAGCATTTTTCATCTCATCTCTGATTTTCTTCAGAGAGTCGGTTCTTAATTTCATCTCTTAAATCCAGTTTCATTCTTCCCACTCTAACCTGTAACATACACATCAATGAGTTAACATTCCTCTTAAAACTATATCTCCCATGTATTTACATTGAATCCTGCACTTCAAAAAAAAAAAAAATGTTGAATTCAAGACTACATTGTGAGGTAAAACAATGCTTTGTCTTTCAGGCTGTGTGAGGCATTCGATTGTTCTTATAAATTCAACTCCATACTTAAAAGGAGGCTACGATTGTCAAATTAAAACCTTATTTTCGATTCCTTTCCTTCCATGCTGGGTTTATCATGGTCAAACAAACGAATCAAAAAATATATTACAAATAACTCCATTAATCTTGGGAATATTGAATACAAAAACACATAATTTACAAAATTTTGCGAACAAACCATTTTTGAATGCTTTCGCCATGTAAATGTCATTTGGCTTAAATTTTACGACTAAACGAATTTGGAAAATGGTTAGGTCCATCACATGATTACCTTGACCATACTGATCATCATGATACTAAATCACGGATCTCTGGACGTACTTGTTTATTCTACTCCGTTGGTGGTGTTCATGCATTCCCCATCACTCTTCCACTCTCACCTGCAAAATCAACATCCATTACTTATAATGTCTTGGATGGAAAGTGGAATCTCTGCCCAATCCTCTCCTTCTAAACTTGGAAAAGAACATAGCAAAAAAAAAATTGTTTCCATGAAACCTACTGAACCGCTCAAATTCATTGAAACCGGCAAAACGACCAGAAAGATTTGGTTTGATTGCGTTTTATAAACTTTTTCTTGAAAAACACCTTGACACCAAACTTTTTGGAGTAATTTTTTAGTTCTCTAAAACAATTGGGTTCATAAGAATGAAGACTTAATACACATCCAGATGCACATCTCTTACTGAAAAAAACAACATTATCTGGGAATAACCAAAAAATAAAGACTAACCTACAAATACATGCATACTGGGTTTTGCAATTCTTGAATTAGAAATAGAGTGCTAAATAGAACCCTAGTATAAACCTAGAATTTCATTGAATAATGAAAGGATCGATTGTTTTCATAGCATCCATGATCAATGTCTATTTGCCACGGTAATTTTCAATTTTCTGAATTTTTTCTCTAATGTCTCAATAGGATGTTATCCCTAACATTCCAATTTCTATCTTTTCGGTGAGAAACAAGTATGTAAACTTAGCTAACTTAGGATACCATGTGATGCTAGAAGTTTCAAAAATGCAACTAAAAAGTTTCTCCCATACCCCCAAACTTAAATCTAACATTGTCCTCAATGTTCTAAAGATGAAATTAAAAACATGAACAAGGAGAAATTGTTACCATTTGAAGCAAAGAGTTTAAGGAAAAATATTACCGTGTTGCAAGATCATGGGTTACCTCCCAAGAAGTGCTAAGTTTAAAGTCTTTAGACAGACATTGGAAGGGATTAGTCACCTCGAAGAATCATATAGTAGCAGTCGAAATAACTGCGGGTCATCTGGATCAAAAAGTGCTAACCACAAGAAGAGGAGACTGCAACAGACCAGGAAGATATCCAACACACCCTTATCTATTTTTAAGACAACTACATCTAGTTGTGGTTCGGGTTCAGGCTTTATAAAAGGGTCTAGATAACAAATTTTCATGGGTTGCGTTTCCTCATGAGTTAGATCCGAATGTTCAGGTTCTAGAGTCTGGAAAAACTCAAATAAAAACTTAGAAGCACATAATAATAACTTTGAATAATTGAGGATCCTCTAAGTCAATCGTTTTGACTTACACAGTGACCACAATAAGATTGGTGGTCTTCCTTAAGCAAATGTGTCGACCTAATATCCTAAAGTAATTAGGTTTAGTCTCTAAACTTAATAATGGACACATCCGAAACTTATACGTACCCACAATTGGAAGGAAGGTTTTTGGTGGGAAAACAAAGTCAATCGTGGTATCATAGCACAGGTTAACCACATCAACTTGAGAGGATGGGTTTCTAACAACCGAACTTCCCTATGGACACAACTAGGTTCGGGAAAAGTGTATGAAGATAGTCTTGTAAAATGGTTGAGGCACGGATGTCCGGTCCTAAGAGAGGGGACTTTCTGAAAGTTAAAGGTAATGCACTAGGAGAGTGATAATCACCCCCAAACTTAGAGTTTTCAGTGTCTCTAGATAGACTAGTTACAATTTCCCTAATTTCTAGAACATCAGAATCCTGAAAATGGTCAATTGATTCTAATTTATTATCAGGTAATGCATCCTTACTCATCTCTACGAGTTTATCGTCTTCTAAGACTAGTGTTTCTAAATCACTAGACTCTAAAACAGTATTCTCAGGGTAAACTCTTTCCTCTAAACCATCATCACAATCATATAAAGGATTATCGCCGAAAGTTTCTAGTAAAGGCCCGTTAACTAAGGTGTTAATCATAATTACTTCCTCTGATTCACTTATAGGCACATCAAATAATGGATTATCCAACATATTGCAGGCTAAAGGATCATGAACTACATCGTCTAAAACGTTGGCATCTCTAGTCAAATCCTCGTCCTTTCGAATAGGTGAATAATTATTAAAATTATTAGGATTTGAACCAGAGAAATAATACTATCATTATAAAGTTCAATCGGAGTAACAAATTCCTGATCACTATGCCTATTTATTTCGAATTCTTCATCAACAGTATCCTCATCATAATCATAAAAACATGAAAATGGTTGAACCTCATCTAAACAAGTAGTGTTACCAATTCTAACCTCATCATCTTGATTATGTGAATAACTATCTTCATTCTCAAAGGTATTATTGGATACACTATATTGGAAATTCAAGTTATTTCGAGCAATACTTTCATTCGTCTCAAGTCTACGTGTCGACTACAGCTATCCTCTCAAGGGTCTCCTCCAAAGAAAGTTCCCTTAGTGTTGGATCTAAGTTTTGAGTTAATCTATTGAGGATATCTTCTAGAGAAGGAAGAGGAACAGAAGGATCATAATAAGGACTACTTTTCAAAAGTTTGATTGTATTCTCTAGAAGATGAAGAACTATTACTATAATCTTCTTGCTCGAATGACCGATGCACATGCGAGATAGTAATTGGGCTCACCATGGTATGACCCATAACCTTCCAAAGGTTGGCGTTCCCAACCACTATTCACACTATGGTCATAAAAAGAGTGATGTCCATAATGTTGAGTTGGATATTCATATTCATCGTGATGGCTATTATAATACCGTTTGACATCCTAGCTGCAAGGGAATTCTACACAAACACAAACAAGGCTGACTCGACCACAACAAACCTACTGATTTCTAGCAAACAAAAAGCATGATGGCTCCACTTAGATTGTTTCTAGACCAGCTTGTAATCCTTCGAAATGGAATTCGTTACAATTTAAGCAAACCCCTCTGGAATCAATCTGAGTTTAAGTAAGTTGAATAGAGGCGAGGGAAGCTACGTGGAGCTTTGATACCCAAGGCCTCACCGCATTACAAGGCGGCGCAGTCACGCATTCAACTCACATAAACCATCATGAACTTCGAAGTATGCTTTAAGAGTAACCAATATTTTTCGAATGACTTTCCTATTAAGCTCGTTACCCTATCGGTCTCGTTCTAGTCAGTATTTTAAGCTTAGGTTCGCGTTTGGTTTTGTTTTCCTAAGGCGGGCAAGAAGAGAACGATGATGAAATCCGAACCCTTATCTTGTATGGCCAGTCCTTGCCCTTTACTAGGAAATTAAAGCAGCCGTTTTCAATACCTCAACATATATGCATACAAAATCATCGAGAAACCCCGTGGCGGGGATTCGCGGGTGTTTAGAATTCTTACCTCCCGTTCCAGACAGGGGATGAACCGTTGAAGTCGACTCGGGCCACGACTCCTATGTCATGTACGAACCCGAGGGGCCGAGACGATATCGTAATCGTCGTCCTTCCATGTGCAGTTTATATTTAAATAACCCTTCCTTAGGGTTTTAAAAAAAATGTCCAAAACTAAAGTCCAAAATTAAGAAGTCCAAAAAAATAAAAATAAAAATTACAAAGATAATTACCTAATTACAGTTTCTAAAAATAAATAAAAAAATTAATTACACTATATACAAAATTTTCCTCTTCACTCCTTTGGATTTTCTCTCTTCTTTCTTTCTTTGGCTTCACTTTACTTTTCAACACTTTCTCTTTTATATAAGCTTCGCACCAAGTCTGAAAGCAAATAGAAAAAAACCAAAACGCGTAAAAAGGAACAAATAATAATAAAAAAATAAAATAATAAAACCTAAAACAAATCTATACACAAGTCCCCGGCAACGGCGCCAAAAATTGATGATTATTTTCAATGTTGTTGTAGTAATAGGTAGGGGTTGTCGTTCACTCGGACTTGATGGGATTGATTTTAAGTTTTAATAAAAGAAAATAAAAGAAAAATATATACAAAAATTGTCACAGGATGAAGAGTTACTAGGACGCAGGATTTCACTACTTTTCATATTCTTGTGGTTCAGTCATTAACTCGAGACAATATAGCTCAAACAAAAGAAGTTGTGACTCTAATTCCTTGCCAAAAATAGATTTCATAAAACATTATCTCGTAGAATCGTAAGCATGACGCATCAAAAGTACTTTAAACTAAGCATGCGACATCGGACAAAATAATGATAATTAATAGAAATCATAAAACAATTAAATCTATGCAAAAAGTCATATAAAGAATTAATTCATTTACCACAATCGTGAAAAGTTGCTTCCTCCGTCGCCCAAAGTGATGGGTTTTAGCTCATCATGTTGGAAACACGTTCAAAGTATGATTTCATTGCTCAAAAGGTGCTTACAAGGATGAAAATATATGAAGACGGTAGATTCGTAACACTTATATTTGTTACAATCGGCACTTTATTGCGTAACGATAAAACTCAATCACATGACGCCGTAGCTCTGCGACCCACAAATGTCAGTCGTTATTCTTGTTGGAGAACGACGGTCTTCGGCCGTCCGTTCTTCGTGTTCTTCAGTTCTGCAGCAGCAAAAACTTCTTTCTGCAACTCGTGATTTCTCACCTCTGTGATGCTCTGTTTACTCCCCAATCACTCCCTCCCCTTCTATGAATCCTGTGAAGACTATTTATACTCCTAACCGCCTTCGAATCCTCCGATTAAATGAAGATATCTTCTCACTATTTCTCTCGGGAAAACTTGAGATTTTCTTTCCCTCTTTACTTCTACACGGCTTCTTCCGCTGCAAAATATATTGTAGACGCATTATTCTCGCGGCAAACGAACTCCAACAAGTCACATAACGAGTCAAACACGAGCAGTCACGCGCCAGTAAACACGTGAATATCTCACACCCTGTTTTATCTTGTGGATACGATATTTTGAATTCCAGGTCACTTACCAATCCTGTTTTAGTCTAACATGCCCAAACCAAGCCAAATATTCGATTCAATCTCACCAGAAATTATCCAAACCAAATTTCAGAGTATTTTTTTCCGTGCGGAGCTCTGTTTCCTTCTCACCGATCATCTATCCCAACTGGATTGAATCCAACGCTCTTACCATCTCTGTTAAGCTCAAATAAGCAAACCCAATGAGTTTAGGATCTTGAATCTCCTTAAAACATGATCAAATTTCGATCCCTAATTCTGCCAGTTCCAAACCCAGTTTCCCGCCAAAAAGTGTATTCAAACAGAGAAGAAAGGGGAGTCCCCCTATCTGGATCCGGTGTCCCTTTAGCAGATGCCCACCAGTGGGGTGCAAATAGCAGTTAGTATGCCCCTTAGTAACTGAGGTATCCCTTAACCAAAAGTGAGAGTCCGAATAGCGGGTGTCCTCCGGAGGTGCCTTTAGACAACTTTTCGAGCCGATTTTTCCAAAAATGTTTATTGCCCAAAAATACCTACAAACACATAAAACACCAAAATTAATACAATATCGAGTGCCAACAAAATAGAGTATTGAGATCAAATTAGACACAAAAATGTGTCTATCACGAAGCTGGCGAGAAGGAGATCTTATGGCAATCAAAGGAGCCGACAATAGTCGATGAACCAAAGCCTAATTTCTCGGCCATAGAATCTACTCGACAAGTTAATTTAGGCACTGAGGAGGAGCCTAAAATGGTGAGAATAGGGACTCTATTGACGGATGAACAAACTCGGCAGTTGATAACTCTTTTGAAAGAACACATGGACGTCTTCGCCTGGCAAATGCACGATATGGAAGGAATTGACCCAGAAGTATGCTCACACCACTTGAGAATAGACCCCAAGTTCAAGACGATCCGACAAAATATGAGGAGAATTGCACCCGAGCTACAAGCAGCGGTGGAGGCCGAACTAAAGAAGTTGCAAGTAACAGGAATCATTCGAAAAGCTCAATACCCACAATGGATATCTAACATGGTGATAGTCCCTAAAAGGAATGGAGGTGTTCGAGTCTGCATCGACTTTAGCGACTTGAACAAAGCGTGCCCAAATGATAGATTCCCCCTCCCTAGCATTGATCAGCTAGTAGAATCCATAGTTGGGTATAAGGCAATAATACTCATGGACGGGTACTCGGGGTATAACCAAATCCCCCTGGCCCATGAACACCAAGAGCACACATCTTTCTTCACACCAAGAGGGTTATATTGTTACACCAAAATGCCATTTGGGATGAGAAACGCAGGTGCCACTTACCAAAGATTAGTAGAAGACATGTTCGAAGATATAATACGGTATATGTGGACGACATGCTGGTCAAGAGCAAGGTGGCCACCAACCACATAGACGACCTCCGAGACATATTTCAAACCATGAGAAGATACAAGATGAGGGTGAATCCTGCTAAGTGCACTTTCTGGGTTACCTCGAGCAAGTTTCTAGGGCACATAATTACGGACAAAGTCATCGAAGCCGACCCGGATAAGATCAGAGCAGTCGTAAAAATGCCATCACCTGTGACAATTAAGAACGTACAACGGTTAAATGGGAACTTGGCAGCATTGGGGCGATTCATCTCTCGATCATGTGACAAGTGCAAGGACTTCTTCGGGACATTAAGGAAAGGAGAAAAGTTCAAATGGACCGAGGAAGGCGAATAAGCATTTCAGAAAATCAAGCAGCATCTCGTGAGCCTGCCGGTATTACAAAGGCCCGAGCCCGAGGAGGTACTAACCCTATATCTGGGGGCGACCAGTTATGCCATTAGTGCCGTATTAGTCAAGAAGGTAGGAGGGGAATAAAAGCCGGTGTATTTCATAAGCAAAACCATGAACCCAGCAGAGAAGAACTACACTAGGATCGAGCAACTGATACTAGCATTGGTATTTGCAACACAAAAACTTCGGACGTATTTCCAAACTCATAAGATTCGGGTGCTCACAAAATCCTCCATAGAATCAGTACTCGACAATGCAGCCAGGTCGGGGCGGATTTCCAAGTGGAGCGCACAAATCAAGCAGTTCGATATTTTCTACGAGATGAGAACAGCAATAAAAGCACAGGCAGTGGCCGACTTTCTGGAAGACTTCCCCCTAAGCGACGAAGATGAAGTAGAAGACATCCCCGGAATGGAGGAAGACCAAGAGGATCCGTCCGACCTACTCGAGACCTGTAACCCGACACGATGGGAAGTTTTTGTGGATGGATCATCCAATAAAGACGGACCAAGCCTGGGATTGGTCTTTATGACGCCAAAGGGAAAAAAGTTGGTCCACTCGTTTAGACTTGAATTTAAGGCGACCAATACTGTCACGGAATAGGAAGCGGTGATACACGCTCTGCGCCTGATAGTGGAGATGGGAATTCAATACGTAAGGATAACAAGTGAGTCTCAGCTAGTCGTCCGACAAATCAGCGGGAAGTAAGCTATACATGATCCCTTGTTACAGAAATATTGGGAACTCGCCCAATTCTATTTCGGCCAGATACCAAGAATCAAGTTTCGGCATATCTGTAGGAAAGATAACCGCCACTCGGACGCTCTAGCATACATTGCTTCCATGCTAACGGATGCAAACGTTGAAGGCATCAGAATTATGAGAGTCTTAATGCCATCAGTACCTGAGACAGTAAACATCGGCGCACACGTAGCAGCAACCACTACCGATCAGTATCAAGTGGATGATTTGCGAAAGCCAATCCACGAATATCCTGAAACAGGAAAACTGCTCAAGGGGCGACCCGAGATCAACAAAATCAAAAGCAAAGCAGCTGCATACGAGCTCCGAGATGGAACTCTATACAGAAAATCATACCTAGGACCATTATTAAGGTGCCTGAGTAAAGAAGAGGGGCACACAATCCTGAACGAATTGCATTATTGGGCCGCGGGAAACCACAGCTCGGGCCGTACCCTGGCAGCACGAGCTAAAACCATAGGATATTTCTGGCCTTACATGAATGAGGATGCAAAGCATATGGCCCTAATATGCGACGAATGTCAAAAATTCGGAAAGAAGATACATGCACCAGCAGTGACGTTAAACTCAGTAATCAGCCCTTGGCCTTTCGCCAAATGGGGGATCAACATCGTGATACCATTGCATGTTGGATCGGGGCAAAGAAAATACCTAATTGTGGCTACCGAATACTTTACTAAATGGGTAGAGGCCGCTCCATTTAAGTATATTCGGGATTGAGACGTTTTCCAATTCATTTGGGAGCACATCATATGTCGCTTTGAAGTACCAGCAGCAATCGTCTCGGACAATGGAAAACAGCTACAGGGCAAGAACATCGACTTGCTATTCAATACCTACAATATCCGAAAGAGCAAGTCCACACCCCTTTACCCTCAGAGCAATGGACAAGCTGAGATTACAAACAAGACCATCGCCGACAACCTGAAGAAAAAGCTTGATGGAGAATACGGAGAGGGAGCGAAGAGCTTCACAACGTTTTGTGGGCATATAGGACAACTCGCAGAGAGGCAAACGGACTATCACCTTTCATGTTAACATATGGGACCAAAGCCATCCTTCAAACAGAGGCGATGATACCTACAACAAGGACCGAAGCGTGGAGGCGAAACATCTCGGCAGATCTTATCCTGTCCAAGCTTGACGACCTAGAAGAAACAAGAGAGATGGCCCTGCAAAAGATGGAAAATTACCAGCGAAGAATACAATGAGAGTATAATAAGCGGGTCCGACCAAGAGAGTTCCAGCCTGGGAAGTTGGTATTAAAGGATCTACCCAGTTATGAACGTGATAAAAAGGGCAGAAAACTAGCAGCACGATGGGGAGGACCCTATACCATTGTTGAGAAGGTCGGTGAAGGAGCATACAAGATACTAAAACCGGACGAAACACCCGAGCCACGACCGTGGAATGCTAAGCGACTAAAGCTATATCACCCCTAAGAACAGGTATGATATATTGTCAGATATTTCCTTGAAAGGCCACGTGGGTTGGAAATGTGACAATTGCGTCTAAATGGCCGTTTCGAACCCGAGGCGATGGCATTGTGCAAGTGTCGGGGCGGCTTACACTCGAATGGTCTTTTCGAACCCGGGGCGATGGCATTGTGCAAGTGCCGGGCGACTTACATTAAGACGGGCTATTCGAACTCGGGGCAACGGCGGTGTACAAGTGCCGAGGTATCCCTAGGGACCTGGTGGTTGGAAACCAGTGGCCGGTTGTCGAGGCATGAGTACTCGACAGTCGAGCAGGAAACATTGCTCCCCTCGCAAGTGGCCGAAATCACTTGCCCAAGAAAGTTAATTGATAACTTCTTAGGATATCGATCCCATAGAAATTAGGGAGGACCAACTACCCTTCCACTAGATCTTGAAAGATGGTGATGATATACCTCAATCGGGACATGGCATTGTGCCCGATGACCCTCCCTGTTGAGTGTGTTCGACAGAAACGGCATTTACGATTAACCGATCTACTCATGTTTATGCAGGTACACACAAATTAGTCGTAAAAACAAACCACATATCATCGATACAACACAATTATGAATGTTAACGTAAACATCGATGTCATAGAGCAAGAAAAACAACCAAATTGGCGACGCAGCACCCCATTAATAGAAAGTGTATGAGAAAATAAAGGTGTTTGGACGGATTACAACCCAATGCAAAGGGAGAAATAGCGACGCAACGCTACAAAAGATGAGCCTACTCCTTGGGAGAAGCTGGCACTGGAACCGCCCTCTTGGCAGCAATATCGGCTTGCTTCTTATCAAGTATCGCCTTTACATCGGCTTTGACCTTCGCAACAAGCTCATCATTAAACTTCGCATTTTCAACAACAAGGTCGTGTGTCATCTGCATCGACGCCGCCTCAGCAGTGGCCACCTGCCCGAGTAATTGAGCTTCCGTTGCCAACAACTGCACCTCATTCCCCTTCAATCGGGCATTCTCCTCTTCCAGCGATGCCAACTTTCTTTGCTCGGCTGCCGAGACACGGGAGAAGTCAATAACATAATAACAATATTAGGACAACGACAACGAAAACACAATACAAGGTACACCACTTTCAAGTAAAGGGGTGACTACTCTAACGGTCTCTTCGGACTCAGACAAGCTACACTCAAGGGAAGATATCTTAGAGGAAAGTTATAGATAGCGTTGCTCGTTAAACTCATTGGAGGGGCAGTATTTCTTATGATCACTCCATTCGGCTCTCTGCCGAGAGTGTGTTATCTGCAAACCTGATAATTCAGCTCGAACCCACTCCAACTCCTCGGAGACTTTCTTAGACTCTCTAAGCTTCTCAAGAGATTCTTGGCTACACTTTTCGGCAGCACTCTTCTCCACCAGAATCCGAAGTCAATCTGCGTGCAAATCTCGGACTTGAAGCCTTAACCGTCAACACTGACTTTCTAAGTTATCAACCAACAGCGTCTTGTTGGCAGCGATACCCTGGAACCGAGACAAGCTCGCCCTAGGATTATCGATCTCCTCAGGGACATACTCAAAAGTCACATAACGATGCAGCCGGGTTTGCAGACCTTCGATCTTGGTTTCTAGACGATTGATTTTGTCGTCCTTATTGACAATCCTTTGTTGTAAATTTGAAACAATGTCCCGTTCTATATCAATTTCTCTCTTCAACAAGTGATACCTCGTGGCAGCGTCGGCCTCCACACTAGAGGTTTCGGATAGGAAGGTAGTACTAAACTCAGGATATTGGCACTACAGAATCAATCAGAAACAGTTGAAAGCTAAGTAAATACCTTGGGTCTCGGCTAGTTGCTTCTACAGCCCCCGGGATCGCTCGCGCTCTTGCTGTAATAAGAGACGAAGACCCTCTCTCTCGGCGACCTCCCTGCGCTGAATGGCAGCGTTTAACAACGAGCGATTGATATCCTACAAACACCAACATCATTAGCACTTACCCCATGGCATGAATGCATAACCTTATCAACACAACTTACCAGCAGATCGAAAGTTCTCTTCATACCAGCATCATACAATGAGACGGCCTTGATCTTATCTTCATCCGGAAGAGACATAAATTCAGGAGAAATAAGAGCTCCAAGGGAGTTGCACATAGGGCCCGAGACAGTAAAATAGGTGCTACTGCCTGAGTTAGGAACCACAGGAGAAAGAGGCTCCAACAACTCGCTCCCAGAAGTGATATTCTCTTCATCACGAGTAACCACATTATTTCCACCACCACCAGACTTCTCTTTTTGCTTCAGCTCCTCTTCATCACCATCGACCTCATCTTTCCCATTGAAAATATCCTCATTATCATCACCATCAGACTCAAGATACACAACACCATCGGCAAGAACAATCCCTTTACTAGCTAGCTGCTGGGGCACAGTTTTTTCCGGGGCAGATAAGTCGCCCTTGGTCTCCTTGTCCTTCCCTCTGGGCTTCCCACCTACAAGGGTAGACGAAACATCAGAAGTTTTCTGAGGCGACTTCCTCATGAAATACGATAAAGGCAGCCAATCATCGAGATCCTCACCATCCCTCGCCGAAGTACCTCCAGCTTAGTCAACTTTCAGCTTCTGCGCATGAGCCGATGTCAGAACCATTCAAGGTAAAAAATAGGGGCACGTACATGTACGATAATGAGAAAACAGTATATTTGTTACCTTCCCTATCTCCTCCTCGGCTCCTGCGCTAGAACCCATATCCCTCTTCCGAAGAACGAGAGACTCAGAAGGAATGCTCTGGGACTTAGGCTGTAAAACACAAAAATTAAAACATCACCCTACAAGTCGCCCGAACCAATCAGCTAATTCAAAAACCGGGAAACACACTTACTCGATCAACATTGACCACCCATAAGGGATAAGACTCGTCCGGAGGAGGAAACTTGCCACTCAGAAGATGACCAGAAATAGCCAAAGGAACTCGGTCCCAAGACGCGTCGCTAGTATGACGGGCATGTCTATTGGAACTCTTTCCCTCGGGATCTTCGTCCAACAAAAGTTTCTTGACACCCTTAGGAAGAGTCTTATGGCGATGAGGGCTAGCATCAAAACCGGCAAGGTCACTATTGGTAGCAGTCCCGCTTCGATAATTATCAGAAAAACTGGCAGGAGTATATTCACCCGCCTGGGAAGGATCGTAAGTAGACCAAGTAGTAGGAGCACATTCGCCTCGACTGCGTCTCCCACTCGGACAAGATACGAAAGGTGTTGCCATTCCACTGAGCCAAGGCGCGGGACGGGCGGATCTTAGAAAGAGCCTCATACCAAAATGAACAGCTAGGATCGTACAAAGGAAAACGCAACCCGAGCTCTAACTGGCCCCTGGTGACAATGGTCACCTCGGCCGAGTGTGGAAACTTTAGAACATAATCCTTCTTCAAAACACCTCTTTGGCCCGACAAGAGCCTGACGTCATAGCCATGGAGGTCGAACTCATCTTTCAAATGTTGGATAAATTGCTCATCCGACAAGTCTTTAGGAATTCTCTTGTCATCCCTACATGAAAACGAAGAAGAATTATCAGAAAAGATGAAATCCAGAGCACGATAATCATGCTTAGAAGGGCTCTCAATAACAAACAGGGAATCAAGCGGTACACCGTCTTCGTCAGAGAAGACATAGCTCACGCACCTCTTTTCCGTCATGGAAGGAGTTGAAGACGCCATGAAAGCTAGTGGAGGAAACGGCAGGAGAAGTAAAGATATGACCGGAATCGGAAGTTACAGCGGCAACGGAAATGAAGAAAACTCAAGATAGTGGAGGAAGAAGGAAGGAAACCTGTGGAAATAATAACCAATGGCGATGAAGAAGAAGAAGAGGAAAACAGAGAAGGAGAGAAGAAAAAACTGCTAAGGAAATAATAAAATAAAAACAAGGTTTAAGGGTCGGACTTATAAATCTCATCTGTGGTGACCGGCGAGGAAGGTAAACCGGTTGAAATAACTGAAGAAAGTGGGGAACAGCATGGCGCGAAACCCGGCATGACCGAGGACGAGGGAAGACAATGCGGTTTCTTCCCCTCGTGCCGACCACACGAGCGGATGAAGGGGCATAAATGTAGGTGTAAATAATCCACAGGGACAGGTGGAACCATCCTGGGCGAGGGCGTACCAAGAGAAACAAGCACTAGAAGCACTGAATCGTCTCGTCAGATCTGGGCGCGAGAAAAGAGGAATGGAGGCAGCTCGTGAGGTCGACATAAAAGAGGGGAAAAGTTCTGATGTGATGTTCATCGGGTTCGAGGACAATCAATGCACTGACAGAGTTGGTGAAGAGATAACGAAAGCTCGGTCAAAATGGGACTCGGCCAGGAACCTAAACGGCGACGTCGGTCATCTCCACCAAACGAACGACATCGGATGAGGACACCACTCGGCTAAATATCTCGACTTGAGCAAAAGAGAAGATCGGCTGAAGCATCAGCTAGTCGCCCGAGAAGAACATCAAGGAAGCTACACCAGGCCCAGCACCGTAAAATCGATGTATCACCATCTGTGACTATAAATAGAGACCATGTAGAGAGGTAAAGGCCAAGTAAGAAGAGAGGAAAGAGGGTACACCTAGAATATTGAGAGAAGCATACATCTTGTAATCGTGAACCAAGTAATAAGATAATCATTTTACCCCGTGGACGTAGGTAATCATACCGAACCACGTATATCTTGTGTTCTTCTATATCTCTTGCTTATTTATTTCTTTGCGTACGTTTGAAATCCTGTGGATATAGTAGTAGGATTTTCTACATATACAATAATCAAGAAAGATCTCTCAGTGTGTCGATCCTTGCTACGACACACAGACACACACTTGGTATTTTAGGAGGTTCCGTGAATGTGATAAAAGCAGTCGTGAATTTTCCTTATTAGTCTATTTTTACTTTAGTAAAAGAAATGAAATCACGATTCCATCCCACACATTGACGAGTCAAGTGGGGAGGAATGTGTGAAGAATGTTACGTAATAGAGGACGTGGGAATTACATATCCAGCGTCTTTCTCATATTTTTTTTCTTTTGTCTTGTCTTCTCTTGTTTTGATTCTCTCGGTTTTTTATGTTAATTGGATTTTTCTTGGATGAATATCTTGAAGGAGCAAACAAAGAAGTCACACAAAAGTTGTATTATCTCCGTTTCTGTTACAGAGATATTATTAATTATTTATTTGAACCTAAAAATATACCATATTTAAAAAATAATAATAACTCTTTTCTAAAAACATATGGTCTGCTTCTTAAATATCCAATTTTGTCAACCTTCCTCTCCCTTTCCATATTGTAACACATTAAGATCGCAAATAAAATTTATGAAGTGGACGTATAGTCAATAATAATCCAAGACATAAATGTGCTACAGTCAATAATTATTGACCAATCTTGGAGCATAGCCACTTAGGACTTAGCCCCGGTCTCCAATAATGCAAATTAAATGTGAGCGAAATTAGTCTATGTGATCAGTAATTTGGATTATTTTTGGACCATACTACTACTATTCTTGACAAATCTTTTGCCGATTCTTTTTTCGTTAGACAATCACCTTTTATTTTTCTGATCAATAAAAAAAGTGACAATGACCTTTTCAGATCTTCTTATTCTTCTAATTTTTGATTCAGTGCAAGTTGTATTAGGTTCATGTTTTCAAATTCTTGGGGGCAAAGAATTTACTATTTATTCTTTTAATTTGCTATTTATTCTTCTGGTAAATTCATTTTTTGATCCATAAAAAATTTACTATTAGCTAATTTCGAATTCACGCCATTAATATTATCGCCCAAAAACCTTATTATGATACCACAACACATCTGCTTTTCCAATAAAAAATTGAACTTTTCCACTAAAAGAAATTTAATGACAAGTAGAATTGCTCCTTTTCTTACCAGTGGCTTTAAAGGGAATGGAGTTGTTTCGCGCCATCAGATGCATGTCATCGAGCATGTCATCAAACTAATCTTGGTCCAATCCAACGACACACCCTTTCCTCATCCGACTACTATAATGCCTCTTGGCCCTTACATGTTTGTAGAATTGTAGTTTTCTTGCTTCAAAGTTCAAACATCCGATGAGTGCCACGGTCATAAACAGTCAAACTGTTAGGATCCTGGTACTAATCAGCTAGGATCCTGGTACTAATCAGCTGATCCTGGTATTAACGTACACCCAAGAACAGTTGATCTGCTTAAAAAAAAAAAAAAAAAAAAAAGTTAGATCTTTTGAATGGAGATCAGCCACTTCTTAATAATTGAATGTTCAAACCTAAAATAAACTAAGGAAACTGAAAACTAAAAACTAAAATATAGAACAGGGAACTTGTAAATAAGGAAACTGAAAACTAATTCCTAAAATAGCTATAATTGGTGTCGCTATCTCAACACAAACTGGCAACAAAATATCCGTAACATCCAATATTCACTAGATAAGAAAAAACCTAGCGTTTTTAGGGGCCACTCAAAAGGATTTAGGGGCCAACAATAAAACAAAATAGGGTCACCCAAACCTAAAGTGAGTTACCCCTTATCTCGCATATTTCTTAATGGCAAAATTGTCCTTACATAATCGGTAGGTAATATATTATTGTTATCCTCCGTATGCATTCGGTAGACAAAATAAAAAGTATGCGTCCGAATGTAGTGGGTGCAGTATTTGAATGAATTTTGTTTCATTTTTTTTCTTCTAGGGTTTTTCTGTTTTTTCCCAGATTCGGGAGATATTCACGATTTTTATCTCCCGAATGTAGTCGTGTTCTTCATTTCTCAAGAACATCAACAGTATTCGGGAGATAGAATTATAGGTTAACTTCCGAATACTGTTGGTCATATCTTCATGTGAACTAATCCTTATATGTCAAGGCTCATGGTGGTTCTCATTTGGGAACCAACAAATATTCGGAGGTCAAATGAATTACTCGTCTTCCGATTATGACTAGTACAAAGCTCGAAAATTTGAGTTTTTTTTTCCAAAATCTGATTTTTGGGCCACTCTATATTCGGAGGTTCGAGTAACAATATAAACCTCATGTATAGTAGTGCCAAGGCTCTAAATGCCGAGGCTCATGGTGGTTCCAAAGCCCTATATGCCAAGGCTCATGGTGGTTCTCATTTGGGAGCCAGTAAATATTTGAACGCCAAATGAATTACTTGTCTTCCGATTATGACTAGTACAAAACTCGAAAATTTGATTTTTTTTCCAAAATCAGATTTTTGGGCCACTCTATATTCGTAGGTTCGAGTAACAATATAAACCTCTGAATATAGTAGTGCCAAGGCTCTATATGCCGAGGATCATGGTGGTTCCAAAGCCCTAAATGCCAAGGCTCATGGTGGTTCTCATTTGGGAGCCAATAAATATTCGAAGATCAAATGAATTACTCGTCTTCCGATTATAACTAGTACAAAACTCGAAAATTTGAGTTTTTTTCCAAATTTGATTTTTGGGCCACTCTATATTCGGAGGTTCGAGTAAGAATATAAACCTCCAAATATAGTAGTGCCAAGGCTCTATATGCCGAGGCTCATGGTGGTTCCAAAGCCTTATATGCCAAGGCTCATGGTGGTACTCATTTAGGAGCCAACAAATATTCGGAGGTCAAATGAATTACTTGTCTTCCGATTATGACTAGTACAAAACTCGAAAATTTGAGTTTTTTTTTCCAAAATCTGATTTTTGGGCCACTCTATATTTAGAGGTTCGAGTAACAATATAAACCTCCGAATATAGTAGCGCCAAGGCTCTACATGCCGAGGCTCATGGTGGTTCCAAAGCCCTATATGCCAAGGCTCATGGTGGTTCTCATTTGGGAGCCAACAAATATTCGGAGGTCAAATAAATTACTCGTCTTCCGATTATGACTAGTACAAACCTCGAAAATCTGAGTTTTTTTTCCAAATCTGATTTTTGGGCCACTCTATATTCGAAGGTTCGAGTAACAATATAAACCTCCAAATATAGTAGTGCCAAGGCTCGATATGCTGAGGCTCATGGTGGTTCTCATTTGGGAGCCAACAAATATTCGGAGGTCAAATGAATTACTTGTCTTCCGATTATGACTAGTACAAAACTCGAAAATTTAAGTTTTTTTCCAAAATCTGATTTTTGGGCCACTCTATATTCGGAAGTTCGAGTAACAATATAAACCTCCGAATATAGTAGTGCAAGGCTCTATATGCCGAGGCTCATGGTGGTTCCAAAGCCCTATATGCCAAGGCTCATGGTGGTTCTCATTTGGGAGCCAACAAATATTCGGAGGTCAAATGAATTACTTGTCTTTCGATTATGACTAGTACAAAACTCGAAAATTTGAGTTTTTTTCCAAAATCTGATTTTTGGGCCACTCTATATTCGGAAGTTTGGTTAACTACTCAAACTTACGATTATTTCAAGTCCTCCGATTGTAAGTTTATCTCCCGAATGCTACTCAAATTTTCTAGAGAAATGAAGAACACGACTACATTCGGGAGATAAAAATCATGAATATCTCCCGAATCTGGGGAAAAACAGAAAAACCCTAGAAGAAAAAAAACTAAAACAAAATTCATTCAAATACTGCACCCACTACATTCGGACGCATACTTCTTATTTTGTCTACTGAATGCATTCGGAGGATAAAAATAATATATTACCTACCGATTATGTAAGGGCAATTTCCATTAAGAAATATGCGAGATAAGGGGTAACCCACTTTAGGTTTGGGTGACCCTATTTTGTTTTATTTTTGGCCCCTAAATCCTTTTGTGTGGCCCCTAATGACGCCTGGAGAAAAAGTCATTTTTTTCTTTTTCTTTTTGGGCAAGTAGGTTATTGACTGGTAATAACACGGGATAGCAGGGAACTATTCATTTTGGGATCTCATATAACAATGGTTGATGGCTTTTCTTTGAGTATTTTCATATGTAACTAGGATGCTGTAATTGATAAATTTCTAACATCATTTGCATCTTCTAAGGGTTCATTGTTGAGATGAGTCCCTATTTTACGAAATTTTTCCTTTGCTTGTTTAAAGAAAAACATTTTGCCTGCACAAGCGTGATTTAGGGGTGTTTTAGGCCATTATGCTGCCTAATTTCTAATCTAAAAAGTTTCAAGGCGAGTCGTTGGAGAATGATACTCCCCAAAATAAATTACTGAGAATACTAAAAACTTTCGAAAAGTTGCATATGTGAAAGTAGATTTGTATGAAAGCAGAAAGCCTCCTCTCTTTTCCGTATTTCATCTTTACAACGAGTATTGGGTTGTTGAGAACATGTTTTCCTTGCCCTTTTCAATAAAATACTGAAATTTTTATGAATCGCATGTTCTTAGTTAGATCCGATTCCAAACATGATAAAAAGTAATAGTTGCATATGTACCAACTATGCGTCTTTAACGACCTTCATCTTTCAGTTTTTGCATGACGCGAACTGGATCACGTCATACTCTTGCTTAGCAACAGGTACATTTACTAAATGTGAGATACTAATCAGTAACAAGCCATGGTTACGTATTGATCTCGTGGTAATAAAGATGAGTTTTGTTGCACAAACAAGGGTCTCCTGTCAATCCAAATCTTATCAATTTTACTAAGAGTGCAGAAAATGAGAAAGATTTCTTTACCCAAATCTGCTAGCTATAGGTACTGATCATTGTGAAATGTGAAACACTTTCGCAAGGCTGATCATCCTTGCTGTTTCTTATCTTATTATTTTGATCTACCAAGAGTGCTTAATTTCCTGTCTTACAGTATCGTTAAGACTGGCGAGACACGTGAGTTCGTACACAGCAAGGAGATGTTTGGCAACAGTGCTCGCAGTACTGGTAAATTTCTCCACAAAAAGTTGAAGCATACATTTATCTGAATATGGAAAAACAAAAAGAAGAGTAGATTTAATTACACAAATCAAGGTGCTGCATGTTTTCGAGGATATGCTGGATACAATAAAACTCATGGCAAAAGGAAAATCGTAACGGTGTGATCTCAACCAGGAGCATTATGTGTTTCTTTTTCTGCGCCCTGCCTCCTCAGGAGCTTTCCTTTTCTTTCCATGTCTTTCCCCCGTAAACACTTTTAACGAAACAAGGTTATTCACGTGAGGAGTTGCTCGAGTGTTGGTATATACGGAAGGCGTACCATCATCCATGAGCTTCTTCAGTGTCTCATCTAGCTTTCTCAAAGTTTTGGTTTCAGGGTCATAACAAGAGAGAACAGCGTTGTACCACAACAAACATTTATCACTCTTTGTTAGCACAAATGGCTCAAACCAGCTGTAGTCTTCCCATGCTATACTAAGCTTCTTAACGTACGTCCTCCTGCGAGGATTCTTCATAGATTTACTCGACTCCCATAAGGTGACATGTTTACTTGGAGCTACTTCTAGAACACACAAATGCCCTCCCAATACCATGAGCGCGACATGATTACCGCTGCCATGGCCAACAGAAACAGGTATTGAAGGAAGATATCGAAATTTGTCATGTTCCAAATTGAAAGCTATAATAGTATCCTTATATATCCAGTGAAGAGCTCCACCTGCAAAAACTCCCGCTAATGGTGTAACACTCAACTGGGAGAGAAAGCTTTTTCCCTTAATTAGAGTAGTTTTGGTCGTCCACTGAGCACCACCCTGCAGACGGAGGGTATAAATCTGAACCGTTGCATCCTGGCGACTATAGTGTCGCACATCATAAAGAGAAAGGAAGGTCCGCAGGATTTTAACAACCTTGTACTCGTTACTTGAACGATTGTAACCGAATCCAATCGCCTGGTCTAAGTAAACATTATTGTCGCCTTGATTGTTAACTAGCGGAACTTGAATTTTCTCTCGGGTGACTGGGTTAGAAATATAGATTTCTGATTCTAAATGATGGTTTGTTGATCTGGCGTAACTGGCACAACAAACTAAACCATTGCAAGAACCAACAACCATTGAACTTTGGGAGATGCATGATGATGGCATGATTAAACTGTGTTGTAACCTACTAAGTGTCCCGAGGCAGCAGCTTTGTTGTTGATCGTCATGATTATCAGTATTTTGTTGTTCTGAAAAGTAGAATTCGGCTTCAATTTCAGTTGCCTTCCGGTGTGAAACCCCGTAAAGTAAACCCATCTTGTTGGGTAAATTCTCCATTGGATCGATCACTTTTATAGTTTTCTTCTTAATTCCAAGTTCTTGCTGCTGCATTCACGAGGAGGCGTTTAACTTATATATACACACCAAAAGAGAGACGCGTTAACCGGGAAAGGCAACCATTTGATTTTGGCAGCTTATTTATTTCCTTAATTAATAGAGGATGCAATATTCCTTAAATTGGGTTCCTTAATTAAAAGCTTAAAAGAATACAAAAGAAAGGGTATATTAATTAAATACCCTTAGTTTTGGAACCCTTCAAAAATACCCTTATCACATTATAAATATACCCTTCTCTTATATATAAAGCTTATCCTCTTAAAAATAAACAATTTTAGTAATTTATTACACATAAATTTTTTTTGTTTTTCAAAAAGCAATAATTTTCTTTCTCAATCACTCCACCACCGACTCCAACTCCACCGACGGCAAGTCACCACCACCACCACTCCACAACCACCACCACCACCACCACTCCACAACCATCACCAACATTCCACCATCACAACTCCACCACAACTCATCGTCACCACCGCCACCGCAATTGCGACCACCATCTCCTCCAAATCCACCATCGTTGCCGCCAAGTTGATAAAAAAATTTGAAAATTTAGAAATAAGTTAGGTCCAGATTTTTGTATCAACAACCGAAGTTGATCCAGTTTTTTATATCAACAACCAAAGTTGACACTAAATTTAGGTGTCAACAACCGAAGTTGATATCATATCTGGTGTCAACAACCCAAGTTTTTACAAAAATTGAAAACTCGGAAATTAGTCAGGTCAAGATTACGTGTCAACAACCCAAGTTGACACAAAAATCTGGTATCAACAACAAAAGTTGATCCCAAATCTGGTGGCACCACCACCTTCATCACCGGCATCACCACTATCACCACCTCTAGCATGTGAGATAAGAAATGAAATGACTTTCATCTAAGTTTTTGTTAATATTGAAAGGATATTTATATGATTCAAAATTAAATGGATAACATTTTAGAAGATGAGGGATATAATTATTGTGGATAAGGGTATTTGTCAAATCCATAAGAAGGAGGGATATTTATAAAATTTCCACCAAAAGAAACTTAAGCTAAGACAACTCAAGGCCAATCAGAGAATAAAAAGCAAAAAGCACAAACAAATTGATAACATTCAATGTCTACATTCCTACTGAGACGGTTTGAATCAATATTTGATTAAGAAAAAGATAAGTTGGATTACACTACTGAGTTTCTATACTCGACTCTCATAGACTTTCAAACTAGCTAATAAACTCATGTGCACTCTACACACTCATGACACATAATTCTCACACTCACAATTCACACACTTACCAGAACTCTAGCACTCTATGCTATTACCTTCCCTCAATCTGAAATGGTCTTCAGATTGCACTCACAATTCACACACTTACCAGAACTCTAGCACTCATATAGTAGACAGTTGATGCACGAGGAAGAAGGAACAAGGTACAGGTGGTGCAGAATAGGCATAACATGCTAGCAGTTGATGTTGATTTGAAGAAAAATATAACACCAAATTTATGTATTAAACCGAAAGTGTACAGTCCATAGTATATTTCCGTTGGAGTAAATCTGTCCCTTTTCTCTGCACCTGTAATCATTTTTCAGCACCATGATGAGACAGAAACAAATTAATAAGAATTCTGACAGTATACAAATTGCAGCCATAGTGATAGTTGCGAACTAACTGTTGATGTAGTCAAGCTGTATTAAGCAACAGAATCAATGATATAACAGACTGGAAATACGAATGTAGCTGATATTGTGAAGAGTAGTATACAAAATAGTGGATGCAGGTGTAAGAAGTGTTCAGAAGTATGATAGCCGCAGCAATGAAGATCATATACCAGGACTTGAAGAAGACGAAATTGATTTCAGAGTTGTAGAATATGCAGTAAAAGCAGGTACAGTCAATTTAGAATATGGAGTAGGTGATGTAGTAATAATTGGCTGGCAGCAAAATTCATTTTCTTCTCCCTGCAGTACTCAATAAGGAAGAAATAGCAATCTTCTTTCACACACTCCCCAGCAAGCACTGTTCATTGAATTATAAAGGGAAAAATATCGTTTGGTCCATTTTTAGGTGGGTCCATATCTATTTGGTCCTTTAGGAAAACGACTTTACTCTTTGGTCCATAATTATTTAAAAATATTAAATTGATAAAAGTACCCTTCCGTATTAATTTTTACTTATTTTCTTGTAGCAGTTCATTCCAGAAATGAAGTCCATATAAAAACCTAAAAAAAACAGACTTCATTCCAGAAATGAAGTCCATATAAAAACCTAAAAAAACAGACTTCATTCCAGAAATGAAGTCCATATAAAAACCTAAAAAAACAGACTTCATTACAGAAATGAACTCCATATAAAAACCTAAAAAAAACAGACTTCATTCCAGAAATGAACTCCATATAAAAACCTATACAAACCAGACTTCGTTTCTGGAATGAACTTCATATAAAAAACTATACAAACCAGACTTCATTTCTTGAATGAACTCCATATAAAAACATCAGCAGCAGCATCTTCGTCTTCTTCGACGTCTTCAACAGCAGCAGCAACATCGTCTTCTTCAAAAACACCAGCAACAACATCATATTCCATCTTCTTTATTAAAACAGATCGGGTTCATCTTCATTGTCGTCGTCGTCGTCTTCATCAAAAAAGATCGTTGCCGTCTTCATCAAATAGATCAGGTTCATCGTCGTCTTCAACATCCTAAACAGACGCAGTGGCAGATCAAAAATCTTCAAGAAAAGCTCGTTTACATCTTAAGCGAATGTGACGAGAGATGAACTTCACTTGATTCTGACAGATTAAAAACCTAGAAATCTTCAAGAAAAACTCGTTTACATCGTTTGCTGTTTCTTGTTTCATCTCTGCAAATTAAAATCCTAGAAAATTCTTCATCTTCTTTATGTAGCAGAAAGGAAAAAAAAATAGAAAAGTAAATCAGGAAAAGAAAAGAAAGATGAGAGAGAATGTAAATCTGAAAATGATTTCATCTCTTGATAATTGAATATATATGCCTAGGGTGACGTCATGGATGATGTAATGGTCCCAAAAGGGTATTTCTGCCACTATATGATGACATTTACATCATCCATGATGTCACCTTAGGACCAAACCATTATTTCTAGGACCAAACTATAATTTATATTTTCAAATAGGACCAAACAGACAATTGATTAAGTCAACTGGACTAGACTCATCCTAATATATTATTTCTAAGACCTAATGGTATTTCCTACAATTATAAAACTATTCCATTTATTGGATTTAGTCATTCATAACCTAATAGTCCCCTGCAATGCATATTCCGAAGTAATAAAAAGAAAATACTCAACAGATCAACATGATCAATGAGAGAACAAAACCAGCAAGCTTGCATCATACTTCAATAGTAGTTCCAAAAAATACAGAGATAAAGTGAGTTGATCATAGTTGATGCAGGTATAAGAGGCAGCAACAGAGAGACACAAGTCTGACAAAGCTACAAGGAATTGCAAGTAAAGAAGCATAACAATAAAGCTGAAGTAGTAGAGACCTCCTGACTTGTAGGGCTATTTTGATGCAGGTTCATAAAGAAGTAACAGTGAACTAGAGGTGTAAAACGTGCCGGCCCGGCACACGAAGTCGCGTGCTTCACGTGCCATGTGCCGTGCCGTGCTGTGTCGTGCCAACGATTTAAACATGTTGTGTCGTGCTGTGCTTTACTAGTCAAAAGCTAGGCACAGCACAGCCCACGGGCACAACACACGAATAAACGTGTCGTGTTGTGCCGTGCTGGCACACGTGCTATAAACAATTTGAAATCACTTAATGTATACATTAAGTCGAACATTATCACAAGAATTTAATTAGACAACATATCATTTGAAATTATTTCAAGTGAAATTAACAAGTTTATTCAATAAAAATAAATAGCCCATCAAATATAAAATTGGATTATTGTCATCTAAATTAATGTTCTAGTTAAATATAGATGACGACATTATAACAACGATATTGAAATATATTTTCCAAATATTAAGGTATTATATGTGTTGTTATAAATAAGCCAACATAAAATGTTCAAAACTAGCTAGAATAATGACTCTTTTGTGAAATATACAAAAAATGTGATGTATTATGCCTTGTTATATGGTGAATTTGTACATGTTATGACGTGCTCTCTTAACGTGCTGTGCTGGGCTGGGCCACGTGCTTATCCGTGCCGCGTCCGTGCTGTGCTACTGTGCCAATTAGTCAAACCCAACACGTCCCATTTAACTAGCGTGTTGTGCCGTGCTTGGCTAAGTCACGTGCTGGGCTAGGCTATGCTCAAATTTTAGCGTGTTGTGTTGGGTTGTGCTCGTGCTGGCACAACCCAATTTACACCTCTACAGTGAACCACCAAAACAAATTGCAGACGTAGAACCAAAGCGACTGCAAACAGCAAACACCAACAACAATCGCCATGAAGTCTTTTGTCTAACTAAGAAGTATACCTGACTTGGCTCAATAGGATACAATTGGATGCAAGCTCACAAGTCTCTGCAACTTTAATCCTCTTGAAACAACATTATTCGCAATATGGAAACCAGCAAACAAATCACTACAACCCAACAAGAAACTAAACAAAAACTACACGCTTAGGTATATCAAGTATAGAACCTAAAGTATGAGGCCAGCTCCAATAACATTTATGACAAAGTTCGCAAAATGTCCTCTTATCTAGATATAATAGGAATATGCTCATTAGTCAATATTTGTTGCGAAGACCAAGGGCATCAATCGTCAAGTTTTTACGTAAATGTTGTAACTCACGCTGATTGTCAGAACTTTCATGAGCCCACGCCATGTCGAGGTCACCCAAATCTATCATCCATAAAGACTTACCGGTTTTAGTTTTCTGTTCTGCCACTTTGATTTCAAGCCTTTTTTTCTCATCAGAAAGTCCTTGAAACATCTCTCTTTGTCAGTTACCTATACTCGAGTCTAATAGGTATTTGTAATCACCCCTTACGGACACTCATCTTCACTCGTTAAAGTCTGCCCTAGTAGAATCCCTTGGGAAAAGCCACATATCCTTTTTCCTTGATTCAATAAATAATTCCGATTTTTTCCTAAAGCAGACATTCATCTTTCCTTCTACAAATTCAAGGGAGAACAGTTTTATCTTTCCTTCTACAAATTCAAGGGCAAACCAGATTTTATTTTCTACTTTCTTCAACTCTAATTCCAGATTACGCAATAACAGTTCCTACATTTGAATGATTTGATTAGAAAGCACTCCTCAAAAGCATTATCAGTAATGGACAATAAAAAGCACCATATGTACCTGTCTCTTTTTGTAAATTTCATGTCTTACTTCACAGAAAACCTTGAGTGAATAGTAAGAGCATGTCAACGTATAAGATGGTTCAGGCGCCCGAAATGTGCAAGCTGCTAGGCACATAGTTGATCCTGAAACATTAAACATATAGTTTCCAACAGAGGGGTCAAATGATTCTTCCATCTTGATTGGGTTCTCTTCTAGAAGATTATCAAGATTGATGTATGTATTGCTACAACTATCAAAATCAATATTTTCACATAGAAGAGCAACACTTGATTTTTTGTCTTCATCAGAAGTGTCGCAGCAAGACCATTTTTCCCAGTGTATTTTCTACGATTTGGGCACTCGTTTGCAAAATGACCAAATCCCTTACACTTAAAGCACTGAGGCATATCCTCGTCATCAGTTTCATCTGTGTCCCTGTCTTTAAGAGGAATACGATTATGAGGTTTGACTGATGCTTTGGGCTTATCTCTGGAGAACTGTTTACTTCTCTTCAACAGAAGATCCCTAAACTGTCTTGTGATCATCGAGACCGATTTGTCAAGATCTTCATCTGATAAATCAGTCTCAGAGTGATCTTCTTCATCTAATAAATTACTTTTATCAAGTAATTTTGTGTCTTTTAGTGCTTTGAACGCAACATCCTTAGATTTGGATGAATGCTCGTGATCAAAGATCTTAAGCTTCCCAACCAGTGTATTTCTGGAGAGATTATCAAGGTTATTTCCCTCAACGATGGCATGCTTCTTAGAATCGTATCTAGATGGCAACGATCTGAGAATTTTCATCACAATGTCCTTTTCAGGAATAGTCTTACCCAATGCAAAAGCTGCATTAACAATTTCAGACACTTTGTGATTAAACTCATCAAATGATTCTTCATCTGCCTTACGAAGGTTTTCCCAATCGGAATTTAGGTTTTGAAGCCTGGCTTCCTTTTCACTAGTATTTCCTTCGAATACGGTTTATAAGATATCCCACGCATCTTTAGACCTAGTGCAATTTGACACATGGTGCTGAAGATTTGGGGTAATGGCAAGTATGAAGGCATTCAAACCGTTGGAGTTTTGCTTTGCAGCAAGTATCTCAGCAGCATCGTATTCGCCAATATTCTTTGGAAAAGTAGCGTTACCTATTGCCACAACGGGAGCATCATAGCCATTAACAACATATACCCATGATTGAAAATCATGTGCTTGAAGAAAAGCTCGCATAAAAATTTTCCACCATAAGTAGTTTGATCCATCAAAGACTGGTGGTACGTTAATAGAGATAGCACCTCTATCCATAGAGTCAGATCGCTACAAACACAGAATGATAAGGTCTTTAAACGTGTTTGCCTGCTCTGATACCAATTGAAAATGCGGGGGTCTAACAAACTCGCCCAATATTTTGATTAGCAATCTGTATTGACTAACTCCAATATACTTTCAAGAGAATCAACTAGACTCAATCTTAATAATGTATATCAAAGAGTTATAATATCTCGATCTATCGATTTAATTCTTACTCAATCAAATAGAAATCTGGGAGTCTAATTAAATACAAGAGAGCTAACTTGGATGGTACCAAAGACCAATATCCAAGTGTCAATCAATGTAAATCAACAACCAAAGGTCGGATATTCTAATTGATTGAACAACGCACAACCTGTGATATTTCAATTATATAAACAAATATAATGTGGAATAGAAATAACATAGACACCAGAATTTTGTTAACGAGGAAACCGAAAATGCAGAAAAACCCCGGGACCTAGTCCAGATTGAACACCACACTGTATTAAGCCGCTACAGACACTAGCCTACTACAAACTAACTTCGGTCTGGACACCATTTGTGACATTCTATTTTTGACATTAAAAAAAAACTTCATAAAATTTATGTATATGTGACGTTCTTGGTGAACAAAAATATTATGTTGACAGTATTGTGATAAGTGTCTAGAATATCTATTGCACCACTTGTGATGGTGTCGAATTAAGAAAAAAATAATAAAATAAAAAAATTTCTCAACGTGTTTAAGTGTGAGAAAAATATATTTCAAAATATATAAATCATTTGTTCTCACGAGTAGCGCCTTGAACCGTCCAAAAACTTGGTAAATCATTATCTTACACGTTGTTTGCAAAAATACTCCATATAACTTTCCAAATAACTTGTGATTTAATTGCTTCAATTAAAAAAAAAAATTTGTTTCCATAATTGAAAAAAAAAAACTGTTTCCATAATTGCGTCAGAAAAACAAGAAGGAAAACTGTTTCTATAAACAGGCTGCACGTTAACCATTTTTAATTGAACATGCAAACTGGTTCCATACGCAGGTTACATGTTATCCTTTTTTAATTCAATTTCCGCGTTTAATGTGGAGTAACCATAAATTTTAGCCCATTATCTTCTCGATCTTTTATTCTTCTTCATTATCTTCCTCTCTTTTTTTATCCTTCTTCTAACCAAAACCCCATGGATATGTCTGTCGTCAAGATCATCCGCGGCCACCACCAATCTCTCGTTTAACTCCTATAATTGATTCAAAACGTACATCATCCGGTAGAAAGTAATTCGGCTCCCTCTCTTTCTTTCTTTTTTGTGATTTTATATTACTTGTACAGGTTTTTTTACTCATGGTGTGAGCAAGAAAATATTTTGATGGATAAATTAGATAAAATCATACATCTAACAGAGTAAGTTTTGATATAATCGCAATTATATATACTCCATTTTATTCTCTTTTACTCTTTGTATGTGAAATTCCATCTACATGTAAGATCATCCTTCAAGAGAAAGAGGAATATATGTAGTTGAACCCTAATCAATCCCACACTGATTCAAGGTACAGTTGCGCTCCTTACGTCTTTAATTATCCCAGCAGGATACTACGCACTTGATTCCCTTAGCTGATCTCACCCACAACTAAGAGTTGCTACGACCCAAAGTCGAAGACTTTAATAAACAAATCTGTATCACACAGAAAAGTATAAGATAATAGATAAATCTGTCTCCCACAGATAAACCTAAGAGTTTGTTCCGTCTTTTGATAGAAATCAAGGTGAATAGGAACTAATTGATAACCCGGACTTATATTCCCAAAGAACATCCTGGAATTATCAATCACCTCACAATAATCTTAATCGTATGGTGGCGAAACAAGATATTGCAGAATCACAAACGATGAGACGAAGATGTTTGTGATTTTTTTTTATCTTGCCCAATCGGAGATATAATCTCAAGTCAATTATTCAATTGAACTCGTACGATGGAAAGTGGCAAGATCAGATCGCTCAACTACAAGAGAAGTAGTTTCGTCTGGCTTCACAATCCTAATGCAGTCTTTCAGTCGTTAACCTACAGGGTATCGAGAAGAAACCTAAGGTTAAAGGAGAATCGAATCTAGCATAACTAACTAGTATCACACAGGAGGTGTGGGGATTAGTTTTTCCAGTTGTTATAGTTCCCCTTATATAGTTTTCAAATCAGGGTTTGCAATTTATGTTAGCTTAGTAACAAAGCATTCAATATTCACCGTTAGATGAAAACCTGATTAGATACAAGCTAATATATTTCAACTGTTAGATCGAAACTTAGCTTGTCACACACAAATGAAATGTATTTCATTTAGGTTTGAGTAGCCGTACCTAAACGTGTACACTTAGTTGGTTCACAAATAGTTAACCAATGGTTAGACATATGAGCACTTCCATAATAACCGTATTCATCTTTCTCATAACTAGTTCAAATGACTCATAAGAACTAGTTGAATAGTTGTTTAATTTCTTAGGTCTTTATTCATAGACACAATTGAAATAAAATCGGTTTGATCCATTTGAATCAATTCATGAACAATATAGCCACGGTTTTGATAGACACATTTTTGTGTCTGAATTGTCCTCAATGTCTCTATTGTTAGTGCTTGATTTTGTACTTATTTTGTTTTTATTATGTTTGTGTAGGTGTTTTTGGAGAAATACACTTGTGTGGAAAAAGTTGCTCAAAAAGTGTTGTTTGGACCCCAGGAGAAAAGTACTAAAGGCACCCACATTTTGGACGTACCCCATGGCTATTCGCACCCCTAATCTGGATAGGGGCTACCTTTCTTCCTCGCGTACAAATAGAAAATGGCAGGAAATTTGGTTTCAACAGTAAAGGATTTATTATCTTTAACATAAGAATATCTTCTTGCCTTATAAACATGAAGTTTTGAAGAAAAAGGAAGTTATCTTGTATTAAACAAGAAGGATATCCTTAGAAGATTTTATCTTGGATTTTATTCTGCGAATTAAAGAAGATATGGGTTTAGTAAAGAAATATAGAGAATAAAGAGAAAGAAAAATACATGAAGATATTTTTAATTAAAAAGATGAAGATTTTGGAGTTTTGGAAGAATATATTTGAGTAATGTGTATTTGTGTGTATAAATAGAGAGCTGGAGAGCACATTTGAGGGGGGGAGTCTTGGAGAGAAAAGAAATCACTGCTTTAATAATTTTCTCCCATTTTCATCATTTGTAAACACTTTGAGCAATAAAAAATAATTTTTGAGCGTGTTTCCAACATGATGATGAGCTAATTCTCCCACAACCAAGGCAATGAGGAAGCTACTTACGCATGAATAATTGGTAATTATTTATTTTCTCTAATTTATAATTTATGATTCACTCAATCACTGTTTTTGCAGAGTTTTTAATCGTTTGCATAATTTCCTTCATTAGTTGTGAGTCAATTAGATAGGCTATGCTTTGTATTAAGATAATCTATGCTTAGGGGATACAATTAATTTTTGAGAATTTGTCTGATTATATGTGAAATATAATACAAAGCATAGCCTATCTAATTTTTGTGTATGGATTGTGACACCTTTGGTGTTATAACTCGTGGACCGTACTTTTAATCTAATTTGTCATATTTACCATAGTGGAGAAATTCATTTGCCATGCCAAACTCATTTTTTTTGACATGGTGCATAGGAAAGGGCCTCAGCCTAGTTAGCAATTAGGGATTCGGCAAACGTATGGAACGACAAACGTACGAGTATTATACGGTTTTGTAAAACTCAAATTTTGTCCAAAATTCGGTCAACGGGACATGATTCGTCAGTAATTCGGAACGGCATACGTATGTGTATAATTCGATTTATAAATGTGAGTTCGACTCTGAAAATTCGATATCTATTATAATAAATAATTATTATTTTTAAGGACATAGACTAATTTTTATGCATATTTGGGAGTTATTTAAAGAAAAAATAAACTTAATTTGATGATATTAATAATATATACAATATTAGTCATCCAAGAGGACATGGTATAGTGGTTTAGATGCACCTTCAAATCTCTTCAGTCATTTTTGTTTCATAAAAGTTACAACAATGTCTAATATTGGGATGTGTATGCTCGGGAGACAGTAAATCCCAAAAAATGGGGCCTTTAAAAACGTAAAAGCTAAAGAATTTCTGGCGAATTAAGCGGACGTATTATTCGGGATACGTAAAGTTCGTGAACGATTCGCAAATAATCCGGGAATGCCATATAATACGCGTCTTGGGTTCGGAGTTGCAAACGTACGCGAATAAGACGGTAAAATTCGTGATACGGAAAAATTAGTTTTGTCCCAAGGAAGTGTAATAAAGTTGCTGACAATCTAGCAAAATTCAGCAATAAGTTTAGAGTTAGTAAAGTTTGGTTAGATGATCCTCCCGGTGTTATTGAGGAACAATTATTGTCAGACTATTCCAATTTCAGTAGTTAATAAAATTATCTATTTAGCATCAAAACTCGAAAATTTGACTAGTACAAAACTCGAAAATTTGACTAGTACAAAACTCGAAAACTCGAAAATTTGTTAGAACTTTCATGAGCCCACGCCAGATCGAGGTTATCCAAATCTGTCATCCATAAAGACTTACCGGTTTTAAGTTTCTGTTCTGCCACTTTGATTTCAAGCCTTTTTTTCTCATCAGAAAGTCCTTGAAACATCTCTGCTGTCAGGTTACCTATACCCAGGTCTAATAGGTATTTGTAATCAACCCCTTCTGGACACTCATCGTCACTCATTAAAATCTGCCCTGGTAGAATCCTACTGGGAAAAGCCACATATCCTTTTTCCTTGATTCAATAAATAATTCCGATTTTTCCTAAAGCGAGACATTCATCTTTCCTTCTACAAATTCAAGGAGAACATTTTTATCTTTCCTTCGCAAATTCAAGGGCAAACCGGATTTTATTTTCTACTTTCTTCAACTCGATTCCAGTTACGCAATAACCAGTTCCTACATTTGAATGATTTGATTAGAAAGCACTCCTCAAAAGCATTATCGGTAATGGATAGGTAAAAAGCACCATATGTACTGTCTCTTTTCGTAAATTTCATGTCTTACTTCACAGAAAACCTTGATAACTACAAAACAAAGAATAAGATGATTAGAAATGTAGATTTACTTACTAGTTATTACTTCTTACATATGCAAATGGTATCAAAATTCAATTCAAAAACATACTCTGTAGTGAAATTTGTCATATTTGCAGAGTTTCCCATGTTCGTCAAATAAATGCATGTTGGTAGTCTTTACAGTACTTGTGAGCTTAAATATTTTGATTAAGCCTTCCCTCTGACTTTCTCCATATTATCTTTGGTCAAGAAAACTTCAATATTTACTTTGGTAACAGAACTTGAATCCTTATAATCCTGTACCAAGCAGAAGAATGGGTAAGACTCTGAAAAGGGAAAACTTCAAAGTCTATTCACTACCTGCTTAGATCGAAAGAGCCAACTTACCTCGATAAAAGTATTATCGGCTTTCTCATAGCTGGTCATCACTGAATCCAGGAAATCTCTGTAGTCCTCATTCCATCTGTGGATAGGTAGTTCGATATCGGAAGCGTAGTATCGTTTACCGAGTAATGGTTCTGTAGTTATGTAAACCTGACCTTTGATGGGTGCTCAGCAATTGTTCCAGTAAACCCTTTATACCAAGGGACCATGGGCACCATCTCTTCGCCATTGATCCACCTCCTAACATTGTTAGCAACTTCTCGGGGGTTATAATTGGGAACGGAAGTGCTCCATCCAGTACCAATGCCTTCGCCTTTGTTAACCAGAATTGTGGGAATTACTGGTGCCAACTTTGCAAACCAAACTTCATAGTGAGTTCAAATTTTGCAAGATGATTAAATTCTTACGAATACATCAATTTTGGAGCATCAAAAAAATAAATAAAATACATCATCATAAATAATTCTTTACCAATTCGGCTCCACGCTCTGCCCATCTTCCAGCAAGGGCTCTAGCAGGCTATCATCGTCCGGGGGAAATATCATCCGCGTCATTGTAGATAAAGAGGTATATATGTATCTAGCGTCGGCATGGTCCTTTCCACCCTGTGATGAGAAGATAACCTATACATGACTTTTCTCATTGGGCAACATTAAAAAAATTATAAGGTTTTAATATTACCTTATCCCTTGTGCCGAACTGTCCATCTGAAGTCAACAAGTTCATATTATTACTTCCCACAAAATCCTGTGCGAGTCCAATGACTGTACCATAAAGACTTTCCGGGCCGTGATGGTAAGATTTGCGATCTGCAACATACCCGCAAAAAGTGGCAACAACTTGTTGATGGAATAAATGACGCGTGAATGCACAGAACACAATCTTTTTTTGGCTCGGTTTTAAGCCGTCAACCATAGATGGTATAGAACGCTTCAGATCAGCCAGTGAGAACAGTTTGAGTTTATTGTTAATGAAATCACTAATCTTGATTGATTTCTGTTCCGGTTCAAGGGGAGTTCCAGACTGCAGTTCACAATTCAGAGTAGGTATTTATTAGAAAGAAAAAATTAAATGGAAGTGTACAAATTCCGAAGTGAAATGATACATACCTCATAGTTTTTCATCCATTCTTTCCTTGCATCATCTTTGGTTTTGTTGAAAGCCAAATCTATGGATTTCTCATCTGCTTCATCTAAAACCTATTGCTTCCTTTGAACTACTAGTCCCCAGGCCTTTGTAAAACTTGGTCATCCAAATCTTTCTCGAAAGTGCGTATATTATTTGCCTGAATATATATAATTAGTCAAAACTGGGACTCTGGAAAACAAAGACTTTAAATCCAAAACAACAATTTGAAACCTACAGAAAATATACCTTTACTACTGGTGTTATGAATTCCATAAGAAATCCAGGAAGTTTCAGCAATGATGGCCAGTAAAAGTGAATAAAGTTGATTAATAAACCCTTTATATGGAAACCGTCATGATCCTGATCAGTCATGATCATTAGATGCCCATACCATAGTCTTCTAACATCATCATACACCTTTCCATGCTCAAGACCAAGAATCTGCTTGATTCTTCGAATTTCAACGTTCTTCGAAACTTTGTTCTTCTTGGTTTCTCTAACATTGATCAACTTAATTACCTCGCAATGGGAAAACACCATACTTCTCGCGACCCACAACAGACAACCCCGCCATCTGGAAAAACCATGTTTTTAGATATTCATATTTACGATAACAGACTTTTAGATTTTCATTGAAAGAAACATTAAATGGATGTAATTTCTCTTATACTACTTATAGCAACCGCCTGGGCTGAATCTCCTTCAGTTAACATTAAAGTGCATTCGGCCGATTCATTTCCTCCTGCTTTATAGGCATCCTCAAGCTTAGGAATGCCACTTATCTTTTGCGTTTTAGTCCCATCAGTTTTCTTCAACTCTTTGCTTGCCTTAGTATCCACCCACGAGAGAAGCCTTTCTACTAATCCAGAGTTTGCCACTGCAACATTTAAAGGTAGAATCAAAACCAAGCTACTTTCAGGAAAATCCCTTTCTAAACATCACTAATTATACAACTACTCACTAACCTTTTTTCAGGAATGTTTGTGACAGTTCATAATTAGTTCCAAAATCCTTTGGACTTGTCAGGGTTTCCTTCATCTGAGAATCGAAGGCTGGGTTTTCAACGAGAGCATTTACAAAAACCCAGAGGTGGTTTTTCACCATGTGGGGCTTCAGATTGGCTGTCTTGGCTTTCTTTATGACATATGTTGACACCTGGTTGGTGACACAATCGACATGCGATCCACCCTTGAGAGTAGCGATCCCATTAACAAAGCTAGACTGATGAAACTTCCTTCTTCATTTAAACCCACATAAACCTCCCATTTATCACCAACTTTTTCCACCTTCTTAGCTGCTGGCACATGTAGTTTAACATCATAATCATGGAAACTCTTAATCGGTATCCTTTTCCCATCTAATTCGACTTTCACACTATCACCAAAACAAGCTGCTATTTCAATAACCCTTTTTTTCATCACTTTAAGTACATCATCACCTTTGAGAGACTTCATGTTAAATCTGGCTAAATCGGGCTTGAATGTGATTCTAGTCCACTTCTCATTGGCCTTGCACTTGTCAACGGTGGGCTCACACTTCATGCGCATGTTGTTGGTGAACACCTAAATGAGAATTAGCACACAAATTATACAACACCAAAGCCAGTAATTCTAAAAAAATTGCACAATATGGGAAAATCAAGTAACAATTCTCAAACAAAGGAATTATAAGAGTTGAAATTTAGAACAATTGAGGCTACTTCTGAACAAATTTAGAACAAATATGGGAAAATCAAGTAGCAATTCTCAAACAAAGGAATCATATAGTTGAAATTTAGAACAACTGAGGCTACTTCTGAAAAAATTTAGAACAATTGATAACAAACAATAACCCTAATTTGGGTTTGATCAAAATGAAACAAACAAATTGAAATAATAAAAGAAGTAATCAAGATAAATTGATAATTAGACACACTGTAGGAGAAGAAAAGAGGTTAACCTTGGACATCAAATCCTGAGTCTCATCTCTCCCCATTAACAACAATTGAAGATCTAAACTGAGTTGTATGTAGACAAGAAACAGGTAATATTAGGGCTGCACAAGACCCGCTCATTATACCCAAACCCGCCCGTACCCGCTAAACCCGTGGGTTTTTAATACGAACCCGGCCGCTGTGGGTGCGGGGTTGGTTATGAAAATAAAAACGCGATGTATATGGGTGCGAGGTTGGTTTTAGCTATTACCCGCCCAAACCCACCCGAAAAACCCGCTAAATATACACTATTGATAAAACTAATCAGAAGTCCTTGATCCTTGAGGATGCTAGGAGGAGAGACTTGAAGATGATAGAAGAGACATGAGTCACTTACTGTTGGTCTGGAAACTTTTATTGTTTAAGTTTTAATCTGAACTTTAAAGTAGTCGTACTGTTTAATTTTTAAACTTGTTTTTATTGGAAGTACTAGTACTTGTTTAAGAGTAACAATGAAGACTTATGTAGTTATGTTTATGGTTTGTTTTTTTAAGTTATCAAGAACTTAAGTAGTTTATTTAAACTTTAAAACATGTGTGTGAATGATTATTGAATATAAAGCGGGTTTAAACCCAAACCCGCCAAACCCGTAGCGGGCGGGTAAAAAAACCCGCCCGATGTTTGTGGGTGCGGGGTTGGTTATGAAAATAAAAACCCGCAGTCTGTGGGTGCGAGGTTGGTTTTTGCTAATACCCGCCCATGTGCAGCCCTAGGTAATATTGCATTTAGGAGTTTTTTTCTACTTTTTGTTTTTGAAAAGGTACATTTAGAAGTTGGATATTAATATAAATACCCTTTTCTTTTATTGGTCTTACTTTTTACTTCATTTTCCCTAGGAAATACCAAATTTATTATGATATCGTGTAATTGATAAATAAACCCTCAAATGATAAACCCCAATTCAGAGCACAAAATAAAATTAACCCATAACACAAATCAACAGATTACCTGTTTATACATCTTTGAACCATCACAAGTTTCGATGATAAATTCCGTTGAGAAGATGTTAGCCAATTTGGCTCCATAGGCATTCCTCCCAGCAGTAGTTCTTTTCTCTTCATCATCGTAATTACTACTTGTCAACGTATTACCAAATATCATCTCTGGTACATAAATTCCTAACCCTTTACGAATCTCCACAGGAACTCCCTCACCATTAGGGCTGTCAATAGATATTCGATATCCGGTATCCGTTTCCGAATATCCGGATTCCGTTAGGTTAATATCCGACATAACGGTTATCCGATATCCGATAACCTTTACGTAACGGATATCCGTTTATTAACATAACAGTACCGGTTAAGGGAGTTTCCGTTAGGTTAATATCCGATACCGTTAGTGTATAACTATATCATAAAATTTTCGGAAATTTTCGATACCTAATACCCTTTAGGTTTACTCTTTAGCCATTTGATTACGTCTCTCCTAAGTAAATATCGGAAATTATCAAATATTAACGGAAATTAACGAAATTATCGGAAATTATTGAATATTAACGAAATTATCGGAAATTATTGGAAGTTTTTGTATCATGAGTAGATAACGGATATTATCGAATAATATCCGATATCCGATAGCTTATCCTTAACCTTATCGATATGGAATTTTTGAATTGAAGACGGATATTATCGGATAGGATATCCGATAACCCTTAACCTTAACCTTATCGGTATTGCCAATATCCGATGGATTTTTATCCATTGACAGCCCTACTCACCATCATTGTAAATACTAATCTTATTTTCTTCGACATCAATATCAACTTTCAATAACGACATCGACGCATCTCTTTGTTTATTATCAAAGGTATTCACCAAAATTTCGTCAAAGATTTTATACAGGCCTTGAACGAATGTAACGGATCTATAAACCATTTTTGACCCCTCAGGTACCCATAATTTCTGTTTGTGCTCCTGGGTAGATCGAATATAGGTATCTGGTCTAAGGAGTATATGCTCTTCTGCAGATATTTGTTGATATATCTGTTCAATGGTTTTCTTAGTATTTAATATTTTCTTCAATATTTTTTTCCTATTTTTGTTGTTGCTGTTGCTGCTGCTGCATCTTGGAGGCATACTGCTGTTGCTGTTGTAGTGAACTTAGTTGGAAAGTATCAGATCTTAAGGAAGAAGAAGATGTAGGGAGAAAAGACACAGATTCTAACAAAAGATGAAGTTAGAAGAAGAACAAGAAGTTGAATAGCAAACTGATTAGTTGGAAACTATCAGATCTGAAGGAAGAAGAAGATGTAGGGAGAAAAGACACAGATTCTAACAAAAGATAAAGTTAGAAGAAGAAGAAGAAGAAGAAGAAGAAGAGGAAGTTGAATAATGAACTGATTAGTTGGAAACTATCAGATCTGAAGGAAGAAGAAGGTGTAGGGAGAAAAGACACAGATTCTAACAAAAGATGAAGTTAGAAGAAGAAGAAGAAGTTGAATAGCAAACTGATTAGTTGGAAACTATCAGATCTGAAGGAAGAAGAAGATGTAGGGAGAAAAGACAAAGATTCTAACAAAAGATAAAGTTAGAAGAAGAAGAAGAAGAAGAAGAAGAAGAAGAGGAAGTTGAATAATGGTGATTAGTTGGAAACTATCGGATACGAAGGAAGAAGAAGATGTAGGGAGAAAAGACACGATTCTCACAAAAGATTAAGTTAGAAGAAGAAGAAGAAGTTGAATAGCAAACTGATTAGTTGGAAACTATCAGATCTGAAGGAAGAAGAAGATGTAGGGAGAAAAGACACAGATTCTAACAAAAGATAAAGTTAGAAGAAGAAGAAGAAGAAGAAGAAGAAGAAGTTGAATAGTGAAGCGATTAGTTGGAAACTATCAGATTAGGGAGAAGGAAGAAGAAGATGTAGGGAGAAAAGACACAGATTCTAACAAAAGATGAAGTTAGAAGAAGAAGAAGAAAAAGTTGAATAGCAAACTTATTAGTTGGAAACTATCAGATCTGAAGGAAGAAAAAGATGTAGGGAGAAAAGACAAAGATTCTAACAAAAGATAAAGTTAGAAGAAGAAGAAGAAGAAGAGGAAGTTGAATAGTGAACTGATTAGTTGGAAACTATCGGATCTGAAGGAAGAAGAAGATGTAGGGAGAAAAGACACAGATTCTAACAAAAGATGAAGTTAGAAGAAGAAGAAGAAGTTGAATAGCAAACCGATTAGTTGGAAACTATCAGATCTGACGGAAGAAGAAGATGTAGGGAGAAAAGACACAGATTCTAACAAAAGATAAAGTTAGAAGAAGAAGAAGAAGAAGAAGAAGAAGAAGAGGAAGTTGAATAGTGAACTGATTAGTTGGAAACTATCAGATCTGAAGGAAGAAAAAGATGTAGAGAGAAAAGACACAGATTCTAACAAAAGATGAAGTTAGTAGAAGAAGAAGAAGTTGAATAGAAAACTGATTAGTTGGAAACTATCAGATCTGAAGGAAGAAGAAGATGTAGGGTGAAAAGACAAAGATTCTAAAAAAAGATAAAGTTAGAAGAAGAAGAAGAAGAGGAAGTTGAATAGTGAACTGATTAGTTGGAAACTATCAGATCTGAATGAAGAAGAAGATGTAGGGAGAAAAGACACAGATTCTAACAAAAGATAAAGTTAGAAGAAGAAGAAGAAGAAGAAGAAGAGGAAGTTCAATAGTGAACTGATTAGTTGGAAACTATCAGATCTGAAGGAAGAAGAAGATGTAGGGAGAAAAGACACATATTCTAACAAAAGATGAAGTTAAAAGAAGAAGAAGAAGTTGAATAGCAAACTGATTAGTTGGAAACTATCAGATCTGAAGGAAGAAGAAGATGTAGGGAGAAAAGACAAAGATTCTAACAAAAGATAAAGTTAGAAGAAGAAGAAGAAGAAGAAGAAGAAGAAGAAGAGGAAGTTGAATAGTGAACTGATTAGTTGGAAACTATCAGATCTGAAGGAAGAAGAAGATGTAGGGAGAAAAGACACAGATTCTAACAAAAGATGAAGTTAGAAGAAGAAGAAGAAATTGAATAGCAAACTGATTAGTTGGAAACTATCAGATCTGAAGGAAGAAGAAGATGTAGGGAGAAAAGACAGAGATTCTAACAAAAGATAAAGTTAGAAGAAGAAGAATAAGAAGAAGAAGAAGAAGAGGAAGTTGAATAGTGAACTGATTAGTTGGAAACTATCAGATCTGAAGGAAGAAGAAGATGTAGGGAGAAAAGACACAGATTCTAACAAAAGATGAAGTTAGAAGATGAAGAAGAAGTTGAATAGCAAACTGGTTAGTTGGAAACTATCAGATATGAAGGAAGAAGAAGATGTAGGGAGAAAAGACACAGATTCTAACAAAAGATAAAGTTAGAAGAAGAAGAAGAGGAAGTTGAATAGTGAACTGATTAGTTGGAAACTATCAGATCTGAAGGAAGAAGAAGATGTAGGGAGAAAAGACACAGATTCTAACAAAAGATGAAGTTAGAAGAAGAAGAAGAAGTTGAATAGCAAAATGATTAGTTGGAAACTATCAGATCTGACGGAAGAAGAAGATGTAGGGAGAAAAGACACAGATTCTAACAAAAGATAAAGTTAGAAGAAGAAGAAGAAGAAGAAGAAGAAGAGGAAGTTGAATAGTGAACTGATTAGTTGGAAACTATCAGATCTGAAGGAAGAAGAAGATGTATGGAGAAAAGACACAGATTCTAACAAAAGATGAAGTTAGAAGATGAAGAAGAAGTTGAATAGAAAACTGATTAGTTGGAAACTATCAGATCTGAAGGAATAAGAAGATGTAGGGAGAAAAGACACAGATTCTAACAAAAGATAAAGTTGGAAGAAGAAGAAGAGGAAGTTGAATAGTGAACTGATTAGTTGGAAACTATCAGATCTGAAGGAAGAAGAAGATGTAGGGAGAAAAGACACAGATTCTAATAAAAGATGAAGTTAGAAGAAGAAGTTGAATAGAAAACAGATTAGTTGGAAACTATCAGATCAGCAGGAAGAAGATGTAGGGAGAAAAGACACAAAGATTCTAACCAAAGATGAAGTTAGAAGAAGAAGTAGAAGTTCAATATAGTGAACTGATTAGTTAGAGATTATCATCAGGAACAAGAAGGAGATGTAGGGAAAAAAACACAGTTTTTAACTAAAGTTGTAGTGATGAAGTTAGAAGAAGAAGAGAAGAAAAGACTGAGATTAGGGGGTTTTCAGACTTGTTCTTACAACAACATAACAGAGAGTAAAGTGTGAGTCATGTTTATAGGAGGGAAAGAATGGATTTGAGGAGGGAAAGATTATGACGACGGAATCAAAATTTGAGGGGAGGGATTGACCCTTTAAAAAAGTGTTAAAAGTTCCATAACGTCCTTGAACTTCACCGGAGGTTTACCCGTAACTACCCATTTTGAATGCTGTAACAATGGTGGCAGAGTTAACTGTCCATTTCCAGCATATAATCATTGTTCTCTCTGTACGTAAATCTGTCACGATATGAAGGCCACTATGAGCGAGAAAATGATATTCTTTTCGAAGCAAGCAGGCAATGAGTACCTATGATTGAATTTCAGACAATTATATTCTATTTAATCAAGAACCAAAAGCATGTATTCATCGAGTTCCATTAAGATGGATTCTCCTTTTCTCATACCCATAACGTTTCTGTGTACACAATCTTGCATGCCTTGCGATATGATTTTTCGAAATAGTAATGGCGCTTAGGTGTATTTAGATCTTAGACAAAGGAAATAAGATAATTACTAATGAATTGTTTTTAAACCTAGGGTTTTTCATAAGAATAGGATAACGACGATGAAGGAGGCAAGAAAGTACGATCGGTTAGGTTAAAGAGGGTAGGGTTGGTATTATATAAATATTTATTTATTTTCATTAGATTTTTCTTTGACCAAGCATTGACCATAATTTAGGCAATTTATTTCCCTCCTTGTTGTATCCATTCTTTCCCTCCTATTAACAGGATTCTAAAGTGTTTCTTCCCAAAACATCATATGATACAACCATTTTATACTTCTTGTAAACTTGTAAAGAAGAAACCCTAACTAGAGATACGTAGATAAGATCTGGACCGTGAACTACTAACAGCTATTGGCTAGAGAATTAACTAACTACTATTCATTAATTAGCAACTAACACTTTCGATACATATATATAAGATATAACTGTCTGTACCTTATCTGGCTCAGGACCATATAACGTAGTTTTTTTTAAAAAAAAAATACTAGTAAATTTTTGTCGTTTGACTGGTCATAATACCCTATGACGGTAGATCAAACTAGTCAGTTTAGATTAGAAAGAACCGCACATATGTATCATCAATCAATAATTGATAAAGAAGATTTAAAATGTATCAATATTACCATGTCGATCGAAATAGCTATTGTCAAATATTTGATGATGCATAATGCGAGTCTCACTTACCAAGGACAAAAAGAAAGGCAGAGTCTCACTCAAGAACACGCAGAATTCACTACAGCTAATTACAATTACTCAAACTGTCTTGGAATTAATAAATACCATTTCATCATGAGATAGAAAGCAGTCCATATATAATGCTACAATGAGTATCAAATTAAGCCTTACATATATAGAGCTAATTAGTAATGGCAATTATATTGAGTATCATTACCTGATCTCTAATTTCTTCATGAGTGTACTGCAAAGTCTATACATTAAAAAAAAAATAAAAATACTAGTATTAATTAGTAAACATACAAAAAGAGCATAAACATCAAAACTCAAGCATGATAAGACAAACTTGACGAGCATCTCAAAGAATGGTTAGCAGTTCTTAAGAATCTCCCGGCCCTTCTTCTTCTCATGGAGCAAGTTACTTTGTCTATTTGTTGAGGTCTCCTCTCCCTTTCATCTTCCCATCTTGTTGTGGATCACTCTATTGAGTGAGTTTGCACCAGTACTAAATAATGTTGGTGTTCAAGATTTAAAAGAATTGAGCATTCATACCCACAATTCAATATCCAGTTTGCAAGTAGTAAAAATTTAAAATCATGGCAACAATCAGACTAGTCTATCCTCACCACTCTCATTGAAAGGGGAAAGAACCCACGTAGCAATGAATACCCAAAGGGCAAACTTCATTTAAGATATTATAATTATACTTGACTAGACACAAAATCATCTAGCTGTGCCTGTGATTGTTATCTCTGAGTAATGACTGACTGCAAGTCAGTGACCAGCAACACATCTTTTTTGTTGCACCAAAAAGAGCGAATATTTTTTCTGATGCTTATCCCAAGACGCTGGAGTATACGAGCTTTAACATGTGGTAACTAATAAGTCTGGGTAAGGTATGATTTCAGGAGGAATGGTTTAGCTGACTTGAATGCTAGTACCGCTAGCTAGTTATGAATTTAAACAGTAGGAATTATACACCAGAAATGAATCAATCACGGATCATCGTTTTGGTGTTGGTAACCAAGGATAATTTGAAATGCTGTCAGTCAGTAGGTATTTCAAAGCCCGAGAAAACCACTATTTTATTTATTTTTGGAATTAAAATTTAGCATCCAAACTTGCTGAAACCGTTGGCCAATTTTTGTTGGGGTTATGATAAATGAGGGATGTACTTTTTGGTTTATGATACTTCATTAATGAGGGGTTATGATAAATATATATATATATATATATATAAGCTGCAGTATATTTAGTATCAGCACTACCAAGGTTGAAAGGGATACATGTCCAGTAGTTGATTAGTTATCTCTTGTTGAGACTTTGGTATGTCTCTTTAACCAATTATTATTTTACGAGTCCAGTATTAGTATCTAATAAAATGATATCCAAAAAAAATCCTTACAGATAGTTTCAAATCGCTCCAAACTAGTTAAAGTTCACTCTAAGATTAGGGGGTTAGGATATTCACAGTTTGGTGCTTCTAATTTGCTTGCACATCTCATATACACGATAAGCTATGAGATATTGGTACCAACAATTTTTTTTTTTTTTTTTGGTTTCCTTTATCTCATATAAATGTTGTGAGATATTGGTACCAACCAACATATTGTTAACCCTAGCTCCTAAACTAGAAATTACAGCTGAATTTGAAAATTTTTAATCCGATAACAAAACCACAAAATTGGTCAAAAAGACCAAAATCAACAATTCCTGGGTGAAAAAGACACTTAGGTTTTGATACTGTTTAAATAGCCAAAAATTAAAAAGATACTGTTTAAATGGACAAAAATTTAAAAATAGGCAGGATGAAACTGGTTTCAAATATTTTTCAAATATTTTTTCTTATTTTTATTTTACACAGGATGCATCCAGTTTCATCCTTGCTATTTTTTAAGTATAAGCCAGGATGAATCCAGTTTCATCCTTGCTATTTTTTTTTGGCTATTTCACCCGTACTTTTTTGTACTTGTCCATTTGAACCGTGTTTTAAATTTTTTTGGACAAATGACCCATTTTCTCAAACAAAACGGGGTGTAAGAAGTTTGGCATCAACAACCAAATTTCAGTACTAATACATCTTTTGAAAGTTAGAGATTCTTTTATAGGTTGACCACGGAAATAAAAAGATTCTGGATTTTGCTTTAAAATGCGGTCGTTAAAAAATCCACGGTGTAACCACAGTTTGCTAACATCATAAAAGTTTGCTGACATGATAAAAGTGCCAAATGTTTGGCAATGATGCTGCTAGCTAGGGCAAAAAAAAATTCCCCTTTTGCTGTGGTGTTCAGATGCGGCACTTGAATGAACCAGCACACTTGCACCGTTCACCTGAATGAGCAACAGCTTTTCACTTGGTTGCACTTAGAGACACTCGAGATCCTGGTGGATAAAACTATGTGTGTGGTAGAGGCCTTCTCTCTGACGAACTATTTGGAGATGTGCATTCTTGCTGAAAACAAGGAACATAATTGACCAGCAAATAGTTTAATAGAAGAATCTAATCAACCACAATCATATGAAGCGAATTGAGTTTCACACTCTGAAACCAGCCAACTAATTAATTAAGTGATTAGGAAAAGGAGCAACCCTGATCTCTTACAATCTACTTGAGGTAAATCCTACTCCCTCCGTCCCTTGAGAGTAAAATTGCATGAGATTCATAATTTTATATGTTTTTTCTTGTTTTACTCTTGTCTTATCTCCAACACAAACCTATTCAATAAAATGGGTAATAAAAAAAAAAAAAACCGTTTTAAAAAATCAAAATTCCGCCTATATATGTTGGACGGAGGGAGTACATTTTTAATTAAGCATATTTAGTGGGTGCTGGAAGTTGCCCCATCCCCCAGTTCAGCTGTTTAATTTTATTGCAATAAATAAATTAAAACCTCATGAGTCAAGAAGTTGAAAAGTAGAAAAGAAGTTGAAAAGACAACTTCAAAAAAAAAAAAAAAAAAAAAAAAAAAATTGTTGAAAAGTGGGACTTCGAGAACGTTGAGATTCTACTACTGATGGGTGATGATTTCTTGTTTTACATACGGAGATGCTACGGATACCGCGGTTTTCTCTCGCAATATCTCCCGCGGGGCAATCCAACGATTTGAGTGCGTTCTAAACATTGAGATTTTTGCAGTGTCATGTGGATCCCTGTTTCTCTGTCTTGCGGGATATGAAGTAGCTAACAGCTTAGCCAAAAAACCTAGGAATTTTAGAACTTCTGAATCTTGGAACTCTGTACTTCCAATATGGTTAACATCTCTTATTAGAGATAAAATCAATGTAAACCTTGATTAATTCCATCAATGAAAAAAAAAAAAAAATCCTATCATTTCCGTAACTCTGCTAAATATCTTATGTTAGTCTGCAAGTGTTCCAGAGGATCAGAGGTATATATTTGTTCTTTTTGTCATTTGAGACGGCGAGTACTTTATTATGTTCATAAAAGATGTGCAAATTAAACCATTATTTTATTTTTACCACATCTTTTTTTCTTGAAGATGCAATGGTACTGATTGTGTTTATAACTCACACTGAAGAAGTTAAAAAAAATCTAAAGTGTAACAGGGGGTTTCTTTTCCTAAACTAATAGGGGGCTATAGAAGTTTAAGCCGACCTAGAGGATATGCTAAGGGGTGTGAAAAATTTGTAACCTAAAGAAATTACCCTTGCCAATCAACAACCTAAAAACTCAATACCATCCCTCACTCCAGAATAAAAGTAGCACTGGTGGAGCTTACCCTCTCTCTTATTGGTTGGTGAGTGTAATCTCTCATTGGCTAATTGAGAAACCATTCGTATTCGTCGGATGAAATTTTGTTAAATATGGTGCGTTGATCTGACAATGTGTGGTGTAGATTGAGTGGATTGCTAGGACACACGCGACGGACGACCCTCATTATTTAGAAAAATTGCTATATTAATTCCGTGCATTTATTGTGAAAATACAGAAAATAAAGAAAATTACTATATTAATTTCGGACATTTATGATTAAAATAAAAAAAAAATCAATTCAACGTATTTATGGAATAAAATACAATAATTTATATTTTTTGAACTTTTATAATTTCATGTATTTATTATAAAAAATTCAAATAAAGAAACTACTATATTAATTTCGGACATTTATGATTAAAAAATAAAATCAATTCAAAATATTTATGGAATAAAGTAATATAATTTATATTTTTTGAATATTTTATAATTTCATGTATTTATTATACTATATTAATTTCGTACGGCCCTCATTATTTACTATATTAATATAAAATACTATATTAATTTCGTACGGCCCTCATTATTTAGAAAATTTCTATATTAATTCCGTGCATTTATTGTGAAAATACAGAAAATAAAGAAAATTACTATATTAATTTCGGACATTTATGATTAAAATAAAAAAAAAATCAACTCAACGTATTTATGGAATAAAATAAAATAATTTACATTATTTGAATCTTTTATAATTTCATGTATTTATTATAAAAAATTCAAATAAAGAAAACTACTATATTAATTTCGGACATTTATGATTAAAAGATAAAATCAATTCAAAATATTTATGGAATATATTAATATAATTTATAGTTTTTGAATCTCTTATAATTTCATGTATTTATTATAAAAAAATCCAGAAAATAATAAAAAAATCCTATATTAATTTCGTACATTTATGACTGATATAAAAAAAATCAAACTCAACATATTTATGGAATAAAATAATAAGTTTTAAATTTTTAAAATCTTTTGTAAGGAAAAAATATTGGTAAGCATAAATATTCGAATTATGATAAGATGAAAAAATATTTGAAATTATGTTAGAAAATAAGATCCTATATTCATTTGTTAAAGAATTATTTTTCATGTTGCAAGTATTTAACTCATTTTGGAAGTTTTGGATACTTTCTTATTTCTTCTTTTTAATTGTCTTATGTAATTAAAACAAGCCTAAATTATAACAAAATTATATAAATTTTAAGATATCCATTGATATTATTTTCGAAACCAAATATTTTTTCATAGTTTGGTGACTCCCTAAATAAGGCACTATAGCAAGAGCCTCATTGTTTACATAACTTTTTTTACTTCCCAACCTGTTTGTTTTTCTTTTGTTCCTTGAAATTAAGGTTTATGATGTCTCATCTATTTTCGTTATTTGTTTTGCAAGTATAATCAGTACTTCCAAAAGAAGTTGCCGCAAAGGGAGAGTTCTTGAACACTGATATTAAAGGTGAAGAAATTGATCTAATAGGCTTCTGTTGGTGTTTAGTATTTTGTTTGATTATTTTGTTGATGCTTTTAGGATTTTGTTTGATTTGTTTGTTGATATTTAATTGGTGTTTAGGTTTTACGTCTGGGACCTGCATAATGGGTACCATGCTTGGGTTTCAAACAACCATAAAGCTCCATATCCTTCACGTTGAGGTATAGCTTATGCTTTTAGGATTTTTGTTTGATTTGTTTGTTGATATTTAATTGGTGTTTAGCATGTACCATAGTAATTAACGGGGTCATGGGAAAAAAAATCTTTTGATTTTTTTTTTTTTTTTTTTTTTTTTTTTTTTTTGGGCGAGCAGGGGTCATGGGAAAATTGGGTTTCAAACAACCATAAATGTTGTTACCGACTTGAATTTCTCATTCGTACACTTTTTGATAATCTATTCTACACCTTACAACCAGTAAGATAATATAAGGTTAAAATATCAATGTTTTTTTTTTATTACTACTAATATCATGTGGTATAAAGTGATAGTAATTAATTAAAGGTAAGATTTGATATCTGACTCTAATTACTTAACTACATTTTCAATTTTGAGGTTGAAAGAGCAGCTCTATAATCAGATTGGTAGAAGTATCTTCGTCATAAAAGGTGATATCAGGATTTGGAGCACCCAAGCAATGTACAGGCATTTTCGAAATATCGAGGAGTCCATCGAGCCTATGCACATGATGGTTCTGTGTTAAATAGATGTTTATGGTAATGATCATACATGCATTTTTATTGTTGGTTAAAGTAATTACCATACTTGATAGCTTAGCGTAGATAAAGACAGACCGAACTCTAATCAACTCTCCAATCTCTTTTTTAAGTTTTTTAACAACACATAACAAAGTTATGTGCAAGTTCCCATCAATTTCCTGTTTTTTTTTTCTTTCAAATTTTCTTTTGAAGGTTTAGAAGAAGGTGCAGCTTTTGACTGAATCGGATTAGTGTTTGTACATCTAATCTATGCTGCTTTTGGAGATGGTGATATTAGATGTATAATTACTAACCCTGTATGAATTGAGAAAAACCACGGATTCCGCATGTTGTCCATTATTACTGCTTGGCCAGTTGGGTTACTTAAGCACATTCTGTTAACTTTGTTAATATATTAATACATGATAGATGTACATCTTCCATTTGAGCTCATTTAAGAGATTTCATTTTGTTCCCATTGTCAGTTTTGGATGATTATTTAACGTTCATGGTGTTAGCACGCTTATTTGGTGCTTGACCACCTGCTTGAACTCTTCAAATTGGAGTGGTAGTTATGAGTCTTCATCTAATGCATCGTAGCCTTGAATATTTGTGAACAAGCTTCTCAAAGTCCGCGGTATTCCCAACCAAGACTATGGGGCTTTTTCATTATGCAAATGCCCTTGCATGGTTTATGGTTTGTGTTATAAAAACACACCCATATGTTCTCTCTTGAACTGCAAATCATCTAAAAACAAAACCAGCAAATTCAGTTCATGGAAGTTGGCTTCCAACCTTAGAAATTCGTAGGATCCGTTGCCATTCGGATAATCATCCATTTTAATATGATTTGACAATTTGTTCTTATTTCAAAAGTGACAAGTAAAACGCTACAGATTTTCTGCTTCAAAAATAAATAAAAATATATACAGAGTTTCTTGGTAAAATATGATTTACTAGTACAACCGTTGCCACGATGGGAGTGCCGACCGACTGAAGAACTTGTAAAGGAATTTTTTTTTTTTTGTAAAAGAGATGTTCAAACAAAATTGTATTAACTTGATAATGTAAAAAAAGTAGTGTGGTAACCTTTAAAAGACGAAAATACGAAATTAGCTAACACTGAAAACGGATAGTACGCGCTAATCAGAAAGTAACACCCAACTCCGGAGTAATTTTAAGATTGAGATTGTGATAACCGTAACTATTGAGATTGTGAATCGCCCTCTAAGCATCTTCCTTGTTCACAAAGTTTACAAAACCAAATCCTCAGCATGAACATGACTGATACCACCAAATGTTCTGAATAGCTCAAGCAAGTCAGGTTCGCGAGTATCTTAGGTTGGTGTCGCAAATAGAGTTTTCTTCGTTCCTCGGTGGTCTCATCTGTGATCTGAGCCGAAAAGGAGATCACAGACTATTGAAATTCAGTAAAGGTAATTAGAACTTGCAGAATGATGAAGCGATCAAATATAAAGGACCGTCGGGTTAAAAGGGAACCAGAGACCCAACAAAGAAGAAAAAGCATTCTAACTCGACGGAAATTTAGTCCAAAAAAGTGCACGAATTGATACCCAAAACTCGAATCGTAGGTGTTCGTACAACTTCTAAAACCCCTTTATGCGAGACTCACAAATACACGGCTATTTGGTGGCAAGAGCTCCGTTTTAGTCGAGTGAGTAGCAAGGCATGTAATAAAAATGGTTGGTCATTCGGGGTTTTAAACAAACACCGCAACTTTAAGTTGCGCCCCCATTTGGTTTAATCGTTTTACGGTGGTGAAGGAGGTGAGTTTGATGTCGAGTTCTAAGCCACCTTTTATCTCTTTCCCTGCAAATGTGGATTCAAATCCGAGAAGAACCCATGATTCATAATCATTCAAACATACAAACAAAACTTAATCTTTTAACATTCATCATCAAAAACATGGCAGCAGCATCACTTTTCTTGGTTATTCTAAAGCTTTGCAACATCACCAGAATCTTCACCGATTCGAATTTCGGTATCAACCCAACTCCAAAAACCCACTTAAGTCATGATTCTCCTCTTTTCGGACTCTCAGTCACCCTTAAATTTACTCGTTCTTTCCCATTTCAATGGAAAAAAAAATACACTTCTTCATCTTCCCTTGTCAGATTATTCAACCCATCGGGCACTATTTAATCTCCATTGAAGCTCTGAAACTTAATTACCTTTCCCTTGTGAAGGTAGTGGTCAATCCAGATTCTCCATAACAAGTTGAGTGATCACTTTTTTTAATCAAAATTGTTAGTTGACTGGAAGGGAAAAAAAATAACGAAGGAGAAGAAAGAAGAAGGGAAAAAGAAAGAAGGGAAAAAAAGAAGAAGAAGGAGACTGCCGGGAATCGAAGCTGAAACGTTTAGGTCACTTTATCCTAGATTTTACTAAACTGCCCCTCAACAATTACTGCATTGCCAACCTCCGTGTCCTTTTTTCTGCACACGAATTTTACATGATTACCCATCGTTTTTTGTTATATTTACGCCAATTTTAGTGAGAAATAAAAGCATAGAGGGGCTCTTTAGTCCTTTCATTGTTGATTGAAAATGGTTTGGGACACCAAAATCCAATCTTTTTGTGTCAATTGATCACTTACTATTGAAAAAAAAGTGACCATATAAAGGTCCTCCCTCGCTTCGCTCGGCCGGCCCAAATAGTGTGTATGGGTTTAGGGCACAATTATGCAGTGCTCATTTCTTAATTTGCTAATTTGTTATTCATATCCTTTGTGACTTTGTTTAGCCCAAAAATAGTAATTACGTACAGTTGTACATTCATATTTCATTAGTCCACATTGTGCTTTGCCATTGCTTGATTACGTCACGGTAAATCATTCCGAGACTTTTCAATACATACAATAATTTTGTCGATCAAATTCTTAACATTTGTTTTTTTATTTTTATTGTTCATTTAGCATCCCTTGACATGCTCATTTATTGATAAAAAAAAAGACATGCTCATTTCTTAGAGTAAAGACTTCCAGTTGTAACAAGGACTTACTTAGTGAGTAGGTTCATAGTATAAATTAAGGACGTTCATTGGAGGATTAATTGTATAGTTTGGACGATACAAAGGTCGTGAAAAAATGTCGTTGAAAGACCTGAATCCTTTCAAACCCCTAACTTAAAATGATTTTATTAGAATCCTATTATTGGGCTGCACAAGGTTGACTTTTTTGGGGGCTGCATAGGTCATGAAATAGTAATAGCCATAGCTGGTTATCCGGCTATTTTATATAATGACTAATTTGCCCCCGATTTGGTTAATGCTAATTACAGTGATTAACTAAATTAATTATTAGATTAAAATTTCGAAAATGAAAACTTTTTTTTCCATTTTATTTAGGATGAGGATTTTTCTGAACTTTTAAAAAAATTCTTATAAGAATATGATGAAACATATCCTCGAGGTATTCCTAGAAACCTTATACTTCACTCTCATTACAATTTTATTGATTAAAATCATTAACATACACCAAAAATCTGTTTTTTTTTTTTTTTTTTTTTGTTTGCACTTACGGCTGGGAAATGTTTTCTACCCAACCGCCACCGACATATTTCGGCTGAGAAATGAAGACGTTGTTACGACTGAGAAGTGATGAACTCCTAGCCGTAAATATGAGCTACCAGTGAAAACTCTTGGTCGTAATTGAAAACCATCCTTACCTAGCCGTTTTATTAATAAACCCGCCGGTTATGATTCATAAATACCCAACCATACCCGTTTTAGCTAATACTCTAATTATTTTTATTGGGTAAATAAAGATTACTAACCAAAGATTTCTCCTTATTTATTTTTTACTATCGTCACAGATTTTAATGTAGTTGCAGAAACAATGGAAAATCAAGCTAAATGTGGACACAAGCCCCTATAACCTTGGATTGAACGGTGTGGTCCCACCCATTTCTTAAAATCCGATCCCTGTAAATCCAACAACAGAGCAGCTGGTAACATCACTAAAATCTAAAAGCAACTTATTACAAGTTTAGTTTATAAAGGCAGAAATAGCAATGCTTAAATCTAATACAAGAAATAGAAGAAATAACAATGTTTTGTTGACGCCCAATAATCACGGTATCTATTTCCCCTATAATCGGGATTGATGCATGCAGAAGCAGCTGTTCACTCTCTCAGTAATAATCTTGGGATTATACAGAGCATTTTCCTCAAAGATAATATTACATATCAACCATAGTTTAACTACACGGAGTATATGATTTATGAAGAAAGATATATCAATGCATTTCCTTGATTACGACTTCTTCAAAGGGAAGCAATTGATAAGCTTTTTATAATTTTGAGTTTGTAATCTATTTTATATTAATATCATGTTTATCTTTTAGTATATGTAATATAGTTATTGATACAACTATATAATGAGTGTGATTTTTCAAGGAGCAGTTGATTTAATTTGGCCGCTTGATTCTTAACGCAAGTATATGATTTTTGAGTAAACATATATCAATGCATTTCCTGGATTAATTTGGAAGCACTCCATATGCGTTGCACTTTTTAGAGTTGGTAATCCATTTTCTACTGATATTATTTTTTTAGTGTCTCTAATATCAGGTATTGATATAACTATAGAGTGTGATTTTTCATTTAACTACATCGAGTTGAGTTGGATGTTTGATTCTTAATGTAAGTATAGATATGATTTCTAAAGATAGATATATCAGCATTGATTACATCTTCTTCAACGGGAAGCAGTTCCTTTGCTTTGCACTATTTAGAGTTGGCAATCTATTTATATTAATATCGTGTTTCTTTTTAGCGTCTTTAATATCATATATTGATTGATACAAGTATACATTGAGTGTAATTTTTTATTTAACCACAAGAAGTTAAAGCACTGATATATCTTTCTTCGACGGGAAGCACTTCACATGCTTTGCACATTTTTATTAATATCACTTTTTAAATGTCTCTAATTTCATATATTGATACAACTATATAGTGAGTGTTACTTTTCATTTAACTACAGTGATTCCAATTGGTTGCTTGATTATTAATGCAAGTATATGATTTATGACTACATATTCTTCGACGGGAAGCACTTCATATGCTTTGCTCTATTTAGATTTGGCCATCTATTTTATATCAATATCGTGTTTCTTTTTAGTGTCTCTAATATAACTATTGATACAACTATATAGTGAGTGTAATTTTTCATTTCACTGTAGGGAATTAGATCCCGAAATAGTAATTGAGTTGGCCGCTTGATTTTTAGTGCAAGTATATAATTTCTGAAGAAAGATATATCAATGTATTTCCTTGATTACATATTCTTTGATGGGAAGCACTTCATATGTTCTGCATTATTTAGAGTCAACAATCCATTTTTACTAATATCGTGTTTCTTCTTAGTGTTTCTAAACATCATATATTTATACAACTATATAGTGCGTTCATTTGAATACAGGGAAATAGAGCCCTAGAGGAGCATTAGAGTTGGCGGTTTGAATCTTAATACAAGTATATGATAAACAATATTTGACCGAACTGGAAGCCATTATTGGAGTTTTGAGGTAGAATATTATTAGGACTTTGTTTCCTTAGTTTTAAGTAGCAAAAATTGATTAAGCAAGAAATGTGTATTCTAAAATCTAGCAAGACTAAGTATCGTTGTAGTGCTACTGGATTAGTAGACTTCAAACCTATCCTTATCAATTATTTTTAGAGTATTGATATTGGCAATTTCATGAGATACTTGCTGATTTTAAAAGTTGGATAATTTTACAGGAATATTTTCTTTAAGAGGGTTTGTTAATCTACAAAACTTTAAACACTATTTAATTGGTGAATTTGGTTCCAACTGTTAATATAGTAAATCAGAATGGGTGGTTTCACATACAGTTGTTAATTGGAACCTCTTCTGGGACGGGTGCGTGGAAAATCCCTGCCTCACCAAATAGGAGTCAATTCCCATAGTACCTGATGTTTAGGTATCATGTTGGTTGGTGTTTAGGTATCATGTTCGTTAATTAGTAGCTTCTAGATAACATTATTTACTTAATTAGTTAAATATTTATTTTGTTTAATGTTCATGATTAAATGTTTTGAATTAATGGACGAAATTAATTTTTTTAGTTACTTTCATGAGTTATCAAGGCTAGCAGTGTTGAACATGTTATATTTGTTTTTAGTATGTGAGGGTTTAATCTGGTTTTATGATTTAATATCTAGAGTTTAGTTTAATTTTATTTTTGAGATTACTTAGACCTATTTATTTTAGTTTATTTAAAGAATTGATTACTGGTTTTATTTTAGATTAGTTAAACCTATTTATTTTAGGGGTTTATCTGGTTTTATGCTTTAATATCTAGAGTTTAGTTTAATTTTATTTTTGAGATTACTTAGACCTATTTATCTTAGTTTATTTAAAGAATTGATTATTGTTTTCGAACAAAGATATCTTTAGAAACCATTTTTTTCTTACGGTCGCATCACACATTAGACTAAGTAAATGAGCTTACTAACTAGCACTGTAGAGTTATAAGATTTCTCCGCAATTAACTAACTCTTTTATATAACAAGAAAGATTATTCTAGACGATGAACAGTGGAAAAATAATATTTTGTAATGAATTTATCTGCTAAATCTCCTAAAAGATCTATGGGTACATACATAACCTAATTTTCCAGCTAATATTTTTTGAACCGTTGTACTCAAGTGTAAGAAGATCTTTCTAGAAACTTGAATGTGGGGCTTATCTAAAGTAAAAAAAGTTTGTAAAAGAAGCACTATAAAAGATGTTAGATGGCTATATATACCCTTGGAAGAAGAGAGTAAACAAATTGCTAAAGACCGAGATGTAACAATGAAAGGTTCAAGTCAATTATATGCTACGGTATAAGAATTTTTTATCATTTGAGATTGTGTTCAGGTCATTTAGGCTTCGTTTGGTTTCTTATTCATTAAATTTATCTGATATTAGATTCTTTGATTTTCTATTTATTTTGGTAGGGTTTGCGTTTTTTTCTTTTTGCCTATTGCACAACATTACTTGCATTAGTGTAGGGTGTCTTTGGAAGCAAGGAAGTCAAGAAAGGCCTCAAACTGGCAGTTATAAAACATGCTTAATTTCTGAAAAAACATATATCACTGCATTTTATTGATTACATCTTTTTTTACGGGAAGCACTTCATATGCTTTGCAGTATTTTAAGTTGACAATCTATTTTATATTAATATCGTATTTTTTTCATTCAACTACAGGAGTTGGAGCTTGGAAGATCAGTTGAATTGATCGATTTATTCTTAATGCAAGTATATATGTGAATTCTGAAAAAAAAAAAGATATATCAGTCCATTTTCTTGATTACATCTTCTTTGACAGGAAGCACATCATATGCTTTGCACTATTTGAAGTTGACAATCTATTTTATATTAATATCATATTTTATCATTTAAGAACAAGGAGTTGGATCGTCGAGGAGCACTTAAGTTAGCACTTGATTCTTAACAAGAGTATATAAATTCTGAAGAAAGATATAATAGTACATTTTATTGATTATACCAACTTCGACGGGATGCACTTCATATGATTTTCAGTATCTAGGGTTGGCAATCTATTTTATATTAATATCATTATTTTGTATGTAATAACAGGTACTGATACAACGATATGGAGAGTGCAATTTTTCATCTAACTACAGGGAGTTGGAGCTGGAGGATGAGTTGGCCGCTGGATTTTTAATGCAAGTATATGATATCGTACCTAAGAAAAGTAGGGAGTATATAGCAGGTGAAGTAAAAACGAGATGCGGCCCAACTAGATGCCATTGGTACTGGAGTTTTGAGGTAGAATATTGTTATGACTTTGTTTATTTACTTTAAGTTGAAAAAATTGATTAACGAAGAGATGTTATATGGACATTCTAAAATTTAGCAAGACTAAGCGTAGTTGAAGTGCTACTTTGAATGGCAGACTTCAAATGCAAATTTTCCAATTATCTAGATCACAGATGTTGCCAATATCATGATATACTAATCAATTTCAAAGTATACTTTTTTAAGATGATTTCTTAATCTCCAACATTTTAAAAGTATATAATTAGTAAATCTGGTTCCAATTGTTAGACTACTAAATAATAAATGTAATTTTCATTATACATTGCAACTGTTAATTGGTATTCCTTTTAAGACCTGCCTCACCAAATGGGTGACGATTCCTATCGTACCCGGTGCGTAGCACGGGTTTCAAGCTAGTTCTAATTAAAACTAATCATCCATTGGTAATATTTGTTCATCTCCTTCTTTCTCTATCCTAGTGACCAATTTATCCTCTCTCTATCATTTTCTATCCTTTTCAAATGAAAAAAACTCACCGGTTAAGTTATCGTAGTCGTCGACTAATCTTTAAACATGAAGAGACGTGTGAAATAACTACTAGAAAATCTAATTGTGATGACTCTAATATCGGAAAGACTACATGGACAATAATACAAACGGAAAAAAGAAAAACTCAATTGGTGAAGAAGAAATCTATGCAAGTGAAGAAACCGAATAAATGACGAGAATGAGAAAGTAAGTGATGACATAAACTCAATTTACTATGGTATTTTGTTGTTTGAATGTCAAATTAGGTCAGAAAAATCGAAATTGTGGAATTGCAATCATATGGTCGTCATGGTATCGCTTCATCTACCTTCACGAGTTTTCATGTTTAGTTTTAGTCGTTATCTTCGTAGGATGAATATCATGACTACTTTTCGTCTCTAGAAATAACTGTTAGATCACTGCTCGGTCGAACTCGCATGCGTTGCTATCTCAAGCATGTTTGTCAGTGTTAGTGATCCAAACTATAAGTCTTGATTTCTAGTCTACTATAGCTAAGTCTCGGACTAGGATAAAAAGTGTAGTTGAGCTCAAGAACTCCATGGCTATCATCATACAAGACGAAGAACTACTCAAGGAACTGGTGGAACTTCATCGACTAAAACGTATGTGGAGACTTGAACTTATCTATCACTCAAAAGTCTATCTACTCTATCTCCTATCTTGAGACAAAAGTCATTTTACTATAGAGACTATGATTATACACATTTGCTATTTCGAGCCGTGTTCATCTCGCTTATCTATTTCTCGAAATATGTGATGGTAAGCTTTCGCTTTGGCCAAGTTCATCTTTACCTAGTGACGAAAGTCATTTTATGTTTCAATTACTTGAAAATGGCTTTGACGAAAAATAGTTTGTGAATAACAACTATATAACGTCCTCTAAGAATGTTTCAATGATTGAAATGAAAGTTTAGATTATATAACCATTGTTGGATATAAGCATTATGTGGTAACACATACATGTATAAGTACTTATTCCTTGAACCAAAGTCTGCGTACTTTGCTGCTCAAGAAACCGGAACAGAGTCCGCGAACCCAGTCCGCGTACTGTCGGAGGTTCTCTTCCCGAAAAAAAATGTTGGAGTTTGTGAACTATTTACAAACTTATCCGGGTACTTAGGTTGGTTATATTCTAAAAACGATTATTCATGAACTTATACTTATATTAACTAAGGAATGCAAGTTTGCAAATCGTGGCTATAAAGTTCATGAATCGATTCGAGTGAATCAAATCGTTTTTGCTTCGAATTGTGTCTTGTATACGTCTATAAGATCTGAGCAATTGAACAACTCTCTAACTAGTTCATTTGAGTCATTTGAACTAGTTATGGTAAAGAAGAATATGGTTAATATGGAAGTTCTCATATGTCTAACCATTTGGTTAACTACTGTTGAACCAACGAATGTACATGTTCGGGTATGGTTACACAAACCTAAAACTTGCATTTCATTTGTGTGTAACAAGCTAAGTTTTCGATCTAACGGTTGAAAGATATTAGCTTGAATCTAATCAGGTTTTCATCCAATGATGAATATTGAATGCTTTGTTACTAAGCTAACATTGATTGCAAACCCTGATTTGAAAGACTATATAAGGGAGAACTCTAGCAACTGGTAAACCCAATCCCCACACCTCCTGTGTGATACTAGTTATATAAGCTAGAGTCGATTCTTCTTTAACCTTATGTTTCTACCGAGACCATGTAGGTTAACGACTTGAAGACTTCATTGGAATTGTGAAGCCAGACCGATACTACTTTCTTGTAGTTGTGTGATCTGATCTTGATGTTTCTATCGTATTGAGTACAATCGTAACGATTGGCTTGAGATTGATATCTCTGATAGGCAAGATATAAAAGTAATCACAAACATCTTCGTCTCATCGTTTGTGATTCCACAATATCTTCTTTTGCCGCGTCGATTAAGATTATTGTGAGGTGATTGATAATACTAGGTTGTTCTTCGGGAATATAAGTCTGGGTTATCAATTGGTTCCTGTTCACCTTGATTTATCAAAAGACGGAACAAAACTCGTATGTATTTCTATGGGAGACAGATTTATCTATTATCGTAGACTTTTCTATGTGATGCAAATTTTTTTATTAAAGTCTTCGACTTTTGGTCATAGCAACTCTTAGTTGTGGGTGAGATCAGCTAAGGGAATCAAGTGCGTAGTATCCTGCTGGGATCAGAGACGTAAGGAGCACAACTGACCTTGGATCAGTGTGAGATTGATTGGGGTTCAACTACAGTCCAGACCGAAGTTAGTTTGTAGTAGGCTAGTGTCTGTAGCGGCTTGATACAATGTGTGTTCAATCTGGACTAGGTCCCGGGGTTTTTCTGCATTTGCGGTTTCCTCGTTAACAAAACTTCCGGTGTCTGTGTTATTTCTTTTCCGCATTATATTTTGTTATCTCTTTGAAATATCACAGGTTGTGCGTTTGAATCAATCAATTGGGAAATCCGACCTTTGGTTGTTGATTGAAATTGATTGATCCTTGAACATTGGTATTTGGTACAATTCAAGTGATTTCTCTTGTATTCAATTAGACTCGCAGATTTCTATTTGCTTGAGTAAGAATTGAATCGAGAAAGAGAGATATAACTCTTTGATATACTTTATTAAGATTGAGTCTAGTTGATTCTCTTAAAAGTATATTGGAGTTAGTCCATACAGATTGCTAATCGAAATATTGGGTGTTGTTGTTGTACCCCCGCTTTTTCAATAACATTGACATTGACAGGGTCGTCATGATATTTATCCAAAAACCTTGACGACTAGAGATGTAGCATCATTAATCGTCAGGTTATGAAAACCAAAAGCATGTCGACTAATTACTCGAAAAAATCTGTTTTTGTGTATTCAATTTTCTAATTAGTCGTCATGATTTAAAAAAAAATAACTTGACGACTAGTTTACGGTCACCATTTTGTTGGATTTTCGACCATGACGACCAATAACTGCAAAAAAACAATTTTTATGTGTCTAATTTTGCTTTTAGTCGTCATGTTTTTGAAACCATAACTGTGACGAAATTATAAGAGTATAAAGTACTTCATAATATTTTTGATATCAACGTATGTGACACACCTTGTGCAATCTAATACAGACACAAACTGTCAAGGAGATTACTTAAACAAGATGTACACTCGGTATAATCCATGGGATTGAACAAAGTATTGATTAACTTACAGTGATAGTACGTACTTTAATTATAACTATAACATAACAGTAATTATAATGCGGAAAGTAAAGTAAAGGCACACAACAAGATTTTGTTAACAAGGAAAGATGCAACGCGGAAAAACTTTGAGACCTTGTCTAGTTTTGAATATTCTCATAATTAATCCTCTATACAAATTGACTACAACCACTTCATATAGTTGAGACCAAGTAATCTAACTCCAAGTTACTCAATTCCTTCATTATCCATGTTCCTATAACCAATTTGATTTACACAAGTGAATCCCAAGATAGATTCCACTAACTCAAGTTGTTTCACCTGTTGTGAGTATCTCAGTAACTGATCAACTCCTTTGGATTGTAATCCGAAACAGGAATAACTAATATTTTTCAGTAACTTCTTATGTTTAGATAATGTTCATTTGTCGGTCAGATCAACTAAGACAAAGGCTATTAGAATAATCAATCTTAGTTTACAAACTATCAAGGTAGATCTCAAAAAGAATCCGCTAGTTAGCTATATTGCGATCTATATAACAAGCATTAAAGTTTATTCAAGATAAACAACTTGTCGGGTCCCAGTCAATCAAGTGCAAGAATTGTATCACAAAGATAAGAATAATAAAAAGAAAAGAAAAAAAAAAACTTTTAGTCTACCATTAATCTTCAATCTTCACAGTATTTGCAAAAATAACTTGACTCAAAAAATTGTAAGAGCCACTTAGACTTAACAAGAGCTCTATCTAAACTAGACTTAATTCTATCAGTACCCATGTTAATTATTGGTCCAATTAAATGGGTTTCCGTGATAAGCCAAGTCTATTAAACCGACATCAGCAAAAATTTGAGCAGATTTAGTGGAATGGTCGGTAGTGCACTAGTAACTATCCCTCTCCTCATTACGTAAAGTGATGTTCCAGTCACCTATGAGTACTCGATGGGAATTGACATGAAACATATAAGAAAAATTACTTGTTCATTTCTTTTTTGAGGGTATGGTGAGCCATAAACACAGAGGGAAGCCACTATGGTTTATAAGGATTACATTGTAATAAAGAATATATCGTATTCTTAATTATCATGGTAGATGATATCTAAATCAAATCCATCTTTCCATAACAGAAAAATACCTCTAGTTGTACATAAAACGAGTTTGGAAAACCCAAAGGTCACACAATAATAGTATGGGAAATCAAACAAATGTGTGCATGTATATGAATGGTTTAGAAGCAAGTATCTCTGATCCCACTAATACACTCCATGGGAATTCTTCTCAGTAAATCCTAAAATTATTAGTAAACATCTTTATACTTTCATTTCAACTAACTGCTATTCTGAATTATACTCTTATATCTTACTTGTTTTCAAGAGAGTTATGAAAATCATATCTTGGAATTGCAATGGTTTTGTGGCTAAAGACACCAGAAACTATATTTGAGATATTAAAATGGCTTTTTTAATTTTTCGCTCGCCCATGCTGGTGGCCACGTTTTTTTTTTGAAAGAAAGAAAGGCCGTTTTTGGACATGACATTAACCATTTTTAATTAACATCTCTACAATCATTACAATTTCACTTTACAAATTTACAAGTCCGACTCCGAGCCATTGTAGAGGAACTAAAATCGCGAGTAAAAAAATTAGTTTTGCGTTAATTTTTTCTGACGGATGTCCTACAGTGACAGGGATTATCATGTACCATGTGTTGTATTGGAGTGCCCATATCATATTCGAGGGTGTAGTTAGTTTATTAGTATTTTAGCTTAGAAGTGGGTGTTTTTATCCATTGTAATGAGTGGGTTAGATGCAAACATCTGGTGGCATTGTAGCCGTAGATGCTAGGTTAGTCTGTCTCTAGCTTTATAAGCTAATCTAATCTGTAAGAGAAGAATCATCTGAATATTAATGAAATTAAATCGTTTAACGATTTTAGGTAGTGTTCTTCGTTGAACCTTAAGGCTTGATTCGTGAGAATCAAGATGTTACTATCCAAGTCTCGATCCAATCTTGTCATCGTACTCAGGTACATGACAATTGTTATCAGATTCGTTCGATCCATGGCGACGCTTGATGCTGCGATAGAGAAGGAGCAGAAACTTATGGATGATTTACTTAATATCCGATGGCTGTATGATACTCACAAAAGAGAAGATGACTCCCCAACTCGAGAGTATAATATTCTTCAGATGTTGAAGCTCATCAGCAGGAAAGAGAAGCAGTTAGAGTCACTCCTTGGGGTTAACAAAGCTAAGAAGATTCAGGAAGAAATTTTCACTGAAGAAATTGTAATTGATTCAATCTTTGAGTCAATTATGGACTCCTTCAACTCATAGGAAGTTACAGGTTGTATCCAAGACTCTTCAATTCCATCTGAAGCAATACCAGATGAATCTGTAGATGAATTAGTTATTCCTTATTTTTTGTTCACTGAAGAAAATATTGATTCTCAGATTACAGAAATCACCAAGGCTGGGGTGAATGATGTTAAGAATCATGTGCAAATGAAGGAGGTCAGATATGAGATCCTTGAAAGCTTAAGGGAGTTAATCACGACCCACAGCGAGTTGAATTGTAAGGATTTATTTACTCTTCTTTTTGATTTTACCCGTTCATTATTCGATCGAGGAAACAAGATCGAGCTCAGTTTAGAGAGTTCATGTTTTGCTAAGCGTTATTCTGAATATGGGTTTATATTTGATGCGTGCTTGAATTTGTTGGATGGATACTATATAGAACTTCTTAAAGAGTTGATTCACAAATAGCGAGTTGAATTGTAAGGATTTCTTTACTCTTCTTTTTGATTTTACCCGTTCATTATTCGATCGAGGAAAGAAGATCGAGCTCAGTTTAGAGAGTTCATGTTTTGCTAAGCGTTTCTGAATATGGGTTTATATTTGATGCGTGCTTGAATTTGTTGGATGGATACTATATAGAACTTCTTAAAGAGTTAATTCACAAACATGGGTACTGGTCAGCCTCATGGTTTACGGATCCAATTGTTTGTATCTTTGCTAAGGGTTACACTTATGACAGTGCTTGGAAAATGTTTGTTAAAATGCTTCCAATGGATATTGTATTTTTTGAGCATAAATGTTTTCTCAACCAACTGCCTACTGGGATATGTTCTCACCCTTGTTTCAAGTCTGCTGATACAGTATTTGATCGTGGGAAAACATTTGAACTCATTCGGGGGCATTCATATCTTGATGTGGTTGCTTCTCGTTCATTTATACTCGACATGTGTTTTAAATTATTGGCTGGATATATTGGAAGGTTTAGTATGGGTGTGAATGGTAATATAACTAGTTGTGTATTGATGCTTCTGTGGGTATCAGTGGGTGAAATTCAAAAAACTCATAAATGGTTTGATCAAATGACTGAGATGTGGGAGAATCATTTTTTCTTTTGCAACTAACCTATGGGTTGCTTTACGAGGTTTCGGTTCTTCATTTTAGATCATTGGGTCTTTGTTTTGATCAACTTCTTAAAGAAGCTTGCATACCCAACAAGGTAACTTACCTAACACAAATTAATGATGCATATGTTATGTCTCCCAATTCGGGTTCTGGTCAAAATTGATAAACTCATGTTGTGGATTTTTCATTTTAAGATGTTAGATGTTTCATTTACGGTTATATTTCAGAATCTGTATAATTACACAGAAGCGAATGATTATGGGTGGGTTTATATGGTTTCCAAAAGTGGTGCAATGGGTACAACAGATTCTGATAGTGTAGTCCAAGTTATAATTTCTATGCAACTGTTGGTTACTGAGAAGGCACTGGGATTTTTTGTTAACATGCCTGATAGTGCCGCGTGGAGTTTTATTGATGGGGGAGTTTTTTTATTATGGATTGCGCAAGGAAATTTGTATGTTCACAAATAAGATGTCCACCCAAGTGACTAAAATCTTCAAAGCAAGTGGTGATTAATTTTTGTTCCAAGGCTATACTTCTATACTGATGCTGACATCTGTGAAAAGTTATTTCAAAATCCTAAAAGTCAGTTTCTCATTGCACTATCGAGGGCCTACTTATGTGTTTGGTGGTACTCATCTTATTCCAGAAAAGGTTGTACATGTATTTTTGAGTGTTGTCAGGACTGGTCCTTGTTACTTTTATTATGCTCAACACGACTGTCTTTACTTCTATCAACTAGGGTGTTTATAGTATCTTCCAAAGAATAGTCATCACTCGACTAAACACTTTGTACTGATAGTGGGAACTCAATTCTTGCTCGTAATTCAGATTCTAGACGTGATGTTGTGGTTCGAGTACTTGAAGTGGAAATTCAGATTGGTTCCACCTAGGTTATGGAGTATCGCAGGTGGTGATGTTTTCACTTGGGTTTTCACTGAGCTACTTGATGAACCTAGGTCCACAGTGGTTGGATTTGGATGTTGTTCTTGTTGGGAAGAGTCACCTGTGATGGTACTAGGCCTGCTTGTTCAGAATGATACTCGTAGTATGTTAGAGTTAAAGGATCAAGGCTGGAGAAATCAAGCTCTCTTATGTGCTCACCCTTCAATTGAAGTAAAGTTGTTGGTCCTTGTGAAGTGGAGATTGGTTTTAACTAGTGGTGTTCACTTAACTTGTGTACTACTCTTGGTAGTCACAGAAGGAGTTGTTGATCTACATTGTCCCACTGCACACAAATGCAAGATTGACGCTGACATAGGTACTCTTAGTACAGCTTACCTTAGGGAAATAAGCACAAGGGGGTCGGGTCTACTGGAAAATCTACAGGTTAATATTAAGAGAAGAACCGCAACCTTGGGCTACCATTATCTTACCAGAAAAAATAGTTAGTCGTTTTTTGAGATGGGAGTTGAAGTCTTTAGCTTTGAGGCTAAATATTTACTCATGGTGATTCCAATTTCTTTTGTGTTGGCGTGGCTTGATTATTTGAGATGGAAATTCAAATGGTTTTCTATTGTAACTAGTTTAGTAGTTCAGTTTTTCCTGGGAAATGTTGACTGCAAAACATCAAGATACAAAGTAGAGGGTCCTGAAGTAATGCAAGCATACATAATGAACAACCCCCTTGTGGTCACTGTATCTTGTACAAGGTTTTATCATGCAACACCAATTTTTATTAACATGGTAGTGACGGGAATTCATGGTCATACTGGAATTGGTTACGAGATGACAACAAGATCATTTTCTACTAAAATGGATGCTTTGACCTTTCTCATAGTATTCACACAGGTGATAATGGTTTACATTGAAGTTATTGCGCAAGCAAATATTGCAGTTTCATGGGGTGGTGCTTCTGTTCGTGCATTTCGTACTGGTGATTATGGAGATAGTGGGCATGTTTACTTTTGGAAGTCAAATACCGGGGACTTAATTATGTTGATGCTCGCTGCCTTAAAAAGAAATACCACTTACTTCACAAAGCAATGATCAGTGGACTATTGAGCCTAGTGTTGCAGTCTTTCAAGGGCCTCTAATGGATTTTTATTGGCTTTATGGTTTTGGGTCTTATAGTGCATGCTTTCCAGTACATAAAATGATTCATCTATCTCACATCCTTGAGGACAAGGATGTTTTGAAGAAGAATGGTGGAATGTCATGTACCATGTGTTGTATTGGAGTGCCCATATCATATTCGAGGGTGTAGTTAGTTTATTAGTATTTTAGCTTAGAAGTGGGTGTCTTTATCAATTGTAATGAGTGGGTTAGATGTAAACATCTGGTGGCATTGTTGTCGTAGATGCCTAATCAAGTCTGTAAGAGAAGAATCATCTGAATATTAATGAAATTGAATCGTTTAACGATTTTAGGCAGTGTTCTTCATTGAACATGATGGCTTGATTCGTGAGAATCAAGAGGTTACTATCCAAGTCTCGATCCAATCATGTCATCGTACTCAGGTACATGACAGGGATCATCTAGTAATAGTCACCAAGGTACATAGATCAATACGTATCAAGGGCATTTTTGGTTTTTCCGTCCGGACCATTTTCAATCTTTTGTGCCAATTGATCACTTACATTTCCAAAAAAAGTGACCATATAGAAGGTCCTCCCTCCCTCACTTCGCTCGGTCGATCGGCCCAATTAATAGTCAATAAAAACACCTAAAATCTGTAGCCCGACCGGCCTGACCTGCCGAATTTTTTGATGGGCCATGGGCAGGTAACACTACCCGACTTGCCCGTGCATGATAAACTTTATGGGCACCTTATGATGAAGCTTGCCTGTCCGGACTGATAAAATAAATGAACCGGGCATCCCGGCATGTCCCGTTGTACAACCCGAATTTGAGGTTTATTTGAGGCATATCACTAAAAGACAAAATGGGTAGTTAGGGAGCAATTTCAAAGACCCATTAGCCAACTATTTTCCTTAGTGCCTAGTTTACCCCTAATCAATTAGTGTTAATTAATCATTTTAGGTGCGTGTTAGATGTGAAATCAGCTAAGGTTAATCGAACAAGCGAGATTTTTTTTTTCCAAAACACCAACCAGAATTGTTCTATGTTCATGCAGTAGAGGACCCATTCTAAGTTGGTGTTCTTCACGAAAGACACTTAAAATCGGTTGACGTATGTATACATATAAAATTCGATTATAACAATCATTTTATTATTAGTCATATATAAAACGATTGATGCATCTTCATAAGACAAAAATGCATTTGTACTTTTAGGACGTATTCATTCATTTAAAATCTACTCATTTTCGTATAAATCACGGATGCACCTATCACGTGCATCAAACCTTTGAACCCCTAGGCGACCCTAATGGACGAGTTATAGCCTCGTGAGGGTTTACAAAGAGATTTACCCACAAAGTCTACACAAAAAATTCTAAATCTAACAATCTTCATCAAGGGAAATGGAGGAATCTCCGTCCGGTTCGACAAAACCCGCCATAAATTTGGGGCATATTCTGGAATTTTGGATACCATGAAGTGATAGCTTTCATCCGGATAGTCGGCCCCACCAGAAACAACACGAATGAAGTTTGCTTGGCTCTTAGGATAGTTTGCAAGAAATGCAACTTCAACTATTTATAGACCAAGGTTGTTTGGACAACAAGGAAATTTCAAAACCAAAAATATTCTCAAGATATGCAATAAGTACCTAATTTCGGTTTTCATATTTCCAACTAATATCTATCCTGTAATTCCTAAATCTCTCATTAGAAAATATCTAATATCAATTTAGCACTTAACTAATATAACTTTCCAAGAGATATGTTTTGATGGATGGAAAATCAAAAACATATAATCGAAAATCTTATTTAAAGGTTTCTCGATATTTCGGTTTGTGTTCACCTTGAGTATCAAGGAATATCTTGAAAAATAAAAGATAAGAATTATATTCATGTTCAAATTATGTCGACATCAGGAATATTCCTATTTAGCAAACCATAATTCCAAACTCACACAAAACCGTAAATAATATGTGAATGTTGGAAATCGGTGTTACTCTTAGGACCGGTTCTACAATAACTCATAATAAATGTTAAGATCGGTTCTACCAAGTCTCCAAATATATGTAGGGATTGGTTCTACCATGACCCCCAACAATAGTTAGGATCGATTCTACCATGACCCCCAATATAGGTAAGGATCGGTTCTACAAAGAATCCCAACAAAATCTAGGATCGGTTCTACCATGTATCCAAATATAGGTAAGGGTCAGTTCTACCAAGAATCTCAACATAAGTTAAGATCGGTTCTACCGTGTATCCTAAATTAGTTAAAGATCGGTTGTACCATAACTCTTAACATAACTCAAGATCGGTTCTATCAAAGTTCTTACTTAGGTTCGATGGAATAACTTTGAACAATTAAAGATAAGCGTTACTGCACATGTTCAAAGTATGTCGACATCCTTACTTTGTAAGTCCTCTTTCATACTTACAATCTTGAAACCGATTTTCCACACTTCCAAACAAGTTTATAATTGGTTCATCTGACTTTTAAGAACTATGTGATTGATCAAGAACACTCAATCACCAATCATGGGTTTAACGGTTCTACCAAAACAAGTTTCGGTTCTACCTCCATGTGAGTACTGTGCATAGTCACACTAGATTTCCAAAATTCGGTTGACTAGGTACAAGGATCGGTTCCCCATATATATATGGTATCTAACTTGAATGTGTTGCACATGTCCATAGGATCGGTTCCCCTTAGCCTAAAAACGTGTTGCACATGTCCATAGGATCGGTTCCCCTTTCGGATAAAACATGATGCACCTCATACAAGGATCGATTACCCTTTGTGATAGGTTGCACCTCTTACTAGGATCGGTTCCCCTTTACCCAGAGTCGGTCTTACCAGTAACACAAAATCGATCATACCATCTTAGGTGATTACTTAAGATCGGTTTCACTAATAAAAGTCATACCAATACAAAAGTCGGGACTTTGTGAATAGTTTTACCAAGAACATAAACAAGTCATGAGCGGTTATAATAATCACACATATTGGTTGTTCACAAGATATGCAATGAATAACAATACCAATAATTCCTGGCAATTTCCTTTTCGATTCATAAAACAAGTTCATGAATTTACTTCCTTAAAACACATGTAAAACATTGTTTCCTAGGATGAAATCCTCACCTCATACCCATACATAATCACAATAGCATTTTAACGATTATGTCGATGTCTTATCTACAAAGTTTAATGGTTAAGAAATAAACCTCGTATTGTATTCCTTAATACTATGTCTAACTAGAGTGTTCATGCTTCGCACTTTTGTTTTCAATATGCACGACTTGGAAGATACGTTAGGGGATGAAACAGTTCAAGTCAAATATCACTAACCTTAAGTGGAAGGATGATGTTGTCGTTGTAGCTTCTTACTTCTTCACTTCTTCAAGTCTTCGCAATACTTGTAATGTCTCATATCCTAATACTTTCAAGCTAACCTATATGAAGTTGACTCTCAAACTAACCTATACGAAGTTGACTCTAGTACATAATCAAGCGACTCTTTAAATGAGTTTTGATTCACTAAAATATGACAACCAAACTTGACATACCAACGCTTGGTGGGTTCAACCGATCTATGCTCTAACAATCTCCCCCTTTGTCAATTTTAGTGACAAAACTCTTACATCATATGTATAAACAAATTACAAGAATTCATTACACATACGCTTGATTCCCGAATTCAACAACACAATAACTTGTATACATTCAATCCATAAATGTCGTTGTTGACATTATAATAACAAAGAATATTACTCCCCCTAAAGGTAAGATAGGTAGATTTTATCAATCCGCACGTCTTTTTTATTCCCTTTGTAATGATATGTTACTCCCCCTTATTCTATGCTTTTACTCATTCTTTAGATAAACGTTTAAGCACCAATGTCCTTTTTCTTAGTGATACCAATCAATATAAATCAATGTCAGCATCACTTGTTTATTCCATATATTTCTCCCCATTTTTGTCACAAAATGACAAAGAAACGAAAAAAATAAAGGACAAACTGAAAAGGCTCTTACAAATCTCAAAATAGACTTGCAACCTATAGAGTTAAGCACGAGGGTTCTACACACCGTTTTTGATAACCAATATCAAAACCGAAACTACAAAGTAATTTGTTTTTATATGTTATCAAGGAATCAATTGCCCGAAGCAATTTTCCCTAATAGTTCAGCAAACCAAAAAACAACTAAGCACTTTATTTCTTTTGCTAAACCGATTTTACAAATACAATCGCTTGTTCGATAAGACCAAAATAAAGATAACTCTATTTTTCTCATCAGGTTCTAATTATCCATATAACTTAGACCTTTAACTTTTAAACAATACAAGTATTTGGTTAGTTAACTAGCATTTCTTGTTAAGGCATTCGATTAGACTTGAATAACAGAAACCTCCACTTTGATAAGTCTAACTAAGATCAAAATTAACTTAGTTTCTCTTATCCGGAATCGAATTGGACAAAACAATTCATCTCGTAAACCTTTTCTTTCGTTAAGCCATAAACAATTCATACAGACCAAATAAATCAACTTGCATAATTATTCACCTTAACCGGAAGCAATTGAAACAACATAGACATTAAGCACCGCAATTGCACCGAAATTTTGTAAGCCTAAACGATTGATACCACACAATAAAGCAAGATAACAATAGTTTTTCTTAACCGGAAACAATTGAATCACACACACATCCATACACAAATAATGGAATAAAACATTAATTGTACCGAAATTTTGTTAAGCAAAAGCAATAAATATACGCAATAAAATCAGGCTTTTCTTAAACAGGAAAACAATTAACTAACAAGATTGTTACCTTAAATTTTGCATCCTCTTCTCCAATATGTTTGCATCTTCTACAGGGATAATTGATATCAAAATATCATTATGTTGTCATCCTTATGCAAAACAAAAGAATAACAACAACCAACCTTTACCAGAGAAAGGTTGAAAACCGGTTTTTAACTATTGTAAGCAAAAGTTGAAAACCCCGAAACACATATACTTTTATGCTAAACCAAAACCGATTCAACATATTGTGACTTTTTCACATTTTGTTTCTATCAGAACCCCTCATGATCATTTGATAAATCCAACCAACATGGGCTAGAACTTAATCCTGTTAAATCAAAAAGTCACCCAAACCATAAGGGTTTACAACATTATTAGATCGAATATCAAGGTAATAAAACCGAAATCAAACATCCCATAAACATACATAGCACTGATAAAGCATTCAAGTAAATGTTATGTAAATCAAAAACAATCACAAGAAAAATTATAAATCAAATAATTTTTTTATAATAATAGTTTTATTTTATTCATAATAGACCAAATACAATTATTGAAAGAAATCAAAAATTGATGTATATTTTCCTGGATTAAGTATTACAGCATATAACTTAATCTCTAGTGGTACTCTTGTTGTTCACTGAGGTTTCTTCGGTGTTCAAACTTTTAAAGCATGTCACAAGGGACTTGTCAGCAACCACTTCTTGTTTCTCAAGTTCTTCAATTAGAACCTTGAGTTTAGCAAGAACTCCTCTTGTTCCTTCAATCTTTTCTTATACCCAATCTTGATGTCGAACAGTCATGGCAAGATTGGTTTCCAGTTCTTCAAAACCTTGGATATATTGAGCATACTATCAAAACGAATCTATTTGGTTTTGGTTGGAACTTGAAGGTTGTAAGCCAACAGACATGACTCATCTTGTGATCCAACTGAACTATCAGAATCATAATCATACATGATCTTTGATATGATTTTCTTCTTCCATAAAAAGGCGGGGGTACAACAACCACACCCAATATTTCGATTAACAATCTGTATGGACTAACTCTAATATACTTTTAAGAGAATCAACTAGACATTCAGACTCAATCTTAATAAAAGTATATCAAAGACCTATATCTCACTTTCTCGATTCAATACTTACTCAAGCAAATAGAAATCTACGAGTCTAATTGAATACAAGAGAAATCACTTGAACGGTACCAAAGACTAGTGTTCAAGAATCAATCACTTTCAATCAACAACCAAAGGTCAGGTTTCCCAATTGATTGATTCAAACGCACAACCTGTGATATTTCAATTATATAAAAAAATATAATGCGGAAAAGAAATAACACAGACACCAGAAGTTTTGTTAACGAGGAAACCGCAAATGCAGAAAAACCACGGGACCTAGTCCAGATTGAACACACACTGTATTAAGCCTCTACAGACACTAGCCTACTACAAACTAACTTCGGTCTGGACTGTAGTTGAACCCCAATTAATCTCACACTGATCCAAGGTACAGTTGTGCTCCTTACATCTCTGATCCCAGCAGGATACTACGCACTTGATTCCCTTAGCTGATCTCACCCACAACTAAGAGTTGCTACGACCCAAAGTCGAAGACTTTAATAAATAAATCTGTATCACACAGAAAAGTCTACAGTAATAGATAAATTTGTCTCCCATAGAAATACCTACGCGTTTTTGTTCCGTCTTTTAATAAATCAAGGTGAACATGAACCAATTGATAACCCAGACTTATATTCCCGAAGAACAGCCTAGTATTATCAATCACCTCACAATAATCTTAATCGACGCGGCAAAAGAAGATATTGTGGAATCACAAACGATGAGACGAAGATGTTTGTGATTACTTTTATATCTTGCCTATCGGAGATATCAATCTCAAGCCAATCATTACGATTGTACTCAATACGATAGAAACAGCAAGATCAGATCGCACAACTACAATAAAGTGGTATCGGTCTGGCTTCACAATCCCAATGAAGTCTTTAAGTCGTTAACCTACAGGGTCTCGGTAGAAACCTAAGGTTAAAGGAGAATCGACTCTAGCTTATACAACTAGTATCACACCGTAGGTGTGGGGATTAGGTTTCCCAGTTGCTAGAGTTCTCCTTTATATAGTCTTTCAAATCAGGGTTTGCAATCAATGTTAGCTGATAAGTGCATATTTCACATATATTTGGTATTAATTCCATGCTAGTATTTGTTGGTTTTCTTGCAAAGTATTGTATATTACGCTTGTTTTCTTTTATTTGTGTTTTATTAGATGAATCATCCAAAAGAAGTCAAATAGCTACAAAAGTGAAGTCACAAGTGAAGAAGGGCCAAAGACCCATTGGAACTCGTGCAAATCGAGGATTTATAGTCATCATTTTGTAGAGGACGGGAAGACGAAGGCAATGGCGAAAGAACAGAGTCATTCAGAGCTCGTATGAAGAAGTTATGGGCAAAAGAACTTGGAAGAATAAAAGGGTAAAATTGTCATTTTAAGGGCCACTACTATTGGCATCCCCTCGTTCGTTAAGGGACATCCAATTTGTTAAGGGGCTGCCATTTTCAAAGGAACTGCTAAAGGCAGTCAAGTCAATTGCTAAGGGGATGCCACTGATTTAAATAGTGTTAACGACACACCTTGGTCTTCTTCCCTAACTCAACAGAAGAACTCGACGGAGGTTTAGTTTCCGGGAACAATTGTTGCTGACGATGGAGTTTGGAGATTAACAGGGAATGGTGATCGATAGAGACTAAAGGAGATGGGTTTTGAGCTCATGTTGGAAGTGATGAGAAGGCTGGTTCATGAAGCCGAGAAGACTTCGAGTATGAACAAAGAATGATGTTGACTATATCATCAGAGATGATCATGACGAGATGATGAGATGCTGCTATGACGATGAGCACTCAAGTTGGAATGGGTTGTTTCGGTGACGAGATTGATCGTGATGATCCTGGCAGAGAAGAAGAACTTGAGTATTCGCAGTTGGGCAGTTAAGGAGAAATGAAGATAATGATCGATGTTGTTACAGAGATGGACGGAGCTCGAACTGCTAGCTGCTGTGATGAAACAAGAAAGTTCAGGGGAGATGGCTTCTATTACGGTAGTGATCATGATGATCAGGTGGAGCTCGAGACGCTGGACATGTAGTTGAGAACGAAGGAGTGGTATTGGCAGTAATGAAGTTTAGCTCGATGTGGTTGTTGCTGGCAAAGATCATGATGGTGATAATGAAACAGAGTTGGAGATTTTGGTTGGAGGAGCTACGAACTGGATGAATATTAATGATGGAAGACGAGATGGGAATATAATGGATGTCAAAAATAGGGAAAGGAATGAAGCTGCCGTCGAGGATTGATGGAGTTTCTGGACGATGATCGGTGGTAACTGGTGATTAGAGTTTGCTGTAATGATAGGGTGATGAATAGATCTCGAGCTTTGCTGTTGATATTAAAGACTGGAGGACTGAATGGAGCTGGCTATGATTCACGAGCACAGCAGAGATCAATAGAACGTGTTGCTGCCATGGTAACGTGAGTGATGGCAGTATTGATCCGTGATCGGGTTCGAGATGGTGTGAACAGAGTTAATGGAGTCGTAGGATGATGATGGTCTGTGGTTTAATGTTAATGGGTTGAGAAGTAAGAGATGGGTCGAGTTGGCAGTGGTGATGGTCAACGATGGATTAAGAAGCTCGAGAAGGTTCAGAGAGCTGCCAATGATGATGGACATACGATGAGAGTGCCTGATGCTCGAATGCTGCTCGAAAGGAAACTGATGATGGCAATGGCAGATAATTGAGTTTGCTGTTAGTGCCATTGATGGCCGGGGTGAAGAGCTCGTGATGCTGGAAGTTATCGGTCAGGGAAGGCATGGAACTGCTGTTGTTACCATCGTTGATGATAAGAGATGAGAAACGGAGAGGATAAAGTAATGTTGTTGAGTTCAGTTACAACTGTGAATGGGTTTTGGAAGTTGTAAAAGATACGAAACTAGTGAGGATGAATTTCTTGATCGAGAATTCAGAAGAGATGAGCTTTCGGAAGGTGGAAAGTTAATGAAACGAGAGGATTTGTTGCATTATCGTACAACGAGTTCCTTGCATAAAATTTATGAAAAGAAGAAACGCCTGTGTATCAAGTTTCCCATTAAGGTATGGGCCAATCAGAATCCATACTTATACAACTACAGTGCTCCGTGTTACACAAAATCAAAAGCATCTGATTTTAAAAAATTAGAAAACTCTTAATGACCGACTATAAATATTTATCCTGCTAGATTCTTACGCGGAATAGGTTTGGGAGAAGGCCTATATATAGCCTTGTGCATCCGAGCTTCAAAAAGAACTTTTGGGGAGAGAGAAAAATATAGAGAAATTAGGGAGACTTCTACTTTGTTTTTTAGGGTTTAGAAACATGATAGGTTTTCTCTTCCTTCTTGTTATGAACTCCATGAATATGAGTACCTAGTTTTTATTATTGATTATGGAATAATTGGATTTCACAAAATATACCTTTTGATATGATAAATTAGTTTTGTCTCCATGCTTTATCGTTTATGATTCACCATTAATATTGTCATATGAGTTGAATGCTTGTTTAGTCGAGTCGCGAATCGATTGAGTTTACTTTCATCTCTATTGCTAGATTAGAGTTTATTATGCACAAAAGTGATAAATTTCTGATTGCAAGTAGAATAATTGTAGGTAGTGCTTGTAGTGATATATCCTACTAGTCACAAGTGAGTCATAACCTTTGTTAAATAGAACTTAATGCATCTAGGGAATTAAACTTGATTAGTGCTTTTACACGTTAGGTTGTTCTCTTAGATAAGATTCATATTCGCATCTTTTAATGTGTTTGTTGATGACAAGAGGAGATTTGCGGGATATACTTGCAATCAAGGTATTCTAGGGATTTTGATAAAAGTTGAGATTAAAATATCAATTCTAGTTATTGTGTTTAAAACATGTTTGTGATTGAAGACGAAATCCATGACCAATACTTTCTCATCCTTGATTTGATTTGTTTACCTTTATTGTTTGCTTTTATTTGGTTTATTATATAAAAATCAGAAAATCCCCCCATTGCTTTATATAGGAAACCGAAACATATTGACAACCCAAGTCCTCTCTGTGGGAACGATCCTTTATTGCCCTTGTTATATTTTATATTTTGAGTAGTAAGAAAGTGTAATTATTTTTGACGCCTACGACATCGATCATTAGCTTAGTAACAAAGCATTCAATATTCATCGTTAGATGAAAACTTGATTAGATTCAAACTAATATCTTTCAACCATTAGATCGAAAACTTATCTTGTTACACACAAATGAAATGCACGTTTTATGTTTGTGTAACCGTACCCAAACATGTACATTTGTTGGTTCAACAGTAGTTAACCAAATGGTTATCCATATGAGCACTTTCATATTAACCATATTCTTCTTCACCATAACTAGTTCAAATGACTCAAATCAACTAGTTAGAGAGTTGTTTAATTGCTTAGATCTCATAGAAGTATACAAGACACAATCGAATTAAAAACGATTTGATTCACTCGAATCGATTCATGAACTTTATAGCCACGGTTTGCAAACTTGCATTACTTAATTAATATAAGTATAAGTTCATGAATAATCGTTTTTAGAATATAACCAGCCTAAGTACGCGGACTTAAGTACCCGGAATAAGTTTGTAAATGATTCAAAAACTCCAGCAGATTTGCTCGGGAAGAGAACCTCCGTCAGTACGCGGACTGGGTTCGCCGACTCTGTTCCGGTTTCCAGAGCATCAAAGTAAGCATACTTTGGTTCAAGGAATAAGGACTTATACATGTATTTGTTTCCACAAAATGCTTATATCCAACAATGGTTATATGATCTAAACTCTCATTTCAATCATTGAAACATTCTTAGAGGACGTTATATAGTTGTTATTCACAAACTATTTTTCGTAAAAGCCATTTTCAAGTAATTGAAACATAACATGACTTTCGTCACTAGGTAAAGATGAACTTGGCCAAAGCGAAAGTTACCAACACATATTTCGAGAAATAGATAAGCGAGATAAACTCGGCTCGAAATAGAAAATGTGTATTATCAAAGTCTATATAGCAAAACGACTTTTGTCTCAAGATAGGAGATGGAGTAGATAGACTTTTGAGTGATAGATAAGTTCAAGTCTCCACATAACTTTTAGTCGATGAAGTTCGACCAGTTCTTTGAGTAGTTCTTCGTCTTGTATGATGACTTCCATGGAGTTCTTGAGCTCAACTACACTTTTCATCCTAGTGCAAGACTTAGCTATAGTAGAATAGAAATCAAGACTTATAGTTTTGATCACTAACATTGACAAACATGCTTGAGATAGCAACGCATGCGAGTTCGACAGAGCAGTGCTCTAACACTCTCCCCTTTGTCAATTTTAGTGACTCTATCAATACATATGGAATACAAAAATAGATAAATAAACTTTTGTAGCTCTTCTTCCACATGCCTAATCTTCAACATTACTCGAAATCTTCGTCACTTCCAAATACTCCAATGATTCAAAAGGTTGTAAGTTTAGCATCATCGTTGTTGAAAATCCGTAGCTATAACAATGAGAAAACAAGAATTCTCAATCATTGATATATAGTGTCATAGTATTGTATCACAACATCAAAGTTCAATTGTTATCACAACTTCGACAACAATACTATGGTGATATGTATCACTCCCTCTTAGTCAATACTCCATCTCACATGGAAACCACTCCCCCTTACATAATGATCCGAAAACCATATGTGTTTCTAGTCTGAACAACATATTAATTCTCCCCCTTTTTGTCAATAAAATTGCCCAAGGTACAAAAACGGGATCCTAATGAAAATTTCCATAGAGACATTTCATGACCAAAAGAAAGAACATATCAACTTATTTAGATGCAATCATAGATCCGAAGCTAAATGCTTTCACCAAGGAGTTTATAAAGATACAAGATAACCCCTATAATATTCCACAACCGCACTCCCCACAAAGATTTGGCAATTAAGCACAAGGTCAATTAAGAACTCTCCCCCATAATATGTCATTCCCGAAAGAACAACAAGCACGACCTTAATTTCACGAGAAAAGAAGGATTTCTTTGGACATAACAAACCACATACGAATATGAATTTGAATCCAAAAATACTCAATTAAATTAACCACAAGAAAACCCATGATTAATCTAATCGAAAATGCTCAACATAAGAGAACTTACGGAGCCTCACAGTAATAAACAAAGATTCATTCTATTTTCCATCACTATTTGCACAATGACATAAAATAGACATAATCCTCGTAAAAAAAACTTCACCCTATCATCCATAAATATTTGCATAATGACATAATAGGTTTCAAACTTTTGTGATGTCAAAAGTTCATTCATTCTTTTATCAATACATGCATATCGACATATGAAAGACTTAACTTTTGACAAGATATGGGACAATCATAGTTCACGGACGCAAACACACATATTCCATACTAAATTGCAATATATAAAACCATAAAGATTAATACTGCAAAAATCATCTTTCCAAACAATTTTTTAGAATTTAAACAAATAAACCTAAAAACATGAAGATGAAAACGTTGGACATAGCTATGTGTAATCACAATAATGGATATTCCAAACTCTAGTTATTCTTCTAAAGAAAACAAGAAAGTAAAATTCTTATCCGAAGATTTACTAGACATTATAGAGCTTTCTCAGAGCATCTACCGGGAATTCTTTCTCATTATTGCAAAACCCATTTGAAAATGCGGGGGTCTAACAACCTCACCCAATATTTCCATTAGCAATCTGTATGGAATAACTCCAATATACTTTCAAGAGAATCAACTAGACTCAATCTTAATAAAGTATATCAAAGAGTTATAATATCTCGATCCTTCTATTTAATTCTCACTCAAGCAAATAGAAATCTGCGAGTCTAATTAAATACAAGAGAGATAACTTGGATGGTACCAAAGACCAATATCCAAGTGTCAATCAATGTAAATCAACAACCAAAGGTTGGATATTCTAATTGATTGATCTTAACAAATAACCTGTGATATTTCAATTATATAATAAAATATAATGCGGAATAGAAATAACACAGACACCAGAAGTTTTGTTAACAAGGAAACCGCAAATGCAGAAAAACCCAGGGACCTAGTCCAGATTGAATGCCACACTATATTAAGCCGCTACAGACACTAGCCTACTACAAACTAACTTTGATATGGATTGTAGTTGAACCCTAATCAATCTCACACTGATTCAAGGTACAATTGCGCTCCTTACATCTCTGATCCCAGCAGGATACTACACACTTGATTCCCTTAGCTTATCTATCCCACAACTAAGAGTTGCTACGACCCAAAGTCGAAGACTTTAATAAACAAATCTGTATCACACAGAAAAGTCTAAGATAATAGATAAATCTGTCTCCCATAGATAAACTTAAGTGTTCGTTCCGTCTTTTGATAGAAATCAAGGTGAACATGAACTAATTGATAACCCAGACTTATATTCCTGAAGAACAGCCTAGAATTATCAATCACCTCATAATAATCTTAATCGTATGGTAGTGAAACAAGATATTGCGGAATCACAAACGATGAGACGAAGATGTTTGTGATTTATTTTTATCTTGCCCTATCGGAGATATAATCTCAAGTCAATTATTCAATTGAACTCGTACGATAAAAAATGGAAAGACCAGATCGCTCAACTACAAGAGAAGTAGTTTCGTCTGGCTTCACAATCCCAATGAAGTCTTTCAGTCGTTAACCTACAGGGTCTCGAGAAGAAACCTAAGGTTAAAGGAGAATCAACTCTAGCAAAACCAACTAGTATCACACAGGAGGTGTGGGGATTAGTTTTTCCAGTTGCTAGAGTTCCCCTTATATAGTTTTCAAATCAGGGTTTGCAATATATGTTAGCTTAGTAAAAAAGCATTCAATATTCACCGTTGGATGAAAACCTGATTAGATGCAAGCTAATATCTTTCAACCGTTAGATCGAAACTTAGCTTGTCACACACAAATGAAATGTATTTCATTTAGGTTTGAGTAACCGTACCTAAACTTGTACACTTAGTTGGTTCACAAATAGTTAACCAATGGTTAGCCATATGAGAACTTCTATATTAACCGTATTCATCTTTCTCATAACTAGTTCAAATGACTCATAAGAACTAGTTGAAGAGTCATTCAACTGCTTAGGTCTTTATTCATAGACACAATTGAAACAAAATCGGTTTGATCAATTTGAATCAATTCATGAACAATATAGCCACGGTTTGCAAAGATTGCATTCCTTATAATTTATTGTTTTAAGTTCATGAACTACCCGATTTGAGAAATAACCAGCTTGGGTATGCGTACAGGTATGCGTACATTAGCTACTGGATTTGAGTTGGCTTTGTTTTCCAAACTCAGCAGAATTTTTCGGGTAGAAAAGTTTCGCCAGTACGCGTACCTAAGGTGACTGGTTTATGAGTTCGTAAACTCCAAACTCAGCAGAATTTTCCGGGAGGAAAAGTTCCGCCAGTACGCGTACCCAACCTGTCTCTTTCACCAATACCGTATGCACACATATGCACACACTTGGTTTCAGGTACATGGATTTATACACTAATGTGCGAACACACTATATATGCTTATATCCATATATGGTATTCTCAACTCTACATTTCAATCATTGAAACATTCTTCTATAATGTTATAATAGTCGTTATTCACAACTATCCTCATCAAAGCCATTTTCAAGATTAAAATGTCATCATGACTTTCGTCACGGGTAAAGATGAAAAATGGTTAAAGTGAAAGCTTACCAACACATATTTCAAGAAAAAGATAGGCGAGTAAACTCGGCTCGAAATAGCAAATGTGCATGTATGAAAACTATCATACTTATACGACTTTTGTCTCAAGTGTAGGAGATAGAGTAGATTTTTGAGTGATTAAAAAGTTCAAGTCTCCACATACCTTTTAGTCGGATGAAGCTCCACTAGTTCCTTGAGTAGTTCTTCGTATTCGTAAGATGATCGCCATGGAGTCTGGAGCTCAACTACACTTAACTATCCTAGACCGAGACTTAGTCATAAGTAAACTATAAATAAAGACATATAGTTTTGATAACTAAATTTGAAAAATAAGCTTGAGATAGCAACACTTGCAAGTTCAACCGAGCAATGCTCTAACAATCTCCCCCTTTGTCAATTTTAGTGACAAAACTATTAATACATATGGATTACAAAATAGATAAAACTTTGTAGCTTCTCGTCCACATGATTGATCTCCTTGGTGCTTCAACATTACTCGAAAACTTCGTCTTTTCCAAGTACTCCTATGATTCCATTGATGTTCAGTTCAACATCATAGTTGTTGAAGATCATGAGAAAACAAAAGCTCTAGATCATTGTTATACAGTGTCATAGTATTATTGCACAGTATCAAAGTTCAATTGTATCAAAACTTTGACAACAATACTATGGTGATATGTATCACTCCCCCTTAGTCAATACTTTCATCTCAACATGAAAACCACTCCCCCTTACATAAGGATCTGAAAACCATATGTATTTGTAGTGTGAACTACATATTAATTCTCCCCCTTTTTGTCAATAAAATTGGCAAACGTACGAAAATGGGATCCTAATGAAATTTTCATGGAGACGCTTCAAGACCAAAGAAAATTACATATCAACTTTGTTTAGATGCAATCATAAAGTCGAAGCTAAATGCATTCATCGCGGAGTTTATAAAGATACAAGATAACTCCTCAAATATTCCACAGCCGCACTCCCCACAAAGATATGGAAATTAAGCGCAAGTTCAGAAGAACTCTCCCCCATTTGATGTCATTCCCGAAAGAACAACAAGAGCGGCCTTACTTTTACGAAAAAATAAGGATTTCTTTGGACACCAAAAACCACAAAATGATTTTGTATCCAAAATTCTCAATTAAACTAACCACAAGAGAACTCATGATTAATTTAATCGGAATACACAACCAAAATAACCACAAACGAATCTATGATTAGTCTAGTTGGAAATTTTCACATAAGAAGGCTTATGGAGCCGCACAGTATATACATAAAATATGGATCAGGGAAGATTAATATTGCGGAATATACAAGGATTCATTCTATTTTCCATCACTATTTGCACAATGACATACAATAGACATAATCCTCGTAAACAAAAGATTTTAACCTATTTCCATCAATAAATGACATAATAGGCTTAACTTTTGTTTGTCAAAAGTTCACCGATCTTGTATCAATACATGCATATTGACATATGAAAGAGATAACTTTTGACATCGTATGGGACAATAATAGTTCACGGACGCAAACACATATATCCCATAACATATTGCAATATATAAAACCATAAAGATTAATACTGCAAGAATCATCTTCCAAATCAACTTTAGAATTTAAATAAATAAATCTAAAAACATTGCAAGATGAAAATATTGGACATAGCTATGTGTACTCACAATAATAGCTATTCCAAACCCTAGTTATCCTTCTTAAACAAAACAAGAATAAAAATTCTCTTAAGAAGTTTCCTAGACATTAAGATCTTTGAAAAAATCCTTGTCGTCCCCGAACTCCTTGTCGTCAACAGCCATTGGAACATATGGTTCATGGAGGAAGGAGTCAATACCAATAAACCTTCTTGGCTGATGATGTCGAACCAGGGCCTTCTGAATTTCCAATGATCTTAAAACACAAGCCTTTATTTACTGAATCTTTTTTCTTTCCAGCTTCAACTCTTCAAGAATATCAGAAAACTTCTGAGAGTTCGAAGGAACATCTCTTGGCTTGCTCACATTCCTTATTTTTCTTTTTAAAGTTGGAGACAATTGAGATTTATCTTTTTCCTTAGTGATTGATGGCTTAACAATCATATTGATATCTTTCCCATCAGAAGACAAGGTGCTTGGAGTATCCATGGAAGCACGGTTTTGTGAGAGGAGTTCACAATCAAACCTCAACAAGCAGTCTTAAGATATAAAGAGTATCAGAGAAGGAAACAGGAATGTAGGGTTTCTAAACCTTTTAAAAAGGTTTGTGTACGGACATCTCACAACCCTATAAAGAGTGAAATTGTCGAGAATAACCCTCCTTTATTGATAGACAGGGAATTCCAAAAAACAAAACTAAGAAAAGAAGAAAACAAACTTCTCCTAAAGCCTGAGAGGTACACAATCTTGTCTCTTTTGATAAGGCACATGAGACAAGATTTAAAAATCAACACAATCAAGTTGTGTTGCGGTGAACAACAATTTGTCCACCATGTTCCTCTTGAGAGGAATTCACAGACCTCTGTCTATCAAAACGATTTCACCATATTTCTTCTCTAATGGTCTTGTTTTATCATTGGAACTAACTTCTTAGACGAAGATAAAATCTTACATACCTCAGCGGTTTTCTGCGCGAGTTTAAGCTTGTTTGCTAGACGATCTGCTCTTCGTTGAATCTTGTTGACATATCTCATCTTGTGTTTATACTTGAAACACTTTGAAAGTTTATGACCCTTGAGTGAATAGTAAGAGCATGTCAACGTATAAGATGGTTCAGGCGCCCGAGATGTGCAAGCTTCTAGGCACATAGTTGATCCTGAAACATTAAACATAGAGTTTCCAACAGAGGGGTCAAATGATTCTTCCATCTTGATTGGGTTCTCTTCTAGAAGATTATCAAGATTGATGTATGTATTGCTATAATTATCAAAATCAATATTTTCACATAGAAGAGCAACACTTGATTTTTGTCATCAGAATCATAATTGTCAGACATCTCATAAAGTGTCGCAACAAGACCTTATTTCCCAGTGTATTTTCTACAATTTGGGCACTCGTTTGCAAAATGACCAAATCTCTTACACTTAAAGCACTGAGGCATATCCTCGTTATCAGTTTCATTTGTGTCCCTATTTTTTAGGAGGAATACGATTATGAGGTTTGACTGATGCTTTGGGCTTATCTCTGGAGAACTTTTTACTTCTCTTCAATAGAAGATCCCTAAATTGTCTTGTGATCATCGAGACTGATTTGTCAAGATCTTCATCTGATGAATCAGTCTCAGAGTGATCGTCTGCATCTGATAAATTATTTTTATCAAGTAATTTTGTGTCTTTTAGTGCTTTGAACGCAACATCCTTAGATTTGGATGAATGCTCGTGATCAAAGATCTGAAGCTTCCCAAACAACGTATTTCTGGAGGGATTATCAAGGTTATTTCCCTCAACGATGGCATGCTTCTTAGAATCGTATCTAGATGGAAGCGATCTGAGAATTTTCATCACAATGTCCTTTTCAGGAATAGTCTTACCCAATGCAAAAGCTGCATTAACAATTTCAGACACTTTGTGATTAAACTCATCAAATGAATCTTCATCTGCCATACGAAGGTTTTCCCAATCGGAATTTAGGTTTTGAAGCCTGGCTCTCTTTTCACTGGTATTTCCTTCGAATACGGTTTCTAAGATATCCCACGCATCTTTAGACCTAGTGCAATTTGACACATGTTGCTGAAGATTTGGGGTAATGGCAAGTATGATGGCATTCAAACCGTCGGAGTTTTGCTTTGCAGCAAGTATCTCAGCAGCATCGTATTCGCCAATATTCTTTGGAACAGTAGCGTTACCTATTGCCACAACGGGAGCATCATAGCCATTAACAACATATACCCATGATTGAAAATCACGTGCTTAAAGAAAAGCTCGTATAACAATTTTCCACCATAAGTAGTTTGAGCCATCGAAGACTAGTGGTACGTTAATAGAGATAGTACCTCTGTCCATAGAGTCAGATCGCTACAAACACAGACTGATAAGGTCTTTAAACGTGTTTGCCTGCTCTGATACCAATTGAAAATGCGGGGGTCTAACAACCTCACCCAATATTTCGATTAGCAATCTGTATTGACTAACTCCAATATAATTTCAAGAGAATTAACTAGACTCAATCTTAATAAAGTATATCAAAGAGTTATAATATCTCGATCTCTCGATTTAATTCTTACTCAAGCAAATAGAAATCTGCGAGTCTAATTAAATACAAGAGAGATAACTTGGATAGTACAAAAGACCAATATCCAAGTTTCAATCAATGTAAATCAACAACCAAAGGTTGGATATTCTAATTGATTGATCTTAACGCACAATCTGTGATATTTCAATTATATAACAAAATATACTGCGGATTAAAAATAACACAGACACCAGAAGTTTTGTTAACGAGGAAACCGCAAATGCAGAAAATCCCGGGACCTAGTCCAGATTGAACACCACACTGTATTAAGACGCTACAGACACTAGCCTACTACAAACTAACTTCGGTCTGGACACCATTTGTGACATTCTATTTTTGACATTAAAAAAAACGTCGTAAAAATTATGTATATGTGACGTTCTTGGTGTCACAAAAATATTATGTTGACAGTATTGTGATAAGTGTCTAGAATATATATTGCAGCACTTGTGATTGTGTCGTGAATAAAGATCGAATTAAGAAAAAAATAAAAAAAATTCTCAACGTGTTTAAGTGTGAGAAAAATATATTTCAAAATATATAAATCATTTGTTCTCACGAGTAGCGCCTTGAACCGTCCAAAAACTTGGGAAGTCATTATCTTACACGCTGTTTGCCAAAATACTCCATATAACTTTCCAAATAACTTGTGATTAAATTGCTTCAATTAAAAAAAATGTTTCCATAATTAAAAAAAAAAAACTGTTTCCATAATTGCCTCAGAAAAACAAGAAGGAAAACTGTTTCCATAAACAGGCTGCACGTTAACCATTTTTAATTCAACATGCAATCTGTTTCCATAAGCAGGTTTCACGTTATCCTTTTTTTCGTTATCCTTTTTTAATTCAATTTCCGCGTTTAATGTGGAGTAACCATAAATTTTAGCCCATTATCTTCTCGATCTTTTATTCTTCTTCATTATCTTCCTCTCTTTTTTTATCATTCTTCTAACCAAAACCCAATGGATATATATGTTGTCGTCAAGATCATCCGCGGCCACCACCAATCTCTCGTTTAACTCCTATAATTGATTCAAAACGTACATCATCCGGTAGAAAGTAATTCGGCTCCCACTTTTTTTTTTTTTTTTTGTGATTTTATATTACTTGTACATGTTTTTTTACTCATGGTGTGAGCAAGAAAAATTTTTGATGGTTAAATTGGATAAAATCATACATCTAACAGGGTAAGTTTTGATATAATCGCAATTATATATACTCCATTTTATTCTCTTTTACTCTTTGTATGTGAAATTCCTTCTACAGGTAAGATCATCCTTCAAGAGAAAGAGGAATATATGTAGTTGAACCCTAATCAATCTCACACTGATTCAAGGTACAATTGCGCTCCTTACGTCTCTATCCCAGCAGGATACTACGCACTTGATTCCCTTAGCTGATCTCACCCACAACTAAGAGTTGCTACGACCCAAAGTCGAAGACTTTATTAAGCAAATTTGTATCACACAGAAAAGTCTAAGATAATAGATAAATCTGTCTCCCACAAATAAACCTAAGAGTTTGTTCCGTCTTTTGATAGAAATCAAGGTGAACGTGAACTAATTGATAACCCGGACTTATATTCCCAAAGAAAAACCTAGAATTATCAGTCACCTCACAATAATCTTAATCGTATGGTGTCGAAACAAGATATTGTGGAATCACAAACGATGAGACGAAGATGTTTGTGATTTCTTTTTATCTTGCCCTATCGGAGATATAATCTCAATTCAATTATTCAATTGAACCCATACGATAGCAAATGGCAAGATCAGATCCCTCAACTACAAGAGAAGTAGTTTCGTCTGGCTTCACAATCCCAATGAAGTCTTTAAGTCGTTAACCTACATGGTCTCGAGAAGAAACCTAAGGTTAAAGGAGAATCAACTTCAGCAAAACCAACTAGTATCACAAAGGAGGTGCGGGGATTAGTTTTTCCAGTTGCTAGAGTTCCCCTTATATAGTTTTCAAATCAGGGTTTGCAATCTATGTTAGCTTAGTAACAAAGCATTCAATATTCACCGTTAGATGAAAACCTGATTAGATACAAGCTAATATCTTTCAACCGTTAGATCGAAAGTTAGCTTCTCACACACAAATGAAATGTATTTCATTTAGGTTTGAGTAACCGTACCTAAACGTGTGTACACTTAGTTGGTTCACAAATAGTTAACCAATGGTTAGCCATATGAGCACTTCCATATTAATGTATTCATCTTTCTCATAACTAGTTCAAATGACTCATAAGAACTAGTTGAAGAGTTTTTCAATTGCTTAGGTCTTTATTCATAGACACAATTGAAACAAAATCGATTTGATCAATTTGAATCAATTCATGAACAATATAGCCACGGTTTGCAAAGATTGCATTCCTTATAATTTATTGTTTTAAGTTCATGAACTACCGATTTTAGAAATAACCAGCTTGGGTACGCGTACGGGTATGCGTACCTTAGCTACCGAATTTGAGTTGGCTTTGGTTCCAAACTCAGCAGAATTTTTTGGGCAGAAAAGTTCCGCCAGTACGCGTACCTAAGGTGACTGGTTTATGAGTTCACTCAACAGAATTTTTCGGGAGGAAAAGTTCCGCCAGTACGCGTACCCAACCTGTATCCTTCACCAATACCGTATGCACACACTTGGTTTCCGGTACATGGATTTATACACTAATGTGCGAACACACTATATATGCTTATATCCATAGATGGTAATCTCAACTCTACATTTCAATCATTGAAACATTCTTCTATAATGTTATAGTAGTCGTGATTCACAACTATCGTCATCAAATCCATTTTCAAGATTGAAACGTCATCATGACTTTCGTCACGGGTAAAGATGAAAAATGGTTAAAGCGAAAGCTTACCAACACATATTTCGAGAAAAAGATAGGCGAGTAAAATCGGCTCGAAATAGCAAATGTGCATGTATGAAAACTATCATACTTATACGACTTTTGTCTCAAGAGTAGGAGATAGAGTAGACTTTTGAGTGATAGATAAGTTCAAGTCTCCAAATAACTTTTAGTCGGATGAAGTTCCACTGGTTCCTTGAGTAGTTCTTCGTCTTCGTAAGATGAACGCCATGGAGTCTGAAGCTCAACTACACTTAACTATCCTAGACTGAGACTTAGTCAGAAGTAAACTAGAAATCAATACATGTAGTTTTGACAACTAAATTTGACAAACAAGCTTGAGATAGCAACGCTTGCGAGTTCGACCGAGAAATGCTCTAACACCATCTATGATGGGATCGTTCAATTCCTATAAATCTTCAGAAATATCTGTTAACTCACTAATTCTCTTTTTAGCACATGCAAGGTGTTGTTTGTTAGAGACAACATTTGTTCATAGTGAGTTATTTTTTCTAACGACGAAACGATTTGAGATTTTAAACCATTTCTTTTGTTCATGAAATCTTTCATCAAACCTCTAAAATTATTATCAAGATGATAAACAGACAAGAGGAAATTAGAGGAAGAAACTTCTCCATTAGTTGTAGCTTTCACTTTCTTCGTCTTTGAGGAAGAGATTCCTTTACACAGATACACATTAACTGCTTCGACTGCATCCTGACTTGTGGTGCCTCTAGTTACAGGAGCCATGTAACTGTATCTTTTAGGAAGAAGAAGAAAGGAAGAAAACATTACACGCAATATACTTATGAACACCCAAACCCTAGAAGAATGTAGAACAAGTCTTCCGTGGTTTAAAGAATCATTATCTAAACATTAGGAGAATATTTTCTTAACAAAAATAAGAACAATGTGTAAAAACACTACTTGAGCCACATAGACACAAGCCTCATTTTCTCAAGTTAAAGATGAGGATGCGAACGTCACTAGTATTAGATAGTGACGACATGAGCCAAACACTCACCTCTTTTACCACAAAGTGGTTTATCAAGGTTTGTTGTATAAACAGATTTCTTACCTCTTCTAACTCTGGAAGCACTGGTTTTAGGAGAACCATGTTGATTATCCAGATTCTTCTTTTGCATGTTCTTCTGCAGTTTGGCAATTCTTTTGTTGTTCCTTTTGAATCTCCAACACGTGCTTTGAACATGATTTGCATTTCCACAAAACGAACAAATCAAGGATTCTTTGTCTTGTTGAATTGCCTTCTGTTTATCACAACCATCAACCTTCATTTTTCCATGATCAATAGAAACAACAGGGTTGACTATACCTGCAGTTTTGCCTTTAAATCCTAAACCACTTGTGTTTCAAAAGGAATTCTGACCAAATAGCATTGCTGAAATTTTGTCAGAACTTCAGATAATCTTTGTAGATCATCCTTGAGAGTATTACTCTCTTTTTCCTTTAGAGCAATGGTTCTGGTGAGTTTATCATTAAGACAGTTTATCTCAAGATTTTTCACCTGGATTGATGATTCCAGTTTCTTCAATGAAGCTTTTAATTGAAGATTTTCTTGAAGAACCTCTATATTCAAGAATTCAAAGATCTCTGTGTCAGACTCAAAATCCGAATCAGAACTTGAGTACGTGGATATTTCTGCTGCAAGAGCTGAGGGTTCATTACATCCACCAGACGTATTCAAGACATTGACACTTAGAGATTTTTCTTCTATTGAATCATCTGAAGCAAATGCTGACAAGGGATGTTTAACACATCTATTGCTTCTTTTTTACAAACTCTTTGATATTTTTTGTTATCAGTGGTTTATCGAAACAACCATCATTAGAACAACATTCATCAGCCCAAGACAAGTTAGAGGCTTCACTTGTGTTGGAAACATCATTGAATGCAGACGTTCGATCAGAACTTTGATCAAGAATTTTTAGCTTTCCAACAAGAGTATTTCTGGAAAGAGTATCAAGGTTATTTCCCTCGATGAATGCTTCTTAGAATCGTATCTACATGGCAGCGATCAGCGAATTTTCATCACAAACAATTTCCTTTTCAGGAATAGTCTTACCCAATGCAAAAGATGCATTAAAAATTTCTGACACTTTGTGATTAAACTCATCAAATGTTTCTTCATCTGCCATACGAAGGTTTTCCCAATCAGAATTTAGGTTTTGAAGCCTAGCTTCTTTCCCACTGGTATTCCCTTCAAATACGTTTTCTAAGATATCCCAGGCTTCTTTAGACTTAGTGCACATAGTCATATGATGCTGAATATCTGGGGTAATGGCATGAATGATAGCATTTAAGCCTTCAGAATTATGCTTTGCAGCAAGAATTTCTTCTGGACTATATCTACTTAATCCTTCGGTATAGATACATCGACTTTTGTATTAACCGGAGGATCATAGCCATTAATAACACGTACCCATGTTTGAAAATCACTAGCTTGAAGAAAAGCACGCATAGCAATTTTCCACCATAAGTAGTTTGAGTCATCGAAGACTGGTGGTACGTTTATGTAGATAGAATTCCTGTCCATAGAGTCAGATCGCTACAAACATATACTTGTAAGGTCTTTAAATATGTTTGCATGCTCTGATACAAATTGAAAAAGCGGGGGTAAAACAACCACACCCAATATTTCGATTAGCAATCTGTATGGACTAACTCCAATATACTTTTAAGAGAATAAACTAGACAGTCAGACTAAATCTTAATAAAAGTATATCAAAGAGCTATATCTCACTTTCTCGATTCAATACTTACTCAAGAAAATAGAAATATGCGAGTCTAATTGAATACAAGAGAAATCACTTGAACGGTACCAAAGACCAATGTTCGAGGATCAATCAATTTCCATCAACAACCAAAGGTCGGATTTCCCAATTGATTGATTCAAACGCACAACCTGTGATATTTCAATTATATAACAAAATATAATGCGGAAAAGAAATAACACAGACTCCAGAAGTTTTATTAACGAGGAATCCGCAAATGCAGAAAAACCCCGGGACCTAGTCCAGTTTGAACACAAACTGTATTAAGCCGCTACAGACACTAGCCTACTACAAACTAACTTCGGTCAGGACTGTAGTTGAACCCCAATCAATCTCACACTGATCCAAGGTAAAGTTGCACTCCTTACGTCTCTGATCCCAGCATGATACTACGCACTTGATTCCCTTATATCTATAGATGCTTATATCCATAGATAGTAATATCAACTCTACATTTCAATCATTGAAACATTCTTTTATAATGTTATAACAATCGTTATTCATGACTATCGTCATCAAAGCTATTTTCAAGATTGAAACTTCATCATGAATTTCGTCACGGGTAAAGATGAAAAGCGGTTAAAGCGAAAGCTTACCAACACATATTTCGAGAAAAAGATAAGCGAGTAAACTCGGCTCGAAATAGCAAATGTGTATGTATGAAAACTATCATACTTATATGACTATTGTCTCAAGAGTAGGAGATAGAGTAGACTTTTGAGTGATAGATGAGTTCAAGTCTCCACATACCTTTTATTCGGATGAAGTTCCACTGGTTCCTCGAGTAGTTCTTCGTCTTTGTAAGATAATCGCCATGGAGTCTGGAGCTCAACTATACTTAACTATCCTAGACCGAGACTTAGTCATAGGTAAACTAGAAATCAAGACATATAGTTTTGATCACTAATATTGAAAAACATGCTTGAGATAGCAACGCATGCGAGTTCGACCGAGCAATAATCTAACAGAAATCTCTTACGGCCGCTCAGTTTAAAGTGTTCTTTGGGATTGAGAAGTTCTATTAGTACTGTTGGTGGGAAACTATATAATTGTAGTTTATCTTTTATTTTCATTGATTTGATTAACTAACGGTGGTTGAACTTTGATTGCACCTAGTTTGTTTATGCTTGATAATCTTCTCTTCTGATATAAGATTCACTCAAACTAGTTCGGAGTTTAGACATGGATCTTTAGACTGTTGTTAGTTCTAAAGACGATTGATAGACACATTTTTTGTGTCTGAATTGTCCTCAGTGCTGGTATTGTTGGAACTCGATTTTTGTACTAATATTGTGTTTTTATGTATTTTTAGGTATTTTTGGAAATAAATATTTGTTGGAAAATTCGGCTCGAAAAGTTGCTCGGAACACCCCCGGAGGACTTTTGATATTCGGACTCCCACTTTGGATAAGGGGTAACCCAATTACTAAGGGGCACCCTGTTGATATTCGCACCCCAGCCTGTGGGATAAGGGGCAACCCTTTCTTCCTCGTTTGAAAATTATTTTGGCGGGAAAACTTGTTTTCTTCACTGGCAGATTTTGATCGGATTTTTGAAGGAGTTTCAGTGAGACTCAATGGCTGAAAATCATTGGGTATCTTCCTTTGGGCCTAACAGGACTGGTATGGGTCTTCTTTTCGATCCAAATTGGCTGGAATTCCCACGAGAAGAAAACAGGGAACCATATATACGGTGAAGTTATTCTCGGGATTTCTTGTTATTCCGGGAAGATTTATTGTGTCCTGAGCGTGTTGACCCAATATTTGATGAGTTGGAAGCGTGTTTGGAGGGGTTAGATTGCTGGCAGACGCGTGAAGGTGTTAATTTTGGGAATTATCTCCCGCGACTGCATGAGAAGATTTTTGAGAATACTCGGAGTTATGAGGGAGGATTCTCTTGCATGTGATGCTATATAAGTTGTAGAGGATCATTAGAATGAATACGGAGAGTTTGGGAGAGTTTGGGAGACGTACAGAGCCAAAAATAGAAGTTGCACCATTTTTTCTCTGCTGCTGCTGCTGCACCAAGAACACGAAGAACAGACCACCAGAGGCAGTCATTCTTCTACAGTGACAACGACACTTCGTCGTGGGTCGTAATACGGAGGCAGACTTAAAAGCAGTAACGGTTTTTAACCTTCTTTGTAACATTGTTTGCAACACTTATAATCGTTGCAAACACCCGATTTTATCATTTTCTCCATTCCATCATTTGTACACCTCTTTTGAGCAATAAAAATGGATTTTGAGCGTGTTTCCAACATGATGAGCTAGAACCCATCACTGGGACGACGGAGGAAGACGAACTTCATACATGGGTAATTTTAATTAATTCTTTTTATGACTTTTGCACTGATTAAAAATTGAATTATGATTTGATTAAATTAGTTATTATTTTATTAGATGGGTCATGCTTGCTTAAATGTTTGATGTCCCATGCTTACGATTTATAACTAATATTTTGAGAATCAACTTTGGCAAAAATAAGAGTCCATGTTTTTATTTGTTGAGCTATAATTGTTAAAAGAATTAATATTTGAACCTTTTGTTATGAGTTTGGCGGAATCTTGAATCCCAAGTAACTCTCTCCGTCTTGTGACATAAATTGTATATATTACGTATTTTTATTATTTTTCTTTATTAAATCCTAAGATCGATTTCATCAAGTCCGAGTGAACGACAACCTTACTACCACTTTCTACAACATTATTGAGTCACATCAACAATCTTGTGATAATCCATTGTTAACAAACTCCGTTCTGTGCGTGATTGATCACAAGAGATTCAAGTGATTGTGTGCAGGTGTTTATTGAAGATCTAAAAAGATTTGAAGACAAAAAAGATATTGAAGATTTCTGATTTGTGGGTTCATAATCTTTGGTGTGCACAATACTTGTTTCGGTAAAAGAGGATCCAATTAATAATCGGTTTATCTTTGTGATAGATTGGATTGATTAATTGAGTAGATCGGCATCAACACAATTTTGTGGATTAATAGTATTGTTGGCTTAATCTTAAACGATTACTTCGGTAATTGAACATAAGATGGATCTAAGGACCTGACGAAGGAGTTTAAGTTAAGATAAACATAAGAGCCTTTGTCCGACTCATATCACTTGGTTGAATAGAGTTGATACCGAACAAATTTGTTGTTCCTTTACTGTTTGGAATACGAACCGAAGGAATTGTTCCAAGTACGTGACTTATTCATAGGTCGGAGGCGTCGGAATACAGACGGAACTAGGTGAACTATATAGGTTTAGTTGCTTGGTCTCAACTATACGAAGTTAGGTGTAATTTTGTGTAGCGGCTTAATCCCGAGAGTATTCAATTCTGGACAAGGTCCCGGGGTTTTTCTGCATTTGCGGTTTCCTCGTTAACAAAATCTTGCTGTGTCATTTACTTTATATTTCCGCATTATAATTGTTTTATTATAATTAAAGTAAATCACACAAACGTTAATTCCTATTTACTTGATAAGTGAATCCTATTGTGTTTGGTTAAGTCCGAACCTTTTTATCAAGTAACATACTTCGTTGTTGTATTGTCTCGATCTCGTATCCATAGACGATCACTTTCGGAGAAAGGACTTGTAGGTAGGAAAAGATTTAGCTTGAGGTATATTTGGGTACCCTCGCCTTTTCAAGCTATGCTCTAACAATAATAAAATGACCAAGTCTAATATAAGAGTATTAGATATAATCTTGCATGTTATGTTTTCAATCTTAAACGACTTGAAAGCAACGATAGGAATGGAACCAAGTCAAGGAAGTATCACTAACCTCAAGTGAAAGGATGATAGGTTCATTTGTATGTCTCAACATTACTAGACTTTCTAGTCTAACCTAAACGAATATGAATCTAGTATATTTAATTAAGCGACTCTAAAATTGAGTTGTAATACTAAAGTATGACAACCAAACCTGACATACCAATACTTGGTGGGTTCAACCGAGCAATGCTTTAACATTTATATATATAGAAAGACCCCAACGACTAATTTTTTTTTTTTCGAAAATAGAGAAATAATTGAACACAATCTGGCCCTCGTGAGTACCCATGTAAACCGATTGTTGTTTTATACCAAAGATAATCGGTCTTTATAGTTGTTGAAGATGCAGGGGATACCAAATACACCCAACTTTTTCGTTCAACAACCTGTATAGAAAAAAAAAACTTAATTGAAAGTAGACCAACTTAATGATCCTTGACAATATATGTATATAGAGTTAATATCTCAACCCCTACTCAATTAGTATGTATATATACACAAGGTACGTGAACCTGATTTCTAAGCAGAGTACTTAGATGATCTCAAAAATCAGTATCCAAGATCAATCTAGCCATATCTAAATAATTCAATTGGAATTATGCCAAGTGATTAAACTTGTTATCTATCTTTCAAGATACGAATTTGATAGACACATTTTTGTGTCTAAGTTTTTCTCAATTTTCTATATTGTTGGTACTCGATTTTGTACTCATTATGGTATTTTTTTGTGTTTGTAGATGTTTTTGGAAGAATAAGTTCTTATGGAAAATTCGGCTTGAAAAGTTAATTTTTGGCACCCGGAGGACACATGTTATTCGGACTCCCAATTTTGGATAAGGGACAACCCAGTTTCTAAGGGGCACCTCAGTGCTATTAGCACCCCAGTGCTATTTGATGCGTTTTGAAGTTGTCTGTAAAGTGGTAAGAAAAGTGATTCGATTCTCTCGAACTTGTGAAGGATTTTTTTAGACTTAAATTCAAAACTAAAATAGAAAACACAATAAAATTATAGCAAACTTAGACAAAGATGATATCAATATTAAAAGAAACACTGAGGCTATGATTCTACTATTTTCCAAGTTCAAAGTGATTTAATCCAATATTTATATTCATGCAATTTTCTTGTTCAATTTGATTCTAAACTATTGCAACAAGTAGATGTTCAAAATAACAAGTGTAAATCCGAAGCATAGAACATCAAAAATCTAGGTCCAAGTATGCTCTATCAAAAGAAATAACAATTTCTTAACAAAAATCATTCAAACAATTTTCGATCAAGGCAAATAATCATATAATAATTGTAGATAAATAGATAAAATAGAATATACCACTTCTTGTTGGAAAAATAGCTTCCTCCGTCGCCTCAGCAAAGGGGTTTAGCTCCTCATATTAATCATGACCTCAAAATATTGGTTTATGGTTCAAAAGTTGATTAAAATAGTGAAAAGTAATAACACAGACTGTTTGCAACAGTGTATCGGCGTTACAAAACAGCTGTTACAATAGAACTGTTGTAAACACTGTTGCTTTGTCGCTGATTTTAAGACCCCAAAAACGACTGTCTTCAATGGCCTTTTATTCTTCGTGTTCTTCAGCAGCAGCAGCAAAACCCGGTTTCCTGCAACTTTGATTTCTCGGCTGTGGTGTTCTAAAATTCCCCTAACTTCTTCTAAACTTCAATACCCCTCTACGGAACTCGACAAAGCCTTTTATACACTTCAGAAACCTCAAAATCCCGATTAAATTTCTTCTTTTCTTTTCGTGGAAGTTACGGCAATAATTTCTTCCCTTACTTGTTTCACGCGTTTCTGATCTTTCCAACTCCTCCCACTACAAGAAAACTTGGCTTTAACGACTATTTTCTTACGAACTGTAGTTGGAAAAATACTTTACTAACTATTTCTGGTAACTCAAAATAAGCACGGTGGCTAGAAAATTCTACCCACCTGTTTTTAGCAACAACAGTGGGTTCAATCCTTTGGCGACAATGCTTCAACAACTCAAGAATGACTATGTGCAACTATTATCTTTCAACAACCATGTCTCGCCAACCAAAATTTACACCAGAAGCTATACACTTGTGGTCACTAGTCTGAGCCACCAAAATATTATCTTGCTAAACACCTATACCAACTAGAAGATTGTTAACGTTGCTATCAGCATTCAACCACTAGTTTTAGGCACTAAAAATTGCTTTAGAGGTTGAATACTTCTAGCCAATAGATTTAGCTACCAGTACCATCCATTGGTTGACAATTATTCCAATTATCAAATCCATGGCATTACTATTTGGCTTTAGTGTTTATGACTTGGCAATTGTAAAGTTTACTAGAAGTCAAAAACCTCTAGTCACTACAACTAGACAGCTGATCAATCAGTAGTAGGAGCCTACTCCGACTATATGCATGGTTTGATGGTTTTCCATGAGTAGTTATGCATTATATTTTGGATCAGGGGTTTGTATCTATTGCATACAGTGAAACAAAGCTATATACCATTATGGCTGAGCGATTCTTATACATGGCATTAAAAAACTACTCGGAGATTTTCAAAGGATGATTTCAAGACAAATTAATCTAATTTTAGAATTGAATCGATCTTATGAAGTTTGCTTGAGCAATTACATACCACGTGTTGTCATATTTTACTTCAAGTGCATTTTAGGATTCATCATAAATTATCGATTCGATTTCTCATTTCTCTGATTCATACTGATTAATGAGCTCTTCCACTAAGATAGAATCATCATATATGAACCCTAAATCTATGTATTTGAACCCTAAATCTACGTATTCTCGTCAATTTATTCTAAATGACTTCTTCATCTTAGTCAGAATCTTCATCGATATATTGTACTTACATATTTTTGTCGTGTTACCCTTAATGAACTCTTACCCTAAGTCGGATCTCCGCTGGAACCCGAAATCTACCATCATTAGACTTCAAAACTTTTTCTAGTCAAAAGTCATAAACAATCATCGAATACATTTCTCATTTTTACCAATTCCTTCTTGTATATATATTCGAATTTATTTATAGTCGATGGTTGATAACAACATCCATGATTATTTCAATTTATATAATATTCTTTGAAATTTTTTCGCATTGAAGGTTGATAAATAAATCGAACGAAGGAATTCATTTTAGCACAAAAAAAAGCACACACTTTCACTTTGTCAATTCATATGAGAATCTCAGACAAAATCTTCACCGTCCAAAGTTTTTAGTAATCCACGTTTTTATTTTTTACTCCCTCCGTCCCTAATTAGATGAGCTACTTGTAGTTTGCACAAATTTTAAGGCAAGGAAGAAAGTGGAGTATATTTAAGTATTTTTACAATTATACCCTTATGGGCAATAATTAGTAAAATTTAGAAACGATTTATCTCTTAAACTATACCACGGTTTTTTATAAACTTTATACCGTTGAAAAGCATTTTAAAACACCTACGCAACGAATATAAACATGACTATCAAATTATACATATTTCTTATAGAAAAAATAATCAATTAAAAGGGTAGTTTTAGAAATATCCCCTTGTTTAGAGAAATAGCTCATCTATTTGTGGACAAAACTAAAAACTAAGTAGCTCATCTAATTAGGGACGGAGGGAGTTTTTTTTTTGGTAATCCCTCGTCCTCATCCGTATGACTAGATATCCTTATCCTTATCCACTTCACTTTCTATCACTACCACACAACTTTGTTTGCTAAAACCTAATTTCATTTCTCCGTCCGCCGCTCCCTTCGCCAGTTCGCCTCCATCTCTCTCGCTTTTGCTAAAACCAAAGCAGACCATAAGTTTTTCTCGAATCTTATTAAAAAAACCCTTTCATCAATCTCTACATCTCTAATTGCTGCAATTTCATCTCCATCACTTTTTCCATCACCATCAACACCAACCCCTAAGTTCTTTCACTCATCTAATCAACGTACAAAACCCCAATTATTTATCATCTTAAAACCTTTTGGCTCTCTTGAAAACTTCAAAAATCTAATGATCTCAATACCCATCTCGGATCTCGTAACTCTTACTACTCCAAAATTAGATTTGAAACCCATCTTTTCTAATAGTAGCATCTAGCTTCGCTAAATACCTCGGCTGCTATGAATGTTGTTGATTATCCTAGATGGTCTTTGGTTCAAGTGAAGTGGACACCTAGTGTTTGAGAAATTGGGTGAGAGAAGAGCAAGGAATTAAATTGGCTGGTTTTATGTGGAGATTTGGTTCGAATTGAATTTAAGTTACCATTTTCATATCTAGTTCATATGTGAAAAACTTAGAATATAGAGAGAAAGCATTCCAGATCAAAGAAATCGAAACCATAAATGGGTCTTTTGGGATTGGGATTTCTCGATCTCGTTTGAGAGTGTTAGAATATGTAGATTTACTTTATTCTTTGTTTTACTACCTTAGTTTCTGTTCATCCAAATTATGTTCCTGTCATTGGTCACAGTTTCACTTCCTTGTCCCTGACCGGCTCAACCAACTCCTTTGGTAGCAACAGCTCGGAACAACACTAACTCCAGCCACAATTAACCAAGACCATATTAGACAGAACCCAATAAATATATCGATAAGAAATCACCACCACCGCCTGCATACACCATCAACGAAACCCTTTTCTCTTTTCAATTTCGTGGTTTCCTTTTCATCTAGTTTTGATTAGGGCCTATGGGTTGATTCTAATGTTAAATATTTTAGGGATTTAACATGTAAATAATTTCATGGTTTTCATTTTATCTCGTTTAAATTTGGGGATTCAAATATTGTTGTAGGGAACTGAAAAAAGCAAATTTCAATGTTTTGTTTCTTCGTAGTGATTATGATGTGAAAAAGTAGAGGGGATTATCACAAAAATCTGGTAGGCGAGTAGATCCCTTGCACTATTATCTCTGAGATATAAATCCAATTGCAAAATAGAAGACAAGAACGGTAATGAAATACACATTTGTTTCTCACATTTTCAGTTCTAATTTGTTCAAAGGTCACTTTGGGAATTTGGGTTTCTTTTATGTTGTAGGGAATTGAAGAAGGGAATATTTCATTTATTTGTTCTTGTTTATATTGCGATCGTTTATTCATTTTTGTTTCATCTGTTCTTATTGATCGATAGACATACAACAAAGAACCGGCATCTTGCTCAAGCATGTTTATGGTCACTTATTGTCTTGATGTTTCATAAGAACTGATTGAGCGTTATTGATGGAATTCGCAGAAATTGTGCAGAAATGAAGATAGGCAAAGATGAAGTAAGCTTTTAAATACCCAAGTTGTGAAGTTCTCTTAGATTATCTTGAGTTGCATTAATACGTGTTTTTTAAATCATAGTCATCTCATATAAGGAACTTCTTTTTTGATTTCTTACGCTTTTTGCAATGTAGAGGCTGCATAGAAGGCCTACTACGAGAAGAAGGGGTCGTGGTGCTATTCGGGAGGTCGAGGGCGGCGGCTTTGGTGCTCCAGCATGTCTTTTTGGACCAAATGATTGGGCTTGTGCAATGTAAGGAACTAGAAGTCAAACATCTTATCTTGTTTTTGAGTTTTGTATATAATTGTGAGATCAATTAAAAGGCCTTAGTATAATTGTTGGAAAAGAGATTCGTTTTACAGGTTCGATATTAAATTACCTTTTGTCTAGCTCTGCTAAGACCGATAGTATAGGAAAACTTCAACTGTTTGTTATATTTTCTCTTAATTTATCGAGAAAGTCAATTCTTAATTGAGTATCGTAAGAATTGACAAAAAAACCTAGAGCCATTACGTCGGTTATCTAATAAACAATTAGTAAAAGATATGCCTAGGGGTGATGTGCAACACTGCAATTAAAGTAGAGTTAAACGAAGTAAAGTAGAGTTAGACAAAAGTATAATTGCCATCACCAATCATGCACATAAGGTTTTTCTTCCCAACATGGCAAGTGCGCCGCTAGGAACAAAAGAAGTTAATTGAGGTAGTTATTTTGTAAGTTTATACATTTTCTTCTTTTGCCTTTTCAACTGAAGTTGTTCTATATTCTTAATACACATTGTTCATACACTTTTTGTACTATAGAGGCTGCTTGAGTAGTGAAATTGAAATTGTTAATTTTGGCACTTCTAGTCTGGAAATTTCCCTTTTGGTGCGTCGAGGAGGTTGCAATCTGTACTAAGAATTTTTTCGTATATATTGGCACTTCCCTTAAATTTCTTCGAAAGCTCATTTGCACCTCCATTGATCACTTTTACCATCTTAAAGTGATTACTTGGCAATATTGAAAGTGTTGCTTCTAGGCCTCGATCAATTTATATTAATTGTTGGATTTACATATTTAATAGGCATACATCAATCTTGGGATAGTAACTCAACTTCATTTTGTATTTCTAATTCAGTTATTTTTGATATTTTCTTGATTGCATCACCTATACATTGAAATCTCTCTTTAAATTCCCGGCATTAATATTTTCAAATTTCTAAGCGAATGTGTCTTTGTCAACGCTTTTGAGTTAATGAGTATTGTTATGTGTTGATATCTAGGCACCTCTTTAGACTAATCTCCTTTGGAAGGAGAAGCTTGTTTACTTTTTTCATAATCAATCATCTCTCTGTCGATGTTTGCTTCATTTGAGCCTGGTGTTTGATATACCAAGAATAGTAGCAATATCGAATTGCATAACCATTTCCGTGTTTAATAATTTGTTGTGTTCCTTCATAATTTTTGTGGAGTATACTATTATATTATTGAACGATTATTGTTATTGCTTGAGAGAAGGACGAGTGGGGTTACAAAGAACTTGACGAAGAAGAGATTGAAGAAACTAGGCGCCGGCGAAGGGAAGCCGAACAAGTAAGATATTAGTGTTTGTAATGATGAGGTTTTTGATTTTATTCGGACCTACAATTTAACCCGTGCCAATTTTAGGATGATGGGGAGTTATATGATGAGTTCGGAAATCTCAAGAAGAAGTTTCGTGCTAAAACACAAGAAGCGGAAGTTTGGACAAGTACTACTGGTGTTGGTCGAATTTGGATGGGAGGTTGAGGAACTAGGTAATTTTGTTATTGTCGGATCGATTAAATTACTTTCCTTCAATAATTTGGCTTAGCATTGGTGTTTGCGAGTTAGCATGAATATGTTAAAAGTTTCATAAATGAGTTTGATTGGAAATTATTTGCTCAACTTTGTTGTAGACCATTTTTGACCTCTCTTATTTATTGCACATGTACATCCTCTTTTTCTTATAGTTTCCTCATATTTAGTCCCTTTTCACTAAAACATGGGCAGATCCTCCTGTTTTAAAAAGTGTGCCATATGGCATAAAATGATTTCACTTGATCTCGTAGAAGGGGTGAGAGGAACCGATCAGTGTGGTTCAAGAAACACGTATTAATGCAACTCTACATTGCAAAAGCGGTAAAACGTGGCCCGTCTATCCAAAACATCCACAAGGTGCAGGTGCAAGTGCGAGTGCAAGGTTAACTTGCTCACGTTTTTTTTCAGTAAAACTTAATGACTTTTTAATTTATTATTTTTCTTGTATGTTCTAAATGTAGTAATTGAATGATTGAAAATAATGATTAAAAGGAAATTTTCTAAATTTGTTTTATTACTTGAATTATCCTATTATATGGACTTTTCCAACAACTCAAGCACCGCATGTTTGGTGGCGGATTAAATGCTCGAGCAACTTAATTTGTAAACATTTGATGGCAACATATCTTCACCCACTATACATTAGGTGCCTACATAACTTCACCGACTAATTGTTCTGGTGACATCCTTGAGCAAATTTGATTTTTCAATGTCCAAAGCCCTTAACCAACTGTTAAGAAACTACATATCTGATGGGTAAACCCATTAACCAACTATTATTGAGTGGATAAAACTCTTAACCATCCGAACATTTAGCGGATAAAATTCTTCGCCCACAGTGCCAAATATACGATAAAATTCTTCGCCCACAGTGCCAAATATACGAAGCAATTAAATATCAGAGGGTTAAATACTGTATCAACTGACAAAATTATATAATGGCCATCTCTACCAACAATGTTATGTCCCCAGCAGCCAATATTTTTGTGAGTTAAATGCTTCAAACGACTAGTGCTTTATGTCTCTACCAACGATCGTCATTGTTATTGAAAATTTGTGCCGACTAAGACTTGAGTCGCTTCGTTGTAGTTGGATGATATCTATTCCAACGAAATGGTTGGTACAGGTCTTTAGCAAATAAGCCTCCAACCACAGAGCATATTTGTTGCCATGTTGGTTGCCGTAAAGCTCCATCCACTAAAAACAGTCCTGTACCAACTGAATCCAGATAGTCGCTAAAGTCCAGTTTTCTTGTAGTGTCCCTAAATTTTCCTTAGATAGAAACTCATCTTAGGAAAGAATATCTCGCCTTTAGTCCCCCTGTAATACCAAAAACTAATTCATACAGGGTCCGTGTATAACTCCACCTCTGTTTCCATCCAACTCGAGTTCTAGCCAAATCCAGCCCAACTAAACATCCATACCAGCGTTATATTGACAAAACAGGCCTAGCCCATGAAAATCAGCAATTGAATCTCGTTAAAACTGGTCCGAATCATCAACCCTAATTCTCCCATTAAAACACCAATTTTCTCGCCAAAACGTTCTTTTGAAATGAAAGAGATGGAGTGCCCCTTAACCTCTGATGGGGTGCCTTTAGTAGATGACTTGGGGGTGTCCTGAGGGTGCCCCTTAGTAATTTGGGGTACCCCTTATCCATAGTGAGGGTCCGAATAGCAAGTGTCCCCCTAGCGCTTTTACCAACTTTTCGAGCCGATTTTCCAAAAATGTTTATTGGCCAAAAATACCTACACACATAAAGCACCATAATAAGTACAAAAATGAACAATATTAATATATAGAATCGAGATAAATTAGACACAAAAATGTGTCTATCAAATACCCCCGAACCTATTATTTGCTAGTCCTCGAGCAAAAATAAAATAAAAATAAAATCCTAACTCACTGTCGCAGGCATCGTCGATTGCATTTAGCGTATGCAATAAGCCTTTAAACCCCTAGGTGGCCCTAGTGGCCGAGTTATAGTATTGGGAGGGTTTACCAGAGGTGTACCCACAAAACCTTTATACTCCAAACCATAACTATCTACGCAGAACCTTGGAAGGCACTAAAGAATCTCCTTGGTTGGCATACTTATTGACTACAGGAGGAAGTACCCTGATGTGAAATTCCAATTGCTGTACACGAGTTTGCACTCAAGCATACTAAAATTCATATATAAGTCACAGAGCTCTACTCAGATAGTTTCAGAACATCATAACCGGAGTCAACCAATCACATGGATAGATTAAGAAGATGGATGTAGAGAAAAACGTAGATGGTTTTGATGTTGACTAAGGTGAACAGTGTTTCTCATATCTGTCTGAAGGCCACTGCCAAAACGAACCTATCCTAATGGATTGAGATTGTGCGGACTAATATCAACACACTGGCATATACAAGGGAACCAGTGGTCGATAATCCTAACTCTAGGTCAACACAACTGGCATATACAAGGGTTATAGTGGTCGACTTTATTGAATTTATTCCGGTTGGTCTGATGGTCTGGTCTCAATTTTTTTTTTTTTTTTTTCAATTTTTTTTTGGTATCTCAATCACTCTATTTCACCCTAGCAGTGGTAACAACTTGAATCATGAGCCCCACCTAATCACTTAGACAAACATATTTTAAATAAAACAAAATAAAAATAGAAGTGAAAAGGATTCAACGAGATATGGCGAAACTACCATGTTTTTTCTTTAATTCTAACACCTGAGCTCTGTGCTTTTATGAATAGACTCTTTAGATGTTTCCATCTAATCAGATTGGTTCCTCAACTCCTACGACCAAAATGCTTCCATCCACTTAGATTGGTTAGTGCCATCCTTAATAAGCATACATTTCTAGGCTCTGGAGTTTATTTATTGTAACAAAAAGGTAACAAAAGTTTCTACCCCACCCCAAACTTAAATCTAACATTGTCCTCAATGTTTCTAATTAAAGAAAAGTACCAAAATATAAGTAACATGCGGAAATAGTAAAGAGAGAAGTCAGAAAGATAGTACCTGGGTGAAGTGTAACCAAAAACCTACAAAAATAATATACAACATACAAACCGCCTCGATGGTCAATCAAGGTAAACAAGGTCCTCCAGAGGGACCTCCTCAACATCACCTGTAGGAAAAGGCTCTAAAAAGGGCTTCAATCGCTGACCGTTAACCTTTGAAGAACTACTACCATCTGGTGTCTCAATCTCAATAGCGCCATGAGGAAAAACAGTACGGACCACGAAAGGACCGGTCCACCGAAAGCGCAACTTCCCGGGGAATAGATGCAAACGAGTGTCATACAGAAGAACTTTTTGACCCGGAGAAAATGACTTTCGTAAAATATTCTTATCATGCACAAGTTTTGATGAGTGCCAAATATTGCATATTTCTACATCTATTTATTGGCATTTAACTCATCTTTTGTACTCAGAAATCATATATTATCCCAGATTCTGTATTTTCTTTGTTTTCAAGAATAAATATTTGTACTAATTAATTTTGTGTTTTTAGGTAGTAAATAAAGCTCGGAGAAATTGAGGAGCCAAAAGAGCAGAAAATTGGAGGCAAGCGTCTATGGAGCAGAAAGCCAAAGCCCGCGCGCGCAACAGTTGCAACCCAAAAAGTAGTAACCCATCTACAAGACATGGGCTTGAGCAGTCTAAGACACGTCCCATCACCCGGATCCGAACCCGATTCATTCTGAGCCATGAAGATTTCATCAATCTTCATCCAACGCTCGCTCCATCCTTCTCATCGAAGATCGCTGCACCTGCTCAACACCGAATTGCCCTATACCTACACCCCATCGACCAAACCCATTCCTTCTTCTATCTTCTCTTTCTTCTCCCCAACAACTCCACAGAGAAACCCATCTCCTCCACCTTCTTCCCCATACCATGGCAGAGCCATCACCTCTCCATCATCACCACCTCCATTCCATAGTTCACACTATCTCCACCATTAGCTTCTCCCACCCTAGAAGCTAGGGTTGAGGCAGTTGGGATTAGGGTTTTCTCTAACAACCCAGCATGGTCGATTCAGATACAAGGAAGGGAGGAAAGAGGTTTGGGGTTTGCGTCTTTTGTGATTTTCGAGTGATTGTGAGATATATATTTGTTGTTCTTCATTTTTAGAAGGATAGTCAATTTTAGGGTTTAGTTTTTTGTAACTTAATTTGAAGTCTTATTATTCTCTACATGATGTTCTAAACACTTAGCTAGGGTGTAGATGAAACCCCTATTGATTATATGAAGTTAATTCATATTTGAGTTTTAGTCTTATTATTTTGTATTGCATTAGGACTATTAGCCAATTGTTGAGCAAATTAGCCTGTGATAGAGTGTGCTGTAAGAAGACACTCTATACTAGGGGATAATTTGTGAAGTCAATTGGCATAATTTTCCACTTGAAACCTCCAAGGGGAGTGTAAGATTATAATTTGATGTGTGTTACCTTAGTATAGGATTAGGAGGTGAATTCAATCACCCTAGTGCTCTCACCCATTTGTTTACAACATATCTTGATTATTAATACCTTAGCTTAGAGTCACAACAATCTCAGCTAGTCGTATCGACAACCAAAACAAACCACAGTGTGTTACAATACCTTAGAAATCAGTTAGGAAGCTTTGGATCAACCCTCACACATTCCATTTCTCTGTTGGAACGACCTGTGCTTGCCACGCCTCCAACAGGCGCTGTGCACTTGCAGTTTTAACGTAGGAGAATCACTTTTAAAGACCTACCAAGTTTTTGGCGCCGTTGCCGGGGAACTGGTAGTGTGCTGTGTAGTTCTATTAGCTCACTTTACTGCATTTGAGTTCATTCTTGTACATATGTGTTTTAAATTTTTGCTTAAAATCATTGATGTATGTTAACTTAGCTTAACTTAGCTGAAAATTTTTGCTATCAATCATCTGCATCTTGCTCTTACATTTTTAGCTGTAACTTCATTCAGTTAAGTAGTTACTCATTAAGACAATTGCATTATGTAACTTAGAGTAATCCATTTGCTTAATATTTTTGCATTTTGTTCATCTTAGTTGCATCTTAGCTAAATCCATATTTTGCTCCACCCTTCATCATTCTAGTTCACTTGCATTTGTATTCATCAATAAACTGTAACTCATCTTTATCATTAGCATCTGTAGCTTGCATTCCTAAGCCCTGCACTCTTCATCTCTTTTTGTTAAACTTTGCATATCTGAATCATTGGATAAATATTTCACCCCCTGTAACTTGGTCTGCCCTGAACAGATAACCAAGTACAGTGGTTAATCTTCATACTGCAAGTATTGCTCTCTTGTTTTGAATTGTGCAAATATTGAGAACTGAAACCCTCTGTTGAGCTAGCAGGTACCTGCTGTGCAACTGTGCAACCAAGGAAGAGGAGAAGACAAGACATCTGAACCCGTGGAGTGCCTAAACCCAGTTAACACTGGTGGTATTGTCTTCTATCTTTGCTATGTGTGATGATTATTGTATGATAACCCTGAATGCATGATAAACTTGCTAACTTGCTAGCCCCCTGAAGCTGCAAGTTTGAGCTTAGCCTGTGAAAACCAAGTTAGTTGTACAATCCCAGTTGAAGTCAACAGAGATAGTTGACATCAACTAACCCTATTGACATCCCCTGCATGCTCTATTTTGTTGACTTGTATAACCACTTGTGTTGTCAACCCTGAGCTTTCCTATAACCATCAGACCTGGTACCTTTGCATGATAAGTTAGATACATTGCTGAGTATTGCTCAATCTTTGGATTTTTGCTTGATTCTGTAACATTTGAATAAACTTGTTGCCATATGAGCCTGTCCTTGTGTGAGACCTGGTGAGCCAAGTTGTGCCAAACCCATGCATCTGCTGCAACTTGTGCATAATCTCTGAGTTTTGAGCTCAACTGACCTTGCTGAGCATGCTGTGAAGTGCTAACACTGATTATTTGCTGAATTATTTGCCCCATCTGTGAAGTTTATTTACATTGCAAATATATTGAGATTGTGTATCTACTGTTACATCTGCATCTATAAATTATGTGTGGGCCTTGTGGTATTTGAATGAGTCTTAACTTGTTTTTCAAATACACAACCTAGCACATGCTTCACCCTGAGTGAGCACATCCCTTCACCCTGTGCACTCCACACTGTTTTTACTCTCCTTGTTCACCTCATGTGCTGTGACTTGCACAAACATGCTAAGCTGTGTTGTGTAGTCACCAGCTGTGCTGTGCATAAGTTTCTTGTGATGTGTCTCCCTGTGTGCTAGAAATTGAGTGTCATTATTGTGAGTTTGTTGTTCCCTGTGTTAACATCATAGGCTGAGCTGAATTACAAATAGCTGTGTTGATCTGTGCTCTAAAGCTGTGCTGTGACCTGTGTAAACTGCCCACATAGACTGGGATGTGCAAACCACTAGGCTTTCCTTGCCAGTGCTTGGTACAAACTGGCCTGCACAAACTGTGCTGTGCTGTCTCATAAGTCTTGCTTTTGTTGACCTGTGCATCAGCTGCTCACTTGCTTTGTTGTGCTGTGCTGTGAATGCACTTAGACCTGTGTTGTGCAAACTAGCCAAGTTGTACTTGAGCTGCCAACCTCCACCCAACCTGTGTTGTATAAGCTTAACAACCTTCAGCCCACATAAACTGGGCTGTAAATCTGCCAAACTAGGCTGGAACCCAGTTCCACTAGGCTTCCCATAAACTGAGCTGCCAACTGCTGGGCTGCACTCTAAACAGAAAGCCCAACCACTGGGCTCTGCATTCTGCCAACCTAAGCTGATCTCCTGGGCTGCAAACAACTAAGCCCACATAACTTGGCCTGTGTAACTGGGCCGTGCAGCAAACTAAGCCCACACAGCTGGGCCTTACAACACCAAAAAGCCATCTTTTGGGCTTGAGTCTTGTATTAGTGGGTCATTCTTGAGTTTTTTGCTTTTATGTGTTGAGCGTGATTGTATGTTAACATGCTAGATGCGCTAGCTAGGCTATGATTGTGTCCTTTAGAGACCAAACAAATCGACTAGTTAGAATCCGCCCGGACGAAATTGTCAGCATACCCAGCTCTTCAACAGAAAGCCCAAATCCATCAGAAACCATGGGTGAGGAACTAAACCAACCTCGTAGTCTCAAAGACTACATGTACCCTACTAGGGCAAGCAAGCCCTCTTGCATCATTCTTCCAGCTGATGCTTGTCAGTTTGAACTGAAAGCAAGCACCATTCACATGCTACCCGTGTTTAGAGGGGTTGATGCTGAGAACCCCTACCATCACGTGAGAGATTTTGAGGATATTTGTGGGACTCTGCGTTTTAACCAAATGCTGGAGGAGTACCTTAAACTGAGATTGTTTCCTTTTTCTTTGAAAGACAAAGCCAAGTCTTGGCTTCATGCCCTACAACCACAGTCCATTAGAACATGGGATGACCTCACAAAAGAGTTTTTCAAAAAGTTTTTCCCCAACCATAAGACGGAGACAATTCGCCAAAGTCTAAATGGTTTTGTGCAATTAGAAGATGAAACTCTAGCAAATTACTTGGAGAGATTCAATGAATTATTACTCCAATGTCCCCACCATGGTTTTGAAAAATGGAGACTCGTCCAAATTTTGTATGAGGGTCTAGATGTTAGAACCCGAACCACAGTCGAGTCAATGTGCAATGGTGCATTTATTGACAAGAGTGCCGATGAGGCTTGGACTTTCTTAATCGAAGTCATTTGAAAAGACTCAACGGTGGGAGTCCATCCGTGAACCGAGAAGGACTACCCCCGCAAACAATGTTCATAGAATCGAGTCTGACTTTGAGGGAAATACAAAAATGGCATCTTTGGCCCGGAGAATAGAAATGCTTGAATTGCATAAAAATGTAAAACCTAATGCCCCTACTCTCCGTGACCAAATTTATATGGCCACTTGTGCCGCATGCCATAGCTCTGACCACTTAGTGGACATCTGTCCAGACTTGCACGCATTCAAAGAGTCTAAAACCGAGCAAGCCAATGCATTATACCATAGGCAAGAGAACAACCCTTATTCTCAAACCTATAACCCAGGGTGGAGGAATCACCCTAACTTCTCATGGTCTAAAGGACCTGTACAAGGGGGACCAACAAATAACAACCAAGGATACTCATATCCTAGAAACCCCCAAGTACAACCCCATACTCAGTACCCTGTAGAGAAAAAGCCTAGCTTTGAAGACTGTGTCGTTATGTTAACCCAAAATCTTTCAAAACTTGAGAAAACAACCGACCAACGTTTCACGTGTCTAGAACTTAAAATGGGTCAAATCTGTGATGCATTGAATGAGAGAGAGAAAGGCAAATTCCCTAGTCAACCCCAACAAAATCCAAAGAATGTGTTTCAAGCAGGCTCCTCTACCTGCAATGAAACTTCACATAGTCAAGCGAATGCTGTCACCACTCTCCGTAGTGGTAGAATTGTTGAGAACCATGTAGGTGTACCACCGTCAAGCGAGTCTACATCAGACTCACCAGTACACACAACACCGCAGAAAACATCTACTGTAGAAAAAGAATCTGAGCATGTTGATAAACCCAAGAATCCTACTGATATAGATGTTCCTCTGCCAAGTCATGTACCTGTTCCTCCATTCCCACAAAGGTTGGTGCAACAGAAGGGGGGTAACCAATACAATGAGATTTTGGAAATGTTCAAAAGAGTTAACATAAACATTCCATTTCTCGAAGCAATTAGACAAATACCCACCTATGCTAAGTTTTTGAAGGACTTGTGCACACAAAAGCGAAAGCTTCATGTGCATAAGCGTGCCTTTCTCACTGAGAAAGTGAGCTCCATAATCCAAAACAAGATTCCAACTAAGTTTAGAGACCCAGGTAGTCCAACGATTACATGCACCATAGGTGGCCATACGGTCGAAAAGGCGTTACTAGACTTAGGAGCCAGTGTGAATCTATTGCCATACTCTGTGTATGTGCAACTGGGCCTTGGGGAGCTGAAGCCCACACCTGTTACGTTATAGTTAGCGGACAGATCTGTGAGAATCCCCCGTGGTATTGTTGAAGATGTGTTAATCAAGGTTGATAAATTTTTCTTTCCTGTAGACTTCATCGTCTTAGACACTCAACCCGTGCAAAACCCAAGTAATCACATTCCCGTGATCTTAGGACGTCCTTTCCTAGCGACGTCCAATGCCATCATCAATTGTCGTAATGGTGTGTTGAAATTTTCTTTTGGTAACATGACCGTAGAACTGAATGTTTTTAACACTAGTCAACAACCCATTGATTGTGATGATACTGATTTGCATGAGATTAACATGATTGAGAGTCTGATCCAAGACTCTTTGCCCGACATTTTGTCAGTGGACCCTTTGCAAGCAAGTTTAGATAACTTTGACTTAGTTCTCTTCGATTCTAAGTACATTGGTGAAATTCACTCTTTGCTTGAATCTGTTCCACCCATGGATATTGCTAAGTGGCAGAATGCAGTGGAACCACTTCCACTCTCTGATACCAAATCTGCTCCACCTCTTGACACACCACCTAAGCTTGATTTGAAACCATTACCTGATACTTTGAAGTATGCTTTCTTAGGTCCTTCTGACACTTTACCTGTGATTATTGCATCATGTTTAGACACATAACAGGAAAGTCGACTCTTAGAAGTACTTAAGGAACATAAAGGAGCCTTAGGTTGGACCATCTCCGATCTTAAGGGTATAAGTCCCACAATTTGCATGCATCACATAAACCTTGAGGAGAACACTAAACCATCTAGGTAAATGAAAAGGAGACTTAACCCCAACATGAGAGATGTTGTCAAGGGTGAGATTCTGAAACTGTTTGATGCAGGTATCATTTACCCAGTCCCTGATAGCCAGTGGGTCAGTCCCATTCAGGTAGTACCCAAAAAGTCTGGCATTACTGTGGTTCAAAATGAGATGAATGAACTTGTCCCCACCCGTGTAACCACAGGGTGGCGAGTCTGCATTGATTATAGAAAAGCGAACACAAAGTAACCAAGAAAGACCATTTTCCCCTTCCCTTCATTGACCAAATCTTTGGAAAGGTTAGCAAAACATAGTCACTCTTGCTTCTTAGATGGATATTCGGCTACAACCAAATTCACATAGCACCCGAAGACCAACAAAAAACCACGTTTACATGTCCCTATGGAACATTTGCTTACCGTCGTATGCCTTTCGGGTTGTGCAATGCACCCGCTACTTTTCAACGTTGCATGATGAGCATATTTTCCGACATGGTAGATAAGTTTCTTGAGATTTTTATGGATGATTTTTCTGTGTTTGGGTATTCTTTTGATGAGTGTTTGCATCACCTCACTTGTGTGCTGATTAGGTGTAAGGAAAAGAATTTGGTCTTGAATTGGAAAAAATGTCATTTCATGGTTAACTCAGGCATTGTTCTAGGGCATATCATCTCGGAAAAAGGCATAGAAGTAGACAAAGCCAAGGTAGATCTCATTCAACACTTACCTCAACCTCGTTCTGTGAGGGACATCAGATCATTCTTAGGCCATGCGGGTTTTTACCGCCGATTCATCAAAGACTTTAGTAAAATTTCACGACCTTTGTGCAATCTTCTTGCAAAAGATGTTGCATTTGTCTTTGATGATGCTTGTAAGGAAGCATGGGAGCAACTGAAGGCTCTCCTTACATCTGCCCCTATAGTCAGACCTCCTGATTGGACATTACCATTTGAGATTATGTGTGATACGTATGACTATGCTGTAGGAGCTGTTTTGGGCCAGCGAGTAGACAAACTCCCTTATGTGATCTACTATGCTAGTAAAACACTTAATGATGCTCAATTGAATTATTCCACTACTGAGAAAGAGTTGCTAGCTATTGTGTTTGCATTAGACAAGTTTAGATCTTATTTGATAGGGTCTAAGGTCATCATTTATTATGATCATGCTGCATTGAGATATCTTTTGTCTAAAAAAGATGCTAAGGCTCGTCTAATTCGATGGATACTCTTGTTACAAGAGATTGACCTCGAAATTCGAGATAAGAAAGGGTCAGAGAATGTTGTTGCTGATCACTTGTCTAGGTTGAATGTTGAATCTGCTGATGAATCTGTGCTAATTAGGGAATCATTCCCTAATGAGCAATTGATGCTTGTGTCTGAGATGCCTTGGTTTGCTGATATTGTGAACTACCTTGCCACAAGTAGAATGCCCTTGCATTGGTCTAAACAAGACCGTTCTAAGTTCTTGGCTGAAGTTAAACACTTCCTTTGGGATGACCCATATTTGTTTAAGTACTGCCAAGACCAAATCATTAGGAGATGTGTCCCCAATTCTGAACAAATGGACGTCATCTCTTTCTGTCATGACCATGCATGTGGAGGCCACTTCAGTGCCAAGAAAACTGCTGCAAAGATCTTGCAAAGCGGTTTCTATTGGCCAACACTGTTTAAGGATAGCCATGCTTTTTGTGTTGCTTGTGACCGATGCCAGAAATTAGGAAGTATCTCTAAGAGAAACATGATGCCCTTACAACCCATTTTGATTGTTGAGCTGTTTGATGTTTGGGGTATTGATTTCATGGGTCCATTTCCTAACTCGAAGGTAAGTTATACATTCTTGTTCTTTGTCGATTATGTCTCTAAGTGGGTAGAGGCCATTGCATCCAAAACCAACGACCATAAAGTTGTTCTTTCTTTTCTTAAGGAAAACATTTTCTCCCGTTTTGGAACCCCTAGGGCAATAATCAGTGATGGAGGTAGTCATTTTTGCAATAGACCCTTTGAATCACTAGTGCGCAAGTATGGAATCACCCATAAGGTAGCAACACCTTACCATCCTCAAACCAGTGGCCAAGTAGAAGTTTCTAATAGGGAAATTAAGCATATCCTTGAGAAGACCGTCAATCCTTCTAGGAAAGATTGGTCTTTGCACTTAAATGATGCTTTATGGGCCTATAGAACTGCATACAAGACTCCCATTGGGATGTCTCCTTACAGACTTGTGTACGGTAAAGCATGTCATCTACCTGTTGAGTTAGAACACCGTGCATATTGGGCTGTGAAGAAGTTGAATTTTTATCTTGATAAAGCTGGTACCTATAGAAAACTTCAACTCAATGAGTTAGAAGAATTGAGAAATGATGCATATGATAGTGCCAAATTGTACAAACAAAGAATGAAAGTGTTTCACGACAAGCGCATCCTGCGCAAGTCCTTCACACCAGGTCAGAAAGTTTTATTGTACAACACTCGTTTGCACTTGTTTCCAGGAAAGCTACGTTCTCGATGGTCAGGACCATTCTTGGTACGTACCGTCTTTCCCCATGGAGCTGTAGAAGTTGAAAACCCAGCAACCAAGAACATTATCAAGGTCAATGGTCAGAGATTGAAACCATTTCTGGAGCATCTTCCACCAGAAGTTGAGACCGTTAACTTGGAAGACCCCATCTATGTGGACTGATCTAGTTCACTTGTGTACATACATATGGACTAACAATCCATTCTCTTTCCATTTTTTTTTCTTTTTGCATAGTTCTTATTTGTGCTAACCAACCTTTTTGTCTTGCGCTCTGGTTGTTTGCTTTCAAAGCACTCATCCTCCTTTGGTTTAGCAACATCATTGTACATCCGGTAATCTCTTCCCTTTTCTCTACTCAACATAGTTCTCTTGGTATGTGACTTTTTGAATTCTTATTATCTATTGACACATTGAGGACAATGTTTGATTTAGGTTTGGGGGTGCATTTGCATGTAGAGTTTTTAGTCTTTGTTTTTAGTCTTTTTAAAAAAAAAAAAAAAAAAAAAAAAAAAAAAAAAAAAACTCTTTGTAAATATGTATATAAAAACCTCCAACTTTTAGAGATTTTAGAGTCACTAGCATGCTTCTAGATATGTTTACATAGAGAGTCTGACCGAAATAACATAAATTGGAAGTACCGGAGAACACAATCGGGTTTCTTAGTTGATTAGAGCGTTAAAGTTGGATTTAACCATACCGGAGGGCGAATTAGGTGTTGTTTAGATATTAGGTAGTAGAATTGTGATCACCCATAGTGGAGACTACCCATTTTACATCAAGCGAGGTACCGATCTTCACTCTTTGTGACTTTCTAGAAAAGCTGTTAATTAGAGTGTGTGTCACCGTACGTTAATTCCGGGTAGGAATGGTGAGCTACCCAACTTCGCACCACTTTCAGCACTACTTTTGATCTCTTGAGTGCTAATTCCGTCAATCATGAGGGTGACGTTTAAAGATGAAAACTTCCTCTAAATAGACAAACTTAACATCTTTTGCAAGTAAATTGCAAAGAGGTCTAGAAATCAAGCTAAAATCCTTAATGAATCGACGGTAAAAACCTGCATGCCCTAGGAATGACCTAATATCTTTTACGGTTTTTGGGACCTGTAAAGTCTTAATAAGGTCAACCTTGGCTTTGTATACCTCTATACCCTTTGAAGAAACGATGTGCCCTAACACAATTCCTGATTTAACCATAAAATTGCATTTTTCCCAATTAAGCACTAAATTCTTTTCCTTACACCTAGTCAACACTAATGTCAAATGATGCAAGCACTCATCAAAAGATGAACCAAACACTGAAAAATCATCCATAAAAACCTCTAGAAACCGTTCTACCATATCGGAAAATATGCTCATCATACAACGCTGAAAAGTCGCAGGGGCATTACATAGACCGAAAGGCATGCGTCTATACGTAAAGGTACCAAAGGGACAGGTAAAAGTGGTTTTCTCTTGGTCTTATATGGGTAATAATGATCTGATTATAACCGGAGTAGCCATCTAAAAAGCAATAATGACTATGTCCAGCTAATCTCTCTAGCATTTGGTCGATAAAAGGAAGGGGAAAGTGATCCTTCCTTGTGACCTTGTTCAATTTCCTATAGTCTATACAGACACGCCATCCCGTGGTCACTCGGGTTGGGATTAACTCATTATTATCATTCTGGACTACAGTGATACCTGATTTCTTGGGGACAACCTAAACGGGGCTGACCCACTTACTGTCTGAAATTGGGTAGATAATACCCGCATCTAACAACTTAAGCACCTCTTTTTGAACTACCTCTTTCATATTAGGGTTTAGTCGACGTTGCATCTCCCTAGAAGGTTTGGAGTCTTCCTCTAAATGAATGTGATGCATACACACAGTAGGACTTATACCCTTAATGTCTGTTATAGTCCACCCTAAAGCTTCCTTATTGTCTTGAAGTACTTTTACTAGCCTACTTTCCTGATCACTATCCAAATTGGAAGCTACAATCACAGGTAAAGTCTCATATGGGCCTAAAAACACATACTTTAGAGTGTCGGGTAGTGGTTTTAGGTCCAACTTATGAGGCTTTTCTAAAGAAGGAATTAAGGTAGTCTCAGAAACTGGTAATGGTTCGAACCTAGCTTTCCATCTATCAGTGTCTAACACAGGGGTAGAATCTAATAGAGCATTCACTTGTTCAATAGTGCTACCGTCATCAAAATCTAAACCAAAATGGGATAGACAACTTTCTAATGGGTCTTCAGACAAAATGTTTGGTAATGACTCCTGAACTAAGGCTTCTATCATGTTCACCTCTTCAACACATGTGTCATCTAGCTCATAGGGTAGCTTACTGACATTAAAAATGTTCATCTCCATAGTCATATTACCAAAAGATAAATTCATCACACCATTTCTACAGTTAAGCATTAGACGTAGCTAAAAATGGGCGACCTAATATCACAGGTATCTGGTTCTCTGGGTCGAGGATAGGTTGGGTATCTAGGACCACGAAATCCACTGGATAAATAAACTTTTCGACCTCAATAAGAACATCCTCAATAACACCTCGAGGAATTTTAATGAGACCTATCGCCTAACCTACAATGTCATCTGAGTAGGTTTCATTTCACCAAGTCCTAGCCGTAAGTACACATGGTACGGCAGGAAGTTCACACTGGCTCCTAAGTCAAGTAAAGCTTTTTCTACCCGGTGTTTACCTATTGTACAAGCAATGGTAGGGGAACCTGGGTCTTTGTACTTTGGAGTTGTGGTGTTCTGAATGATTGAACTTACGTGACTAGCTAAAAATGCTTTCTTATGGACGCTAAGTTTTCGCTTTCGCGTACACATATCCTTAAGGAACTTGGCATAAGCAGGAATTTTCCTAATTGCATCTAATAAAGGAAGGTTTATGGTAACTTGCTTAAAAACCTCCAATATGTCATTAAAGTTCGATTCCTTCTTTGTTGGTACTAATCGTTGGGGAAACAGGGCTCTAGGCACAGAATCAGACCTCTCAGGAACCGAATTGGCATCATCAGAAATTTTATCAGTCCCCTCAGCTAGTGGTGGTCCTGAGGGGTGAGATCCTGAGGGGTGAACTACAGTATGTTCACTATCGGTCATGGTTACCCGATTGTCTACTACTATACCACTCCTAAGGGTTCTAATAGCATTCAACTGATTCGATGTTTTTGCACCTACTTCATGAACTCCTCTAGGATTGGGATTAGGCTGACTAGGGAACCTTCCATTATCTCTCTCACTTAAGGTCTTAGCTATTTGGCCGACTTGAAGTTCTAACTTAGCAAGAGTCTGAGCATTAGTTTGAAAGTTCTACTTGGTTACCTATTGAAAACTAACATGGCTCTGTGCTAACATTTCCTGAGTTGTTGCTAACATCTTAATAGATTCCTCTAATCTAGTCGTTTTATTTTCTGGTCCTGAAGAATTCTTAGTGTAACCAAAACCTGGGGGAGCATTATAATTACTAAACTGACCTTGACTTTGGCCCTTAGACCACGAAAAGTTCGGATGGTTTCTCCAACCAGGATTATAGGTTTCTGAATATGGGTCAAACTTTTGACTGTTATCAAATCTAGTGTTATTATAGAGAGCATTGGCTTGCTCTTCATTATTCTGGACTTCCCAAAAAGGCTCCAATCTGCCACTAGTGTGACCCACTTCTAAAGCTTCTAACCTTTTCGCTATTGCAGTAATTTTGGCATCTGATTCAAAGCCTCCTTCTACCCTATTAACGTTTCCTCTACTTAGAAGAATTGTTTTCTAGGGTTCCCTATTATTTTCCCATTGTTGGATCTTTTCGGCGAATTCATGCAAATATGTCATCGCCTCATCAACTGTTTGGTTTTCAAACCCACCTATACACATGGATTCTACTGTGGTCGTAGTGGAATAATCTAAACCTTCATAAAGGATCTGAACTAACCTAACCTTTTCTAGACCATGATGAGGACATTGGGATAATAGATCATTGAACCTTTCCAAATACCTATACAAAGATTCTCCCTCCTGTTGAGAAAACGTGCAGATTTGCGTCCTAATAGACGATGTTTTGTGCCTAGGGAAAAACTTGTTCAAAACGACAGATGTAAGTTATTCATATGTTTCAATTGAACCAGAATCCAAACTATATAGCCACGATTTGGCTTTATCTTTCAAGGAAAAAGGGAATAACCTGAGTTTCAAAGCATCATCATCAAGGTTTCTAATCTTTAGGGTACTACGAATTTCCTCAAAGTCCCTAACATGAAAATAGGGGTTTTCATTTTCTTTCCCTAAGAAGATTGGGAGAAGCTGTAAGGTCCCAGGTTTAAGTTCATAATTTGCTTCTGTTTCAGCTAACCTGATACACGAGGGACGACTAGCCCTAGTCGGGTTCAACAAGGCTTTCAAAGTTGCCATTTCTGGCACTATCGGAATATTATGGATTGTCTCCCCAAACGTACGTTCAAAAACGGACTCTTCAAAAATCGGACTTTCTAAATTGAGGTAATCGAGACGCTTAGAACTACTAGGTTTCTCTTTAACAAATCTACCTAGGGCATCTTTTTTACGTTCCGGCATGCAAAAGAATAAGGAAGGGGATTCTATGCAATCACATGTCAAGGCCGACTCAACCAAAGTAAACCTAGAGATTTCTAGCAAACAAAAAGCATGATGGCTCCACTTAGATTGTTTCTAGACCAGCTTCTAATCTTTCTAAAGGGAATTCGTTACAATTTAAGCAAACCCCTCTGGAATCAATCTGAGTCAAAGTAAGTTGAATAGAGGCGAGGGAAGCTCGGTGGAGCTTTGATACCCAAGGCCTCATCGGAATTACAAGGCTGTGATCACGCATTCAACTCACAGAAACCATCATGAACTTCGAAGTATGCTTAAAAGAGTAACCAATATTTTTCGAATGACTTTCCTATTAAGCTCGTTACCCTATCAGTCTTGTTCTAGTCAGTATTTTAAGCTTAGGCTCGCGTTTGGTATTGTTTTCCTAAGGCGGGCAAGAAGAGAACAGTGATGAAATCCGAACCCTTATCTTATATGGCCAGGCCTTGCCCTTTACTAGAAAATTAAAGCAGCCGTATTCAAGTCCTTAGCATATATGCAAACGAAGGAAGACAGTAACTCGCTGACAGGGGATTCGCGAGTGTTCAGAATCTTACCTCCCGTTCCAGACGGGGGATGAATCGGTTGTAGTCGATATGTCATTATACGAACCCAAGGTGCAGAGACAATATCGTAATTGTCCTCCTTCTCTACAAATAATTTCTATTTAAAGTACCCTTCCGTAGGGTAAAAAAAATAAAAATAATTTCCAAAGTCCAAAAGTCCAAAGTCCAAAAAGAAAAGAAAAATTACAAAAATTATAAACCCTAATACAAATTTTTTTTTTTTTCTAAAAATAGACAAACCCTAAAAACAAAATAACTAAAATAAAATTGTCTTCTTTTCCGTTCTTTTCGCTTTAATCTTTAGCTCCAAGTTTTTACGAAATCACCAAACTCCTTGGCTCAATTTTCTTTATGATCCTGAACCTGTAGACAAAAGATAAATACCCAAAAACGTAAAAAAAAACAAAAATAATAAAAAACTAAAAAAAAATAATCTAAAACCCTAAAAACAAGTCCCCGGCAGCGGCGCCAAAAATTGATGTGTTTTGAAGTTGTTTGTAAAGTGGTAAGAAAAGTGATTTGATTCTCTCGAACTTGTGAAGGATTTTTTTAGACTTAAATTCAAAACTAAAATAGAAAACACACTAAAAATTATAGCAAACTTAGACAAAGATGATATCAATATTAAAAGAAACACCGAGGCTAAGATTCTACTATTTTCCAAGTTCAAAGTGATTTAATCCAATATTTATATTCATGCAATTTTCTTGTTCAATTTGATTCTAAACTATTGCAACAAGTAGATTCTCAAAATAACAAGTGTAAATCCGAAGCATAGAACATCAAAAACCTAGGTCCAAGTATGCTCTATCAAAAGAAATAACAATTGCTTAACAAAATCATTCAAACAATTTTCGATGAAGGAAAATAATCATATAATAATTGCAAATAAATAGATAAAATAGAATATACCACTTCTTGTTGGAAAAATAGCTTCCTCCGTCGCCTCAACAAAGGGGTTTAGCTCCTCATATTAATCATGACCTCAAAATATTGGTTTATGGTTCAAAAGTTGATTAAAAGAGTGAAAAGTAATAACACAGACTGTTTGCAACAATGTATCGGCGTTACAAAACAGCTGTTACAATAGAACTGTTGTAAACACTGTTGCTTTGTCGCTGATTTTAAGACCCCAAAAACGACTGTCTTCAATGGCCTTTTGTTCTTCGTGTTCTTCAGCAGCAGCAGCAAAACCCGGTTTCCTGCAACTTTGATTTCTCGGCTGTGGTGTTCTAAAATTCCCCTAACTTCTTCTAAACTTCAATACCCCTCTATGGAACTCGACAAAGCCTTTTATACACTTCAGAAACCTCAAAATCCCGATTAAATTTCTTCTTTTCTTTTCGTGGAAGTTACGACAATAATTTCTTCCCTTACTTTTTTCACGCGTTTCTGATCTTTCCAACTCCTCCCTAAATCTTCCTTAGGTAGAAACTCATCTTAGGAAAGAATATCTCGCCTTTAGTCCCCCTGTAATACCAAAAACTAATTCATACAGGGTCCGTGTATAACTCCACCTCTGTTTCCATCCAACTCGATTTATAGCCAAATCCAGCCCAACTAAACATCCATACCAGCGTTGTATTGACAAAACAGGCCTAGCCCATGAAAATCAGCAATTGAATCTCGTTAATACTGGTCCAAATCATCAACCCTAATTCTGTCATTAAAACACCAATTTTCCCGCCAAAACGTTCTTTTGAAATGAAAGAGATGGAGTGCCCCTTAACCTATGATGGGGTGCCTTTAGCAACTGACTTGGGGGTGTCCTGAGGGTGCCCCTTAGTAATTTGGGTACCCCTTATCCATAGTGAGAGTCCGAATAGCAAGTGTCCTCCGGGCGCTTTTACCAACTTTTCGAGCCGATTTTTCCAAAAATGTTTATTGGCCAAAAATACCTACACACACATAAAACACCATAATAAGTACAAAAATGAACAATATTAATATATAGAATCGAGACAAATTAGACACAAAAATGTGTCTATCACTATTCGCACCCCAGAACCTGTTAGGGGTACCCCATTTTTCTCGGTTTAAAGAAAGGAATTTGGCGGGAAAATAATTTTCTCACCTGCGTAACTTCCTGGACGTGATTTGCATGAGACATAATCGGGATTTTGGTCAGAGTATGATTGGGAATGTCGTTTCACAGTTAAACATGGGATGTATGTTCATGAGATTCGATAAAACAGGGATTAACCTTTGGTTTAAACAAAACAGGGTTGCAGTCAACTGGAAGATTTTTGGTTCGAGTTTTGGTAATAATTTAGCGAGACTCAATAGCTGCAATTACATGGGAAGACTTGACTGAGCCTAACAGGATTGGTGTGGGTCTTTGGTTCGATTGAATTTGGCTAGAACCCGTGTTGAAGTGAAGCAGCAAAGATGCTTGCTTTCTAGTGAAAACAAAGGTTGGGGATTATTTCGTTCTATTAATTTTTGGAGGGTGGTGTGCATTTTGAGCATGTCTAGCACCATATGATTCGTGTACAAATTCATTTGATGCGTGATTGAGTATATATTGACAGCCGCAGACACAAAATCATGAATAAAAAGGAAACAAAATATTCTCGAGTTATGAGAGAAGATTTTGGAGTCTCATGCGATATTTGAATGTGTTGTAGAGTATATAATGGTTGTACGGGGTCAGAAAGAGATTGAGGAGAGTTTTGGGGATACTGCAGAGAGCTGAGTCCGGAGAAAGGAAATTTGTAGAAGCCATTGCTGCACTTTCAGGTGAAGAAGAAGACAAAAAATAGATCACAGTTTTAATAGGCCAGTCTTCTTTTCTTTGTAACAGTTACTCAATTGTGACAGTAGATTCTATAACATCCACAAAGCGTTTACGAATCTCTGTTCTATTATAATTCTTCAATAAAAACACATTTTTGAGCAATGAACTATTTTTTTGAGTGTGATTTAACCATGCGGAGCTAGACCCCATCACTGGGACGATGGAGGAAGTTGTTTTTCGCACATGTGGTAATTAAATTAATTCTTTTATAACTATTTGCATAGAATTTAATTGTTTAATGATTTCTATTAATTATTTGTTATTTTGTCTGATGTCGGATGCTTTGTTTTAATTACTTTTGATGCGTCATGCTCACAACTTACAACTAATTTTTTATGAAATCTACTTTGGCAAAGAATAGAGTTAATATTTCTTTTATTTTTGAGCTATAATTGCCTAGGATTAATTTCTGAACCACTTGAATATGAAAAACACTGAAATCCTGAGTCCCAGTAAATTCTTCATCCTGTGACATATTTTTTATATATTTTATTTATTTCTAGTATTTTCGTTTATTAAATCTGAAATCAATCCCAACAAGTCCGAGTGAACGACAACCTTATTTACCACTATATAAAAAATCGATCAATATTTGGCGCCGCCGACGCAGACTTGTGTATAGATTTTTTTTTTTTTTTTTTTTTTTTGTTCTTGTTTACGCATTTTGGTATTTCTTGTTTGCTTTCAGATTTGGATCTGAGCTAAAGAAAAAGAGAGAAAGTGTTGAAAAGAAAAGCGAAGCCAAATAAGGAAACAAAAAGAGGAATCCAAAAGGAGTGAAGAAGAAGATTTTGTATATAATTATTTTATTCTATTTTATTTTTAGAAACTGTAAATAGGGTTTTATTTTTTTTTGTAATTATTTTTGGACTTTTTGGACTTTATTTTTGGGACATTATTTTGGACATTATTTTTAAAACCCTAAGGAAGGGTTAATTTAAATAAAACTGTTGCAGGGAAGGACGACAGTTATGATATTGTCTCGGCCCCTCAGGTTCGTACACTGACATAGGAGTCGGTGGCCTGAGTCGACTTCAACAGTTCATCGCCCGTCTGGTATGGGAGGTAAGACTCTATCCACACACGAATCCCATGTCAGTGGGTTTTATTTTTGAGAATGTCGAACTGGTATTATAATAACCAACAATACAACGAATATCCGACTGAGCAAAATGGACATTATTCCTATTATGACCATAGTGTGAATAGTGGTTGGGAACGCCATCCTTTTGAAGGATATGGGTCATACCATGGTGACCAAAATTACTATCCACATGCATACTGGTCATACGAGCAAGATTCTTATATTTCTCCTCAACTAGAGTCGGCACGTAAGATACTTGAGTCAACATGTAAGTTACTTGAGTCGACATATGAGTCAACTGAGACAAATGACTTTGTTATGGACGAAAGAACCGCAACCAAGAGTGAACCTTCTATACATGATACTATCAGGAAGTCTTGTGAGTCGATCCAGAAGCGTTTGTTAGAGGCGCAGAATGATCGATATAGTGTTTCCAATAGTACCCTTGAAAATGAGGATAATTATTCACATAATCAAGATAACGAGGCTAGAATTGGTAACACTACTTGTTTAGATGAGGTTCAATCATTTGCATGTTATTATAATGATGATTATGATGAGGATAGTATTGATGAAGAATCTGAAATATGTAGGCATAGTGATCAGGAATTTGCTACCCCGGTTGAGCTTTATAATGATAATGTTATTTCTAGTACAAATCCAAATAATTTTAATAATTATTCACCTATTCAAAAGGATGAGGATTTGACTAGAAATATCCCCGTTTTACACGATGTAGTATTTCCTTTTTACAAAGCCAATAATGGTTTAGAGGAACGGGTTTATTTTGAGTCTAGCGATTTAGAAACAATAGTCTTATAGACAAATAAAATGAACTCGTAGCGATGAGTGAGGGTGAACCTGACTTAGAAGAATCAATTGGCCATTCTCAGGAATCTGATGACCTTGAAATTATGGAAGTTATGACTTGTCTTTCTAGAGACACTAAAAACTCTAAGTTTGGGGGTGATTATCATTCTCTATGTGCCTTAACTCTTAGAAAGGTCCCTCATTTTGGACTTGACATATGTGCCTCAACCATTGTGCCAGATTACCTTCATACTAGCTCTCCCGAACCTAATAATGTCCAGGAAGAAGTTCAGTTGTTAGAAACCCATCCTCTGGTTGATGTGGTTAGCCTAGGATACGATACCTCGATTGACTTTGTTTTCCCACCAAAAACTTTTTCTCCAATAGTGGGAACTTATGAAATTCAAATGTGTCAAATATTAAGTTTTGATACTAAACCTAAGTACTTTAGGAGGTTAGAATCGACATATTTGCCTAAGATTGACCACCACTTTCATCATGGTCAATTGTGTGAGTCAAAACTGATTAACTTTAAGGATCCGCAGTTATTTAGGTTATTATTATGTGTGTGATACCCAGCATTTTCGGCCACCCTTTTAGTATGCGTTTCGGTTCGGGTATCAACCATATTCGATAATCCATTTGTTATTATCTTTCATTTGTTTGATTAGGAATAAATGGGAGGAATTTAGTCTTATTTTTTTGTTTTCCATTACATAGATAGGCTAGTTATACATTTATAATTAATGGTTTTCAATACACGACATTTCTTTATAACATTTTTATAGGTTGAACACATTTTTAAGGCTTAGAAATTGGATAATATTGTTCCACCCCTCTAGAATTATTAGGCTTGGGTGGGAATAGTCATTTGTTCACAAGGAGTTTAGGAAACAGGAGATAAGTGTTTTTACAAGGGAATTTATGAACAAAGAGTAAATGGGGAAGAATGAATTGTATTACTTTTGGAAGATGAAAGGATGGGAATTGAAATTAAAACGTATGAACTATATATCAGAGATTTCTCAAGAGTTGAAGTCAGGGAAAGAGAAGAGTTCTAAGGAAAAATTTGCTAGGATTGGCCTAATTTGAGGTAGGTTTACTACTCGTTCTATTTGAGAATTTTCCTTGCTTGTGTGATTTTAATTGAGATTTGAATTCCATGGTTGTTATGTTGTTTGTCTTCAACTTGCCCAATCTGATTTGTATTGATGGTTTTGTTATCACGAATTGTTATGTGAAATTGTTATGGTACTGTAAAGAAAAATAGGTTCAAATGGGTTTCAGTATTTTCCTAAGGGACTTAACGTGTTTGTATAAATGATTATTAGAACATGAATTTCTTTATTATAAGTTTGCAAATTCATAGTAGACATCTCCCGTTTGGTTTTTGTCAATTTATGTTGGTGGTAAACTTACTCATTTTGTGCTTGTGAATGGGATGATTTCAAAAATGAATGCTTGCTGATTTTGAAAGCGACAGTAGAGTCCATATGCATACAGAACATGGCTTTTGTCGACGAATTCTTTTGTGGTTTGCTTTGTTTGATTAAGAAATCAGTTAAGTTCTTATGTGAATGAACTTTATGCGCGTGATTGCAAATGAAATGTATTAAGAAAACTGGTTGAGTTCATGTCTTCCGTTAGTTGGAACATGGTTCCTTCTTGCGCCGGGTAATGATCCCCGATATAGAGAAATGGGTAATGATCCCCATGGGAACGTAGCTTCCCGACCATCGATGGCGGCTGTCCGTGCTGAGAAACGATAGGTGGGTGTACGAACCAAGGTTTTCGTGCCATGGACTCAATGTATCGAAATCTAAATGAATTGATTTGTAGAAAACTTCATTGGTATCGTGAGTTTTATTGGTTGAAAACACCGTTTATTATTCGATGTTTTATCGTTGTTTCTTTACATTTAATCCTTTATGTTTTTCTGAGATTTTTCCGCATCTCTTTGAGGATGGGAACATAACCTATTGAGTCGTCATCTCACCCCAATTGAAGATTTTGCAGATTTTATCGAAGGGCGAAGCAAGTGAGAAGTTGTTGCGTGCATTGCTTTTGTTTCATTTCCATGTAACTTGATGTTTTACTTTGAGAGAATAAATGTAGAATACTTAGTCTTATGAACCACTGTCAAGAAGTTTTTATTATGCATTTGAAGGATTTGTTGAATTGAGATTGTCTTTGAAAGTTATATTTAAACTGAATGTTGAAACCATCATTTTTCTGACACAGTTTTCTGCTCCTTGTTGTCTGTGAAACCGGCACCAATAGGTAGGGATTTATGCGACACTTTCTTAACAAAAAATGTTCCTATATGTTTTATCTATATTTGGTTCAAAGGGCTTAGTGTTTCGAATTACCATTTAGGATTTCTGGCCTTCAACGTCCAGTACGCCAGCTCTGGAAACTATAGGTTTGCAGTTCTGTGACCATCTTTGCGCATACTTTTCACAGACCAAACGAAGTCTGAATCTGGATTTTTCATGTGTATTTGAAAGAAGTGTCTGTCTAGTTTTAGAATTGGGGTCAAGCTCAGAATTTGGAATTATAATGAAGTTTGTAGAGCCTCTCCAAGTCAGGCTGTCCGCGCCATCAGTTTTCTGACGTTTCTGTCCAATTTTTCACTGAGTACTGTTAGCTTCCTGTAATTTTTTGCCTTGAATAATAAAATTTTTGAACTAGGTGTTTATTAACTCTTTAATGATATTAATTTATGCCTGACTATCAAAAATATTAGGCAAAATTGTAAGCCAAGAAATAGGTTTGGCTTCGATACCCGCCCATAACACCTATAATTTGGATTAAATACGTGATCCGAATTTTAGGGTGTTACAATGTGCTTCTAAGTTTTTACTTGAGTTTTTCCAGACTCTAATACCTGAATCGGATCTTAGCTACGAGGAAAATCAGTCCATGAAAATATTTTATCTAGACCCAGTGTTAGAACCTGAACCTGAACCACAGCTAGATGTAGTTGTCTTAATTAAACATGAAACTAGACAATGGTGTGCTTTATTTGTTAATTTTCTTGGCATGTTGCAGATTCCTTTTACTTGTGATTGCCCTATTTGGTTTTGGTGATCCGCAGTTATTCCGGCTATTACTTTATGATTCTATAAGGTGACTAATCCTTTCTTAGTCTGGCTGAAGACTTTAAACTTAGCACTTCTTGGGAGGTAACCCAATATTCGTGCGACACGGTAATATCTTTCCTTATCTCTTTTGCTTCAAATGGTAACGGTTTCTCCTTGTTCATGCTTTTAATTTCATCTTTAGAACATTGAGGACAATGTTAGATTTAAGTTTGGGGGTATGGGAGAAACTTTTTAGTTGCAATAGCAAACTCCAGAGCCTAGAAATTTATGCTTATTAAGGATGGCACTAACCAATCCAAGTGGATGGAAACATCTTGGTTGTAGGAGTTGAGGAACCAATCTGAGTGTATGGAAACATCTATAGAGTCTATTCATAAAAGCACAAAGCTTAGGTGTTAGAAATAACATGGTAGTTTCGCCATATCTCGTTGAGTCCTTTTCACCTTCTGTTTTTACTTTTCTTTTCTTTTAAGTGATTTGGTGGGGCACACGATTCAAGTTGTTACCATTGCTAGGGTGAAATAGAGTGATTGAGATACAAAAAAAACAAAACAAAAAAATGAAACATGAAAAAAAAATGAAAAATGAGAAAAAAAAAATAGACCAGACCATCAGACCAACCGGAATAAATTCAATAAAGTCGACCGCTGGTTCCCTTGTATATGCCAAATGTGTTGACCTAGAGTTAGGATTATCGACCGCTGGTCCCCTTGTATATGCCAGTTGTGTTGATATTAGACAGACCGGTATCTCGGTCCATTAGGATAGGTTCATCTTGGCAGAGGCCTTCAGACAGATATGGGAAACACCGTTCACCTTAAAACATCTACATTTTTCTCTATATCCATCTTCTTGATCTTTTCATGTGATTAGTTTGACTCTGGATATGATGTCCATAGTGTGACTATCTGAGTAGAGCTCTGTCACTTATATATGAATTTTAATATGCTTGAGTGTAAACTCGTGTACAATAATTGGAATTTCATATCAGGGTACTGCCCCCCGTAGTCAATGAGAGTATGCCAACCAAGGAGATTCTTTAGTGCCTTTCAAGGTTCTGCGTAGATAGCTAGGGTCTAGAGTAAAGGTTTTGTGGGTACACCTCTTGTAACCCTCCTGAGACTATAACTAGACCACTAGGGCCACCTAGGGGTTTAAAGGCTTGTTGCACATGCTAAGTGCAATCGCGATGCCTGCGACAGTGAGTTAGGATTTTATTTTCTATATTAGATTTGCTCGAGGACTAGCAAATGATAAGTTTAGGGGTATTTGATAGACACATTCTTGTGTCTAAGTTTTCCTCAATTTTCTATATTGTTGGTACTCGATTTTGTACTCATTATGGTGTTTTTTGTGTTTGTAGGTGTTTTTGGAAGAATAAGTTCTTGTGGAAAATTTGGCTCGAAAAATTGATTTTTGGCACCCGAAGGACACGTTTTATTCGGACTCCCAATTTTGGATAAGGGACAACCCAGTTGCTAAGGGGCACCTCAGTGCTATTAGCAACCCAGTGCTATTCGCACCCCAGAAACTGTTAGGGGTACCCCCTTCTTCTCGGTTTAAAGAAAGGCATTTGGCGGGAAAATAATGTTCTCACCTGCGTAACTTCCTGGACGTGATTTGCATGAGATATAATCGGGATTTTGGTGAGAGTATGATTGGGAATGTCGTGTCACAGTTAAACAGGGGATGTATGTTCATCAAATTCGATAAAACGGGGATTAACCTTTGGTTTAAACAAAACAGGGTTGCAGTCAACTGGAAGATTTTTGGTTCGAGTTTTGGTGATGATTTAGCGAGACTCAATAGCTGGAATTACACGGGAAGACTTGACTGAGCCTAACAGGATTGGTGTGGGTCTTTGGTTCGATTGGATTTGGCTAGAACCCGTGTTGAAGTGAATCAGCGAAGATACATGCTTTCTCGTGAAAACAGAGGCTGGGGATTATTCTGTTCTATTTTTGGAGTGTTGGCGTGCATTTTGAGCATGTCTAGCACCATATGATTCGTGTACAGATTCATTTGATGCGTGATTGAGTACATATTGATAGTTGCAGTCACGAAATCATGAATAAAAAGGAAACAAAATATTCCCGAGTTATGAGAGAAGATTTTGGAGTTTAATGCGATATTTGAAAGTGTTGTAGAGTATATAAAGGTTGTACGTGGTCAGAAAGAGATTGATGAGAGTTTTGGGGATACTTCAGAGAGCTGAGGCCGGAGAAAGGAAAGTTGCAGAAGCCATTGCTGCACTTTTAGGTGAAGAAGAAGACAAAGAATAGATCACGGTTTTAATAGGCCAGTCGTCTTTTCTTTGTATCAGTTACTCAATTGTGGCAGTAGATTTTGTAACATCCACAAAGCGTTACGAATCTCTGTTCTATTATAATTCTTCAATAAAAACACCTTTTTGAGCAATGAACTATCTTTTTGAGTGTTTTTTCACCATGCGGAGCTAGACCCCATCACTGGGACGACGGAGGAAGCTGTTTCTCACCCATATGGTAATTAAATTAATTCTTTTATAACTATTTGCATAGAATTTAATTGTTTAATGATTTCTATTAATTATTTGTTATTTTATCTGATGTCTCATGCTTTGTTTTAATTACTTTTGATGCGTCATGCTCATAACTTACAACTAATTTTTTTATGAAATCTACTTTGGAAAGAACGCGCAATTGGGGGATATCAAAACTAATTGGGGGATATAGGTACATGACAAAATAGGGATCCAAATAGCAAAGCTGGGTCACCCCTTATGTAATTATTTTTTTAATTCCTAATCTAGCCCTCACTAATCAGGTTTAGTGGTTAATAATAATTAGGAAAATCTTAAGTATTTGGGGGATAGATTAGTGTGTGTTTTTATTTTAATTTGTGTGAGTGAGGAGTAGAAGGAAAGAAAAAAAAATTTGAGTGAAATTTTTTTTTTTTTGAAAATGGAAGATGATTGTGATGAGAGAATTGCAGCAGCTGAATCTTTAGCTCAACTACAAAAACAATCATATCTTCAATCTTCGGTGCATGATAACAACTCACAATTGGAGTTATATGATGAACCAACCCCCTTGGATCATGATTTTCGTGACCATGAAGTGTTTTATGAAGAACCAACCCAAGAAAGTAAACATGTTCAACATACAAGCAACCCCAACACACAGGTAATGCTGCTAAGGGTTCGAAAAATTGATTTTTTTCTTTTGAAACCGTCATTTTTTCTCTGAAACAGCTTAGTACCGGCATGATCGTTATATGAATAGCACGCCGGAACTAATGCTACCAGCGTGGTATTCATACTCTTTGCCATGCCGGTATAAGATATCCCCCATTTTAAAAACTTTTCCGGCATGGTCTTTAAACCAACTAAGCATGCCGGTATTCAGTTATGCTTTTTACCTACCAACGAATATTCCATGGAATATTCAAACCGACATGGTTCAATCCTAACTTACCATGCCGGTACTACTAGAAAAGCATCCAGGAATTTAAGATTTTTGTACTCTAATACCGGCGTGGTATATAAAACATCAGGAAAGCCGATAGTTGATCCCGGCATGCTTTTATAATTACCTTCAAGCCGGTAGTGGGTACCGGCTAGAAAACTCACATATCGAGAATGCCGTCTCCTGTTACCGACTTTGTACCTTGTTTATCGAGAATGCCGGATTGCCTCTTCCGGCAATTGTGTTCAAGAACATACAATGCCGGTACTGTTTATAATTGTCCCCTCATTTCAAGTGTATTTCTAAAATGCCGGAACATTATTATTCAATGCCGGAACTATGGTCGAGCACGCCAGAAATGGTACCCGGCATGGTTTTTTTTTTTTTTTTGAACTAATTCAATTTTCTTTTCATTTATTCCTTAGATTGTGACATACATTGATCCAACAAATTCCAAACCGCTTGCTACGGATACGTCCGAATACTATAAGATGCCTTCGGTATGTTACCAAACAATACTTTGCACCAAGTTTTTAGAACGTTATGTGGTGATTGCTTGTAATGAACCTTATAATCTTCCATTCTTGTCCTATTGTAGGGAATTAAATCTCCATCGGAAGCAACTACTAGGGCAAAAGAGACGGCTATTAAAAACAAGTGTGTGTTGGTGAGGAATACCCAAGGTTCAAATAGGCGTTTTGAGATGGTTTGCGAGAGAAGTGGTGAATACAAGGCGAAGAATAGCCATAAGAGAAAGGGTTATGTATATGAAAAGAAGACTAATAGGGTATACAAAACTCATACTAGGAAGGATAATTGCCCCTTTAAGCTTGTATTCTATTTAAGAGACAAAGTAGATGAATGGGATTGTACGGTGTGGTTTGGCCAACATAACCACCCGGATCCGAAAGATTTTAACGGTCACTCCATAGTTGCGAAGCTAAAACCTCGTGAATTCGAGGATGTAAAGATAATGACCAAAGCATGTATCAAACCAATAGTGATTCTCAGAACCTTCAAGGAAAAGGATGATCAGAACGTTTCTTCTCTAAGTAAAATTTATAGCGCCCAAGCAACCATTAGAAGGGTGGAATGGGAAGGGAGGAGCGTTATGCAAGAATTTGAGAAGATAGTTTGGGATCACAACTACACGTGTATCATTAAAAGAGGACCGGATGAAAAGCCCCTTCAAATATTCATTGCGCATCCTTTGCTTTCAAAATTGGCTCATACATGTTGTGGTGTTCTTATGATGGATTGCACTTACAAGACAAACAAATACAACATGCCGTTGTTCAACATCGTGGGGCAAACATCGGACAAGGTAACATTCACATTGGCTTGGTGTTTAATGGAAAACGAGAGGGATTACAATTATCATTGGGCATTACGACAATTGAAATTATTGTTCCCGGAAAATCAATTTCCGAGGGTCATCGTAACCGATCAAGATGACGCACTAATGGGTGCTATATCTGATGTATTTCCGGATGCACAAAATTTCCTATGTACGTATCATATAGGTCAAAACGTGACAAAACATTGTCATGCTTTGTTTGAACCCTCTAAGGCGGATATTAACAAGAGAATGATTGCTCAACTAGAGGAAGATGTTCGCAAGAAGAAACTATCACCCGAAGAAGAAGAAGATGAAAGAGGAAAGATTAAAGAGCGAGTGGACAAAGAACACGATGAAAATCATAAAAAGTGGTTGGAATTTCTAAAGGATTGGGATAGAGTTTATTGGTCTCTTACCGAGGATATATATGAAAAGAAATTGAACATGTTTAGTGCTAAATATACTGAAGTGTATCCAAGCGCCGTCTCATATTGTCGGGATAAATTGTTGGATAAGTACAAGGAAAATTTGTGCGTGCATGGACAAACCGGTATAGGCACTTCAAAACTGAAGCAACTAGTGCAGCGGAATCCGCTCATGGTAGATTTAAAGATCTCATCCAGTCCGGGCAAGGCAACGTGGTTACGGTCACCGAGGCAATGGAGCAATACTTTAAGGATGATATCGATAGGATCAAGAAGGCTTTTCAGAAAAGCTCAATGGAAAGGATGACTCGGTTTCTTCAAAATACTAAGTTTCTCCAAGGAATAGAGTTCAACATCTCTCATTGGGCAATAAAACATATGATGAGAGAAATGGCATATGAGAAAAATTATGGAAAACCAGGTGATGTGTGTATTTGTCCGGACATGTCTTCATTGGGTCTTCCGTGTCGTCATATGCTTGTGAAGTACAACGAAGTTATACCTATTGAGGTTATTGATCCGTTTTGGAGGCAACTATCTTTTGACCCTCCCCCCTACGGAAGCTCCCGGACAATCACCATGGGATACAAATGAAGCAAAGGAATTCTACGAAGCTTACTCACGTGGAAACTCGGCTAGCCGACAAGTATTGTTGAGCCAACTAAGGCTAATTACTCGCCCATGGATCAAACCAAGTGAAGAGCCAGGAAAGGGAGATCCGATAGGTAGACCACAAACTAAAGTTTCAAGGAGAAAACAAAGGAAAGAATTCAAAGAAATGACTCGACGTGAAGAAGAACTCGCGGCTACCAAGAAACGAGATCTATCCGCAAGTGAGATTTCGGAACTCCGATTCGCGGAAGCGCCGGTTCCAATTAAAAGGGGTAGACCGAGGAAGGAACCGTTAACAAGTCAACAACAAGCGACGGTTTCCGTATCCACACCAAAAATCGATGGATCGGAGGTTCCAAAGAAAAGGGGGAGGCCACCGAAGGTACCAACGTCAAGCTTGAAAGAACAACAAGTTGAGCATTCCGAAGCCACACCCATAGTCGATTTATCGGAGGTTCCAAAGAAAAGGGGTAGGCCGCCAAAGGTACCAACATTGAGCTACCAAGAACAACAAGGTGAGCATTCCGAAGCCACACCCATAGTCGATGTATCGGAGGTTCCAAAGAAGAGGGGTAGGCCGCCAAAGGTACCAACATTGAGCTACCAAGAACAACTAGGTGAGCATTCCAAAGCCACACCAATAGTCGATGTATCATAGGTTCCAAAGAAAAGGGGTAGGCCTACAAAGGTACCAACCTTGAGCTACCAAGAACAACAAGGTCAGCATTCCGAAGCCACACCCGTAGTCGATGTATCGGAGGTTCCAAAGAAAAGGGTTAGGGGTAGGCCAAGGAAGTATAATCTCCCGTCACATACCAAAGACATTTGGAGTGTAGAGATTGCAGAGGATGGTTTGGATATAATTAAGCTAAAAGTTGGTAATATGACGATGTATAAGGATTCGCAATCGGGTAGGACTCATAGACACTACCATACGAAGATAGTCTTACATAGACCAACTTCCTGAGGATATTCGTGAGTTTATTGTGTATACGGATGATGTCGATGGAGATGGAAATTGTGGCTATCATGTTGTGACCGAACAATTAGGAATCTTTGACACTGCTCTTAGTAGAGGAATGACACCATGCAAATATGCTAGAACGAGGATGCCGAACAACTTGTGAACAAGAGGAGCTTTTATGAGCAATTGCTTGGTGAAGGCGAGATGTTTGATGATATGTATGCTCGAGTATTAGGGCCCGAGCAAGAGATGAAGTTTATTCCTTCTGAATATTGGATGAGCATGCTGCTTTGTGGGCATCTAGTGGAGGATACATTTAGATGTGTTGTTCATTATTTTACGCCCACCTTAGAAGTAACATTTACACCAAAGTGGCAAAAATGCGAGGGATCCCTTAAGAAGAGAAGAGTTGTTTTGGCGTTCGTGAACGGCAATCATTTCATTATTCCAAAACTGAAGGACAATTATCCATTGCCACCTGTTTGTGGAATGGTTAAAAACAAGGACCTAGATCCAAATATCTTGAAAGGATGGATGTCATTGTATGAGGAGAATCATCAATTTTGGGAAGCGTTGGCCTTATCAAAGAAACCTCTTCAAGAGGAGGACAGGAAATTTCATACGTGTGGAAGTGACGAGGAGTAATTTCGATATATGTAATTCACTAATACGCCACCTTTTGTTTTTTTGGAAGTTTGCATTGTAATCATTAAACCATAAGCTATGTACTTGCCGGCATGATTTAATTCAAACTTTGCAATGCCGGAACTTATCCGGCATAGAAATACTTTTCTCTTTTATGCCGGCAACTAACCATAAGTACACAGAGATATTAGATTAAGTTCCGGCATTACAAATAACTTCACGATAATGCCGGAACTGTAACAAGATCAATTATTCGTAAGGGAAAGATAGAGTACCGGCACTACATTAAATCGTATCAACGCCGGAATTGTAAATTTCTTTATTCTGGAAAGATAGCAGATTTCCGGCATGGATGTTACAATTTCGACCATGGCGGTTTTGAAAAATAGAAACACAATGTTTCATATAGATGCATCAATATATTATGTTCTAATCCAAAAACATATGAAATCAAAATCTCAAAAATTTAGCAAAGACTAGATTGTTTAACGAACCACATGTAAAGTTAAGATGTTCCAAACCGAAAACAAATGATACAAAGATTTCAAAGTTTAGCAAGACACACACATAAACATAAACCAACATTAGATTGTTCAAATACATATCTAATACTATAAAAGAAACATTAACAAACATCTTAGATCACTCGGTCCTTGGCTTCTTGTGAGCCCTCTTTTTCTTTGGAGTCCACAAGTCCTTTGCATTTGGATCTTCAATTTTGTCTATCTTCTCATCAACTGTCTTCATTTCTTCCGGGGTCAGCACCTCTCCTTTCTTGATCTTGCATTTAAACCAGTTTCCCAATTTTCCTAGCCGCGAACGCTGTTGTTATATATTTCCATTAATACGTTATAAGTTTATAAGTTTATAGGTATACATTCAAACGATAGGAAGTGAACCAAAATTACGTACCAACAAAAGGAGAGTCTTTTCAAGTACGGGTAAAGTAGGTTCTGTAAGAGTTTTTGCTTGTGGAGGCACTGTTTCGTTGGCCGGGCGTACAATATAAGGATGTGAGTACCTCAGATGACCTCTGAGGAAGCATGGTTCCGACTCATAACCATTTTCCGAAAATTCCCAACCAGCCCTGTCCAGTTGTTGTTCTTTCCTTTCATTCCAATGTGCGACTACAGGAGTTGGTTTGTAAACTACCAGCGTATGTTGTTCACCTGATACGCATTGAAGTAAGACATGAGAGAATTTGGCATCAGATTCACCCTTAAGTGTTTTCTGTTTGTACCCAAGTTGGCGCATCACACGGATAGGGTGATGCATAACAAATCCTTTTGGATGAAACAATGGTCCGTTGTAAAACGCTACATTGTCATGCCTTGGAAAGTGAACTCCTCTTTCTTTCTTGTATGGGTCAAACACAACATCTTGGACAGCGATATTGTCCAAAGCCTCCCTCATGGTGAGTAACCGAGTTATGTTATTGGGCTTCGGTTTATTGTCGAAAACGTATTTCTTGGCTATAGGAGTCCGTGGATCCAAACCATGCGATGACGACTCCAAATATTTGTACTCATTGAACAATGTTGGGAAGTGTTTATAAGCCCACACCTACGCAAATGAAACACCGTTCCAATGAAATGTATGTATAAGAAAAGAACTAATTGGAAAACAAAATAACTAGTTCAGATTACCTGTAATAGAGTGAAATTCCCATTAAATTGACGGCAAGTCGCCTTAGAAGATCTACGCAGCTCCGCCAAAAAATGTGCCAAGAAAGCAGTGCCCCATGAGTACTCATGAACCTCCTCCAAGGGATCCAAGTATTGTAAGTTGTTCATATGCACCAAGTTACCATTAGAGTCAGGGAATATTGCCATGCCCAAGAGGAACAACAGATAAGCAGCGCTAGTTTGTTGAATTTGTTCGGCATTCAATTCCTTGCCCATCGTATTCCCAAACAACTGTTTGAGCTTAACGACTTTAATAGTCTTTGTCATGGTATTCTTTTTCACATACACATTTGCTTTTGTCGTTTCCTCATCCCAACCAAACAACTTTTTAGTCAGATCATATATCTTGGACCATTCTAGGCTCTTACCGTCGTCATCTTTGTTAACGGCTTTTCCTCAGATCTCTAAACCCAATATTCTCTGGACATCTTCAGGGATAATGGTCATCTCGCCAAAAGGAAAATGCATGGTATCATTCGAAGCATAAAACCTCTCCAAGAAGCAATTTGCAGTCACTTGGTCAGTGGCCACATAGTATTCTACCGCGGGATACAACCCAGATGCTCTAACTGCCGCTTGAACCATGCGGAGCTAGACCCCATCACTGGGACGATGGAGGAAGTTGTTTTTCGCACATGTGGTAATTAAATTAATTCTTTTATAACTATTTGCATAGAATTTAATTGTTTAATGATTTCTATTAATTATTTGTTATTTTGTCTGATGTCGGATGCTTTGTTTTAATTACTTTTGATGCGTCATGCTCACAACTTACAACTAATTTTTTATGAAATCTACTTTGGCAAAGAATAGAGTTAATATTTCTTTTATTTTTGAGCTATAATTGCCTAGGATTAATTTCTGAACCACTTGAATATGAAAAACAATGAAATCCTGAGTCCCAGTAAATTCTTCATCCTGTGACATATTTTGTATATATTTTATTTATTTCTAGTATTTTCGTTTATTAAATCTGAAATCAATCTCAACAAGTCCAAGTGAACGACAACCTTATTTACCACTATATAAAAATTCGATCAGAATTCTACAAGAAACTAGTCTCGAAATCGATTACAATTAAGCAGACATATCTATTTAGATTGAATACGTATAAACCTGTGTCTATCCGATTATAAAGATAAACAATATAATGCGGAAAAGGAAAAACACAAGATACCAAAAATTTTGTTAACAAGGAAACCACAATAGAAGAAAAACCCCATGATCTCATACAGATTCAGCACCACACTATATTAAGCCGCTACAGACACCAATATAATATCAGTCTTCGGACTGGAATGTAGTGGAGACCGAATCCACCCTCTAAACTACTCAGTTACAATTGCGATCCTTACTTCTCCTGAACCTCGCAAGGTTCTACGCACTTGATTCCCTTAATTGACGTCCTTTACATCCTAAGAGCTGCTTCAACAGAAGTGAAGACTTTTGATACCAATCTGCCTCTAACAGAAAAGCCTATTTGATTTTCGTTTAGATCAAATACCAAGGTGTAGAAATATGTTTGCAATAGCAAGCTAACAAACCTCACAAATCCGGAGCTTACGACTCCTGAAGAGCAGCCTAGATTATTAACCACCTTCCAACAACAATCGTTGAAAGATCAATAAGATCAGTCTTTAGATATCTATCTTGAGGAATCATAAAGTCTGAGATGAAGAGAACTTTGTGATTACTATCTATCTTGTGGATTCACGAAGTCTGAGACGAAGAGAACTTTGTGATTTCTATCTATCTTGTTCATGAACTATAATAATCAATAAGAACATAATCCATATACAAGAGTTATCGGTTAAAAGATAGTTTGAATGTGTTTCACGAATCCCTAAGTGAAATCTTCAAAGTCATATAACCCAATATAATTTCAAAAGGAAACCTGGGTTCTAAAGGACGACTCTAGATTAGGAAATAAAAAAATAAAGTTTCAGGTTTCGAGAATTCTAGTTGCAAAAAAACCTCTACTTTTCCTTGTATCACAAAGAAGAAATATGTACTCATAGTCCAGTTGGTTACAAAACCATGCATAATAGATAGTTCAGAATGACTTAGTAAGGTCGTGAACGTTCAAGCAATAATGGTGTTTATGAATACTCAAGACTAAATAATAATTCATAATCCCAATAAGATAAAACTATTTTGAATAAAGGTGGTTTAAAAGTGTTTATGAGAAATTAAGAAAAAGTTCAAGGATGCCTTAATAATTAGTGTAAATATTGATCTTTTTGCTTTTGCAAAAAAGTATGCATACTTTGGTATAGTATGCATACTTTTTGTTAAAATTGATATAGTATGCATACTTTGGAAGTTCGTGTATCCTTGTCTTAAAAGACAAGGATAATAAATAACGCGTTTGGATACTAGAAGCAGAAGTCAGAAACAAAATCATTTTGTTTCACAAAAAGTTTTTTTTTTTTTTTTTGCCCAAAAATCACCATTTATTTATTTCCTCTTAATATAAAAAAAAATAAAGAAAAATTAGAAATTATCATCCGGTAAGAAACTAGTTGGAAGCCTAGCAACAAGCTGAGCTCAACACCTTTTTGGATAGCCACGCCTAACCTATGAAAAAGAAATTCTCCAACCCGAACATTAGCATCATGGCTAGCAATATAATTGCATAAGCGCTAAAGGATGTTCTAGGTATACCCAAACTAACTTCTGGCTTTTTTACTTCCAGAAGTCATAAAGGAACTTCTGAGTGTGCATCCGAACAACCTATACATCGAGTTATATAGCTTTTATAATTTATGTTGTCGTCACTGGACATGCCTAAGTTTCGTTTCACAAAAAGGAGATATTAAACATGGTTCACTGAGAGTTTAATATATCTGCGCCCCAACTTTTAGATGGTATCAACACCTATACTCAAACCAGTGACGGAAGTAGGGGGTGTGCTGGGGGTGCTCCATCCAACCCCAAAATTCTAAATAGAACCCATAATTCATTTTTTAAAAGACAATTTTCGTGGGATTTCTCTTAAGCCCCCTTAACATTTGACGTTTAGCCAAATATATTGTTTTAGCCTACCTAAATCTTGCATCCTGCTTCCTTCGCAAACTCAAACCCAATTTAAAATTGCGTGCGACTCCGAACAAATTTATTATCTCCGCCTCGCTATATTTAGCAAAAGATAAATTTCGTTGCCATATCTGACATCTGATTATAGTTTTATCACTTTTCCAAGTTTTACCTCCCAAGTCCCATGGAGTAGGGTTTAGGTTGTTGATGGATGCGGGTGGCTTTTTTTTTGGGCCAAATCCAGCGGTTATAGCCATGCCCTAAGTGATACCAAAACGGGCCAAATCACAACAGATCCTACACCCAAACACCTCTTCTCATACGGCCCTAACCAAAAATTACAAATAATCTCAATAACTGCATTTTCTTCTCAATAACTCAGAAAAAATGGCTTCTTCTTCTTCGACCCTTAAACCTCTCCCTATTCTTCCTTCCTCCAACTCCACCCTTTCTTCAAAATCCCCAAAACCCTCAACGATTCACTTCCCTTCAAATATCTCAACACTCCTATCTCTTAAATTAAAGCCTTCTTTTAAGGGTTTTGCTTCCCCAGAGCTGCTTGACACTTTAGAAGCCCTAGACAGTTTCTCTGAATCCTTAGACAGAGAAAATCTGGAAGCTATTAAGGTGGGTTTGTGTTTAAAACAATGGGTTTTGTTTGATTTGATTATTTGATGTTTGGATTTTCATTTTGTTGTTTTTGATTGAGGTTTTGTAGGTTGCTGGTGGATCTGAAATTCATGGTACACCTAAAATTTCCATTGAGGATGATCGCGTTGATAAGGTAGTGCGTGATCTTCTCTTCATTCTTTTGAATTTTTGTGTCTTTTCAATTTTTCAATTTTTTTTTTTTTTTTTTTTTTTATTTATCAGTAGAAATTATTGTAGTCTCTTTCAGTTTTGAAATTGTTGTCATCCCTTCGTTATTAGTAGCTACTGATCGTCTGGAAAGGTTTTGGGAGGAGGAGTTAGGTTTTTGTTTGATGTTGGGAACTCGTTGTCTTGCAGAATTTTATGATGCTTATTATAAGCAATAGGCTAGGAAATGCAACTTTGTGAAGTCACCTCCATTTAGATTAGCCTCAAGTAATTGTGCTATTAATGTTCAAACAATGATGTGAATCTCTAACGGATGGCTTAGGTTAGGGGGTCTTAAGTGAATTCTGGGTCGAGCAAGTTTGGAAATTGGCTTACTGAAGTTTTATGGACCAATCAAATCTTCCATATTAACTTGTACGGAGGCAACTCCGTCTCGTCTAGCCTAACCTAATTGTTTTTGAATGTCTAATGTCTTACTAATTACCAATTAGGTCATTCCAATGATGAAGTTCTGGCAGTTTTTTAGCCACGAGGTTGTCAGCTTCAATGTTTTAGCTATTCTGTCTGGTAGGTAAAATCGTAGTTTGTATTAGCTAAGCAAAACTCGGTAAAGAGTGGTAAAGGTATTTAATGCAAGGAACTGTAAAAGAAGAGACGTATTTTGAAGAAGCCCACTCTCATTGACTCATTGACAAGGGGGGCCTTCTGTTAGCATGAAGTACAAATTATTAAACCTTTTGGTCCATCAGAAGGGTTGGTCTTCATAACTCCTCATACTCTTTATGTTTTTGATAACCATGTCAAGCGAAATGTAAATAGGTTTGATTCTCTTTTACTTTTAGGTATTGGCCTAGCTCAGATGAGAAAGCATGACATTTCAGCAATCTATGTTCAACCTTATTGAGAATCTTATCAGCAGCTTCTGGTTAATTGTATTTTTGGTACAACTGTAAAAACTGTCTCTATATGAATGCCTCTTCCCCTCTTTGGGTGACATGATTTTGCTATATTAATCAGTGGGAGGTTATTTCTGTTTTCAGATGAAACTGACACCGAAGATTAGAATCAAGCTAAGGTCTTATTATGTGCCCCAAATAGAGGAATCGTGCAAGCTGATCATGGATGCAGCAAGAACATCAAACACGAAAACCGTTGGTCCTGTATATCTACCCACCAAGAAGCGAATTTATTGTGTTCTCAAATCCCCTCATGGTCACAAAGACGCAAGATTCCATTTCGAAATCAGGACTCACCAGCGTCTCATCGATATTCTCTACCCAACTGAACAAACACTAGAGTCATTGATGAGACTCGAGTTTCCTTTTGCAGTTGATGTTGATGTCAAGTTGTGATCAGAGACTGCTGCAACTTGGGTGAGAAACATAATCTTAAATGTTTTTTGCTTTTGTGTTCCGAAATTGCATGTTCTTCATAGTAAGCCAATAGTCCCTTGCTTGGAAACATGGGTAGAGTTTTAATTGAAAACATGGGTAGAGTTTGGAAGGCCCACATAGAATCTCAATATCAAAAATGCGTCATTAACATTCTTAGAAGTTGAAAAGGTAGTCTTTCTAGTCTCTGCGTACAAGAAACCAAGCATTCTTTAGTTTATGTTTTATGGTTCTTCCTGCCTTATAGGTGATAGATACATCAAGTTAGTGTTGTTTTCTTCTCTTTTACCACCGAATGATTTAACTATCAACAGTTGAGGTTCAAGGCTAATCATTAGTTTTGACTGATTGTATTATACTTTTTTTTCTTTTAGCTAGATATGACATTATGATTGTATCCTTTTCTTCTGGAACATATACACATCTAAATTCAACATCCACTTTACATGGAGATGAATATTCTTGACAGTCAATAATCATTACTTACCCACATATCGTGTAACTTTACATCTAATCTAAATGAACATCCTTTTGGAAGTGATCATTTACTTCTCAGTTCCCTATACATTCAATACCGTACAAAATGTGTACAAATAAACCTGTTCACTGTTATAACTAATTATAATCCAAGCAATTTTCCTCAAAGATCTATAGGTCCCATTTTTTTATTCTACTTAAGCATGCTATCTTTGAAGGATTACTACTTTAACTTCCAACATTTAATTTTATTCAGAAGATTGAAAATTTGAAATTTGTAACTTGAAAGTATAGTAGATAATTGCTCTGAAGTGGTTCAAAGCTGGTGTTGATATTATGCTCTGAGTGCATTCCTAATGTGCATGGTTTTGTGTGTTTGCTTCTGGCTTTAAATAATATCCTAAACAGTTGCAATTTTTTTCAATATGACGGCAAGAACATGTTAACAGGGAAGCTAGGGAAGTGAATGATCACAGATCAATTTTCCTTTTCCCCGCTGACCCGTCCTTGTCCTGTTTGCCCTACGTGTAGTTCAGTTTTGCTAGTACTAGTCAAGCCGGATAACAGAGTGATATATGATATTATCTTATCTGTTTGGTAATCTAGTTTAACAGGACCAGGTGGATTTATTACATTTTCTAGTATGTCAAGGCATATTTCAGCTTGGTACCCCTTGATAATCTAATTTCTTAGCCTTTTTTTTCGGATTCTGCAGAAGCAAAACACCAATTCACACAGAAACTTGCTAGGGATGGCTTTTTTTTTTTAAGTTCTCGCGTCTTTGTCAACTGTACAACTCTAACACATGGTACATATTTAGTGATATTAGTGAGATAACCTGTAAGATCACCGAGGACTGAGCCACTGATAAAGATTAAGGGCAAAGATCCAGACAGGGTTAGAGCTTGAGAAGCAAACCAAGCTAATAGTTGGTGAAAGTGGTGTGTAATTGGTGGACCATCCAAGAGCCGCGAAGCCCATACTTGAAGAATGAAGATCGATACCGTTCTGTAGAGTGTCATCTGAAAGGATTGAGTTCTGGGAGGAGAATCTACAGATGACAGATACTGGAATCCAAGACCCAGCAGTTTCGTGAGTGGTTTGACAGTGTGGAAAAGGGTTTCATGGGTCAGAAATTTGAGGCTGAGTTGTTGGAGCAACGTCAGATTTCCTGTGCTGCAAGATCAAAGGTGAAAGCAGTTGAGGGTGAGCTGAAGAAATCAGATGCGCAGCTGATTGGAGCTAAGGATCTGCAAGAGAAACACTAAACTGTTCAATTTGCTTGATAAGCAAACAAAGGTTTATCATTTCTATCATGGTTTATGCCAATTGGTATCTATAAATTGGTTATGTTCATCTCTAGCATTCCAGGGGACTGACTGAATGAATCTATTACATAACATCTGGACACCCTCAGTCTGTTTCTAAACCTTTGGCTGTTTCATTTTTGGGGTTATTCTCAAAATTCCTAACCTGTATTAATCAAAAGGTGGTTTCACTTCAAGCTTGAAACATACTTCGTATAGAATTAGATTAAATTGCTACAAGAATCGAAATGCTTGTGAACTTCATATAGAATTAGAATAAATTGTTACCTTAATTAACCTGGATTGTTATATTAGGTTAGAAATCGAAAATTATGATTTCTGTGTTTTTGCCGGCAAGGTCGTAACATGCATATCTTGCCGAGCTTTTCATAAATGACCATGGCGGCGGATCAGAATTTTTCAACAAATTTCGCAGGGGTATTTTTTGAATACCTCGTAGGCCAAATACAGTAGGAAGGGTATTTTTTGAATACCTTAGGCCAAAAAAAGGGAGGGTATTTTTGAATACCTTCCTACAATAAAATTTTTATGTCATCTCCCGTATGTCAAAAACAAAAGTCGGCAAGGTCGACGATGAAGATCATCTTGGAAGGCCACTTTTGGCCTGGGCGAGGTCGACGATGAAGACCTTGCTTAGGCATCTTTGGCCTGGCGAGGTCGACGATGAAGATCTTAGGCCACTTTGGCCAAAGATGATCTTCATTAGTCGACCTTGCCAGGCTTTTCATATTTTCAGAATCGAAAGTGTTGATTTATTCTTTGATTTTGAGTATGATTTCATAAAACGAATTCACAATCCCCTTTTAGAAGTATTTCGGTTGTGTGCTTCATTTTCGTTGCAAGAGATATTCTCAAAAAAAAAAAAAAATCATCAAAAATCATCCCACAAAAGTTCAATCAAAAACAAAATTTCATAACTTAAAATTCATAAGTTTTAATCTATTCAATCAATTTAAACTTAATTAATTAATCTAATCAAAATTTTAGGGTTAATTAAACGAGGGCAATTTTGCCATTTTGAAAATATTTGGTTAAGGGGTGTCCTCTTTTACTTCAAAATGACCCTATTTTGTCTCATTGGGTATACCCCAATTAGTTTGGGTATACCCCAATCTCGCCAGGTTAATTAAAATGCAGTAGTCCTATTGTGCAAAACCAGTGAATTTATTTTACAGTTCAACTTACATTACAAAGGCCACCATAAGGTATGAAGCCAAGCCACAAAGTTCCCACCCATATCAGACATCCCTGGCTCTCGGCAGCTCTTGTGCTTATTCCCCATAGTGGTACAAGCCCATTGGTCCTCACCGCCGATTTGGAGAAAATTTATGATGCATCTCAAGCAGCTGATCAAGGGACACCAGTGACCAACCTGCTTCTGTCTGTGCAAAGACTTTTTGATTCAAGGAATCAACATATATGCTTATGTTACCAAAGCCATATATCTGGAGACCATTATGTGACCTGCCAGGCTTTGGTTTAAACAGCAACTCATGCTGTTGTGCATGGACCTCAATAATTTCTTTCAAGCTCATTTCGGGCACCTCACTGATACTGAGCGCATGCACTGCACTTCCCATGATTGCAGCAGCTTTTTGTTGAGCATAAGCTGCTGCCTTTTGTTGAGCCTCAAACTTCCTTTGTTCAGTCACACCTACGTGACTAATGTTATCTCTTGCCCGAGGTTGCATTACCTCCATACCTTCAACAGCCTGGTTCATCATGTCCAAGCCTATGTCTAACTGATACCATATCCGATTATTGGCTAACAGTTCTGAAGCTTCTGCTGCAAAAATTTGTTTCCAACCCAAATACCATTGTGTAACTTCTTCAAAATTTGGATTTGAGCACAACCAGTGATACAGAGCCTGTTGCCATTTGGGGAAGAACCCCACCTCCAATATTGTTACCATATGGCGACTCGGAATGGCAGTTGCCCAAGACATAACCCAACGGAACTCATCAAGCTTCTGATTAGCTGGATTCACCTGAAACTTCAGCAATGCTTCTTCCAATTTTGGAACTATAAATTGATCAGTAAGTTTCTCCCAGCAATCAGGATCGAAAACCGTCCTCCAAGGAGACAACATAGCATATGCAGACACATCACTCGGGTGCCAAGCATGAAGCACCTTTCCCAATTTAAACCGTATGGTGTAATACAAACTCTCCAATTTCTGTCCCAACAGTGGCAGCCATGGATGCACCCAGACATGGATTGCAACCGTCTCCTTTTGTGGATCCCATGTCTCCACAGCGTTAGACAACTTCGGCATTATCACATTGTCCAAAACGCTCCACATAACTGACAGTGGAAGCAGCGACTCCCATGACTCCAAAAGCCGAAGCATTGGCTCAGGATCCCTGGCATCCCATGTATTAGTGCCACAACTCCTTATAGCAGGAAAAACAACCTCCCTTACCAACTGGGTGTAAGCTGAATCATCATCCGAGTAATCAAATGGATCATCTCCCTGTAACAAGTTTTTCCATGAAGCCATCAGCTGCAACCCATGTAATGCATTTTGGAGCGGATTCCATCCCTGAAACACTTTAAAGAGTAACGGCATTGCATATGAACACGCAATGCAAGACAGGTTGCATAACCTGTACTCATCCCTGTATGCCATCTGTGAATGCAGCGACTCTGTTGAATGTATTCCATTTCTGTTTCGTTCCATCACTGCAAATTTCCTCCATGTTATCAAGCTGTTTCTTCTGCAAACCAGCGTCCTTTCGGAGCGTTTCCTTCTCTAACCGCAAACTTGCAACTGTTCTCCTCTCCATCCTAAGATCCCTATCAATTTTCTCAATATCAAATTGTGCCATATCTAAAATCAGCTTGATGTTGTATTGAAGTTCAGGCATGTGTTTGTCACCCTCTCTAAGTTTCTCTTCTGCATTCAAATTCTCCAAATTCGTCAAAACTCTAACCTGTGGACCTCTCATATCAATAATCTTTAGACCAACTTCAGAACCACCATCTTTCTTGCTCGCCAATAACTCTGCAGCAGTAATACAATCCTTGTTCTTTTTCGTCCTATGATGCTGTGTCGACCACCGCTTCTCTTTAAACACCGGAGGCAGTGGTTTTTTCTGTTCAAAATTCTCTTTTCCGATTGGTTTAGCCGCCGGATTCTTTCCTTCTTTATGATCATTATTAAAACCCAATCCCATATGCTTGGCTCTTAATGTAACTTGAATTGGATCTACAATACCTTGTCCATTCTTACCTAAACCACCTCCTTTATAACCCATCTTCTCTAATAACTCCATCCCAATGTCTTTCTTATGTTTCACATTCCTTTGTTCCCCTTCTTCAATCTTCCTCTTCCACCCGGTTGCACCATCATAATCTTTCTGTATATTATTTGATTCAAGTATTGCCATGTTCTAGTAAATTTCTCTACAGTAGTTTTTGCAATTGCTGATGAAACACGGCCATATATATATATATATATAGCACTGGCGGAAACCGTGTTTCCTTTTTTTGGTCCATTTGGGTTTCCTAATCTTATTTAGAAGGAGTTTACTTGCTGCCCAAATTTGCGTAAACTTTTTCCTAAATTTTCCTAAAGCTTATATAATTAGGTTTACCGACCTTGTTCAAAAAATAGCACAATCATCCATCAACAACATAATTGAATTTTAATTAATGTAGTGTAGGTGGGAAAATAATCAAGAGCAGTGCAAGATGTACGAAATTTTCAACAAATGAGGCACATCAACCAAATCACTACTTTTACGAGAAGCCACTTCACTTTAAGACTTGTTTTAGAATAGTTTTTATAAAAAGAGAATGCAAATTTTCCTTTCTTCTTTAGGCAAAGAACAATTTGATAACTTTGTCCTCTGGTGGGTAGGTGATCAACTAACCAACCAATCAATGTTTTCAAGACCCACTCCAAAAAGACATAATCCAAGCATTATCCGCAAGGAAAACTATTGTGGTGGCTGAGCAGCCCTGGTGCATGTCAAAAAAAATCTAACTCTTAATTTTGATGGGAACTGATAAAATTTTATTCATAAAAAAAACAGATGCGCCTGTTAAAACGCAAAATTGGTGCAATACAGACCGTTGGTTGCAATACCGGCACGGCACGAAAGAATTGATATTGTACTACTGCTTCAATATTGCTTTGATCTAACAAAAAAAGGCAATAGAAAATTGGAACAGGAAAACCCTGAGAACCCAATCCAAACTCAAACTGATTATACTTTGTTAATCAATAACTGAATGCAAAATTATAAACTCAAATATATTATAGCAGGTTCGTTCTTTGAGCAAGAAGAAAAACGATACAGAACTACCTGGTATATGGCCTTCGCCCGATTATAATGGATCATTTGACTTCAATGGTTACCGTTTGTAACAATCTCGGATCGACATAGTGGACAAGAATTGTGTTGGCCTAACCAAGCTAAAATACAATGATCATGAAAGATATGATTACATGGTAAAGACTTTGCTCTAGTTCCAACCGGAAACCGATCCATGCAAACCATGCAACTCCGATGATTACTGCTATTATCTTTTTCTATCAACACCACCGGCATCATGTCTACCGTTCGCTTATTCGAAACCGATTGAATCTCTTCTTGATCTTTCAAATTAGCTGTTGTTGTTGTTGTTGATGTAGTACCAACTTGTGCCGGATCTTCGAGTACTAAATCGAGGTCGAAAGAATCTTCCAAAGCTCTTGAAAGTGAATCGGGAAAATTGAATCTCATCATAGTCGTCATGGATGACACCCGGTATCCCTAAAAATCAAGAAAATGAAGAAATTTGCTCATCGTGTTTTGTTTCTTGTCAATGAGTTAGGAATTATATATATATTTAGAAGTATTAGTCGCACTTTTTTCTATGTTTTGTTAGTTTGAAAATTTGATAATGACAATTTGATTATGTCAAATGTAGTAATGTACAGCTCATTTTTCCTACCCCATTTGAAAAGTGTGCCCTGCAAACATTAATTTACCACATACGGTAACTTGTCAAATCACTTGTACGGCCTAGTGGAAAGGTTACAATTACAAACGAAGAAACTTCAGATCACCAACAAAATTGCCGCAGCACTTGATGATCCCTAACACTCCAGATTTTGCAGCCCAGCCGCCGCCGGCCAAAATGCGTAAATTTGTTTCTATCTCCCAGTTAGAGGCACAACAGAGCACTAGATCAACTGCTCCGCTGTTTGAGATCCCAACTCTCCGACAGCGAAAACCTAGAACTGCTAGAAGCATTTTCCAGCAAGCAAGACATGGCAAGACGGCTGTTCGTTCTTCGTCCCCAAAGGAATCCCCACAAAAGGAGCAACACATGGGAAATAACAAAGTTTGTACCTTCAACTTCTCACATGCCGACTTGGCGTTTATCCGTAGATGCTCGACTATCGCCGAAGCTAAAGAGAAACTTTTGCGTGGTGTTGGTATGAACCAACCCACGCCTCCAAAATGAGTTACGGCATGGAACTGTCAGGGCATCCACAACGCCTTGACAGTCTCTAAATTGCGTGCATACACACGTAAATTGTACGTGTGTACGTTTTATTCAGTTTGTTAAAAGTGTTTTTTTTGTGACGATAACCTCTTTCATTCATAACTTGTATTTTACCCAGAGTTACGGGAGTTATATAAGTACTAAACTTATACTCCCTCCGTACCTATTATATAGGTGGAATATGACATTTTCTTTGTACCATTAGATAGGCGGAGTGACAATTTTAAGATGGTTTTTATCCATTTTATTCTTATTTATGTTGTTTGGTTATCTCACATTTAAGTTTATGTTTCTAACATAGGGAATATAATAAGGGGTAAAACAGGAAAAGCCATGAATATTTATGAAATCAAAAAATAATTCTTAATCTAAGAGATTTGATCCCTCCGCCTATATATATGTGGTACGGAGGGAGTATAAAATAACACAATTTTCATTGACGTATTTTTTGGATTAGGAAATCCTGTAACAATATTGAATTAAATTTTCTAATGATAGTCTTCTTTCTTGTTACAAGAGTGTTGGGCACGTGCATACGCATGTGCTTAGAGCGATGGTAGTGTTAGGTTTCTCTAGAGTCATAACTCCATCTCTACTTCTCCGTCCACGCAAAAGCAACCTTTCTCTTAAAACTGCTTCTGTGTCTTTGCCGCACCACCGCCATCATATCTCCTTACCATCACCGTAAAGAAAGAAAAACAAATACAGATCAATCAAGTGATGGAAAGGTTTTATTACTGTGGTTTCTTGGATTTTGATACAAACTTCTTTTTGTTGTTTGATTATCAAATGTAAAACAATCATCTTCGAGGGCTATATATCAGAGATTTCCTAAAAAAAATTATATAGTATGATCTTTCCATGAATTTTCAAAATTCTTAATTTGGGATTGGCATTTTATGTTTTGATTCTCATCAAAAGTTTCTCTGGGATCCAACAATGGTAACTAAAGCCAGAAAAAAAATAAATCAAAATTTCGTACAAATTTCAAAATTACCATTTTTTCCTATGATATTACCATTCTGCCCTTGAATTATATTTCCATTTTCCAATACATCGTGTGAAGATAAGGGTAATATTGGAAGACATAATTTGCAGCTTCACCCTGCTACAATAAGGTTAGTTGGCTTTATATAATAGAATAAATTATGTTTTCTAATGATAGTCTTCTTTCTTAATATTATGTAGGGTTTATGGGAGGGGACAACATGTCCCTATAGGAAGTCCCAAACTTGTTCTATACAAATGCTCTTTTTCCTAGCTATTGACTTTGATCGGTTCCTAGCGTGTCATTTAATTCACCGATGACACTTACTATAGGTAATCTACGGGCTTTGAGTTAGCCAAGTTTGAAACCTCTTTACACCTGAGTCTTTTGGATCATTGAAAGTATTTCATAGACTATATAGTCTAAATCTAAAGACTTAAAGGCCTAGACAAATAAACCTCCCACATTGAACGGTGAGGAAACCCTCACTTCCTATTGGGCGAAATAGATTTTTTTTGAATTTTGTGAAACCAGCGTTTTAGTGAGGACACTTGGCAACGTATGATTGGTTTAAAAAGAATAGAAAAAAATAAAAAAAGGAAACCAAGTTCAATTACAAACTCAAAAGAGAAACCTAACTTACCGTGTTTGGAAAATCAAGTACCTACCATATTATGACTTTTTTTTCGGGAAAAAAATCCACATATCTCACACATATTTTTTGCGAAAATAAAAGGAGAAAATAAATAAAATATGTACATATTCTCCACTTTTTTTAATGTTGGTTTAAAAAGAACGGGCCCCTAGCTCAGCTGGTCATCCATGTTCCCCAAAGTTTCATGCGTTCCAGGAGGTCTCAGGTTCGAGTCCCCAATGGCGTAATATTGCAGAAATTAACATGGAAGGTACAGTTAGTTTGCCCCCCTTGTGACACAATCTTAGCCCCCCATCCGCTTCGGCTCCTTTGGCTAGGTTATCTATGAGGCTCGCTGGTAGGCTAGCACAGCAACCTGTTCAATTAATGTAGTAGTATGTCGTTAGAGCTTAGCTTGTTAGGCTTCCAACTAGTTTCATGTAATAATTGTTATTTATAATTTTTTTTTTCTCTCTCATGGTTCTCTCCGGCGACTTTTCCTGGCGATTGAAAGCCAGTTTCAATCGTCGTATACACCATGAGTTCTTCGAGATTTCCTTGCGTTTTTGATTCTTTTTGATTTCTCTACCACGGTTTCTTAGTTTTTGGGTTTTTTTTTCTTTTTAGCTTTTTTCCCTTTTCCTTTGGTCGCTGTTTTGGGTTTTCTTTTAGGGTTCCAGTCGCCTCCTTCTAGGGTTTATCTGTGGTTGCCATGGTTAGAATCACTAGGGCGTCTTCCCATCCTCAGCTTCCTGCAACTCCTTCGACACCTTTGAACTCTTCCTCATCCACAGACTTAGTTTCTCCAGATGATGGCTTCTACCATTGTCCTCTCAAGTCTTTTCATGGCTGTCGTGATGGTGTAAACGGCAGAGGTTACGCCAAGGGCTCTTTTATGAAACATTTAATCGACAGGCACCTGTATTCTGAAGACGGCAAATCATTTTGTAGAGTGTTGATCGCTAATAACTTGCACATTTATCGTGCATGGGAGAAAGCTCTTAATCATCTTCGAATGTGGATGTGTTGTAATTGCATACAATTGCATGCTTGGAGGATGCCTTGCAAGGGACGGGAAGGTACTGTTCATACTGAGGTCATTGATGGACCAGGCTCAGGTGCTACTTTTCTCCTACATGGTTTGCCAAAACCAGTTGAGGTTAGTACTGAAAACCTGGGTTCTAACAATAATGTTATATGTGATGTTTCTGCGAACAATGTTGCTGATGCTGTAGGGGTTCTTTCGACTGACCTACTCAATGCCATATTTCAAAGACAGTTTACAACTGTAACTAGCATTCCGCACAAATGCAGGCTCGCATTCTCAAGAGAATTAAAAGTTTGTCTCGACAGAGTCATTGTTAGCCCCAACAACCTTTCAGCTTGGCTGCAACTTATCCTCCTTCCCATTTTTACGTTGACCCTGTTCAAACCGAGAAGCTCATCAGAATAAAAATCAGGGAATCGGATGAGGTTACAAGTCGCTGCTATCATCAATGCACTTTCAGTTTGGAAAGAGCCGAATGGGTGTTTTATTTTGGCGAACAAATTACTTCAGCAACCTGTACGTACTGGGGGTAAGAAGTCAGATTCGAAGAAGCAGGGATCTGCCAATTTGTTGGCTTGCCAGAAGAAGATTAGTTGTGGTCACTTTGCTGCCGCAATCAGGGTACTTTCTTCATCTGGGGTGGCTCCATGTAATGAGTCTACGCACCAAGATTTGCTGGATAAACACCCACATGCGCCCCTTCCTGATGTGCCAAGTGATGATATTTTGGCTGACGCGATAACAGTAGACTCTCGGGCTGTATTAGGTGCTGTCAAGAGCTTCCCAAAAGGGACATCGTGTGGCCGGGATGGACTTCGTGCACAACATTTGGTGGATGTGATGAGTGGGGCTGCAGCTGCAGTCGCGGATAATTTACTTGCTTCAATCGCAGGGGTTGTCAATCTTTGGTTGGATGGAAAATGTCCCGAGAGTTTAGGTGAGTTCATTGCCAGTGCACCCCTAACTCCGTTACTTAAACCTGGAGGTGGCATTAGGCCCATTGCTGTTGGCACGGTTTGGCGAAGATTAGTCTCTAAAGTGGCTGCTTTCTCTGTTGGAAATGATATGACTTCGTATTTGGGAGATTTTCAATTCGGAGTTGGTGTGCCTTCTGGGGAGAGTATTTTACATGTCTGAAATCGCTACTAGAGATGAATGGTCACTCAGAAAAAATGTCAATGTTGCTCATTGACTTTTGTAATGCTTTCAACATGGTGAGTAGATCTCAGCTCATCAAGGAAGTCCGTCTTCATTGTCCAGGTATTTCTCGCTGGGTAGAATTTTGTTACTCGAGACCTGCAAAACTCTATTATAACCAGTATATTTTGTCTTTTCTGCACTTGGAGTTCAGCAAGGTGACCCTCTCGGTCCCTTGTTATTTGCGTTGACACTTCACCCCTTAGTAAAGACTATCGCTTCTCAATGCAAACTCGATTTACACGCTTGGTACCTTGATGATGGTACTATTATTGGTGATACATTGGAGGTAGCCAAGGCCTTGAGCATAATTGAATCTGAAGGTCCAAGCAGGGGTTTAAACCTGAATGTTAAGAAAACGGAAGTCTTTTGGCCTTCTCCTGATCCCAGAAGCACAGCCGTTGGTGTTTTCCCCCCTGATATTGGTAGACCCTCTAATGGCGTTAAACTCTTGGGTGGTCCTGTGAGTTTGAGTTTGAAATTCATTAGTGATATGTTGTTGAATAGGGTGACTAAGACTATTCAACTAATGTCTGCAATAAAAAAATCAAGGACCCTCAAAGTGAGATGTTATTACTTCGTAATTGCACTGGGGTGTCAAGACTATATTTTGCAATGCGAACTACCAATCCTGCAGCCCTGCAACCAGCCACTGATCTTTTTGATGATCATCTACTTAAGTACTTGAGGCTACTAATTACTGGAGATGGTGCTGGTTTTGGTCCTTTACAGCAGAGATTAGCTACCCCGCATATCAAGGATGGTGGCCTTGGCATCTACACCATGGCTGACACCCGCGCCTACTGCTTTCTTACTTCTCAGAGTCAAACAGCTTCGGTGCGTAAAGCAATTCTTGGTAGTTTATTCTCAACGAACAAAGGTTACGCATCGGTTGGCTCTTCTTTAATTTTATCCGAGGTTTGTGGATTGCCTCCTTCTTATTGTGCCGATGATGCTTCCCCCTTCCATGCACTCCCCGGGCGATTACTTATTTTGATGCAGTCAAGAAGAGAATCCCAGACCAATTTTCCATGTCTGCAAGAGATTCCATTTTGTGGCAGTGTAATCGTGTCAATCATGCACATGATTATTTACTGGCGGTTCCCATTAGTGGGCTTAATCAATGCCTCGGGCCTAGACAATTCAGAGCTATGCTTTGCTACCGCCTTGGCATCCCATTGTTTGTTGAGAATAGCTTATGCTTAAGTTGTAACAAATCAATGGACATCTTTGGAGACCATGCGCTTCATTGTGCTAAAGATGTTGGGAGTAAGTTCCGACATGATCTTGTTCGTTATGTGGTTGTAGACATTTGTTACAAAGATAATGTGCCTCGCACGCAAGGAAGTCTCTCTCGTATTCTTTCGAGACGATGACAAGGATTTGAAGCTCGTGACATTCTTGTTCTCAATCGGGAGAATGGTCGAGATGTTTGTATGGATGTCACGGTGGTTTCGCCCTTTTTGGTGATGGCATCCGCTCTTTTGCTCCAGAAAGCTATATCTAATGCGATCTCTCGCAAACGCACTAAATACCTGGGCAAGTGCACTTCACTTGGATATGATCTGGGAGTTCTAGCCTGTTCGACTTTAGGAGAACTTGGTGAAGATACTTTGTGTTTTTTTAAGCGCCTAAAGAACTGTCTAGTTTGTAATGACGCTGGTAGTGGTTTGGGTAGTTTCATTTTTCATAGATTAGGTACCGCTATTCAAAGAGGAGTTGGAGCCCAGCTTGTGGCCAGGCTACCAACTAAAAGCTCTGTCTGAGTATTTACTCCCTCCGTCCCACATATATAGGCGGAATAGGCGGAATTTTGGTTTTTGTTTGTCCCACTAAATAGGCGGACTTTGCTTTCCAAGATGAATTTTTCCACATATACCCATATTTATTGTACATAGGTAATTGTGTTGGAGATAAGACGAAGGGCAAAACAAGAAAAAACATATAAAATTATGAATCCTATGCAATTTTCTTAATCTAAGAGAATTGTCTCTCTCCGCCTATATATGTGGGACGGAGGGAGTATTTTATTTTCTAGTAGTAAAGTTGGACTTATATAATTAAAATAAAAATAATAAAAAATTTAATAATAAATTTTAAAAAAAATAAAAAATAAAAAAAAAAATAAAAAAAAATAAAGGAAACCAAATTCAATATGGAATTCATGACGTGACAATATTTAGGTGAGGACACTTAGCAATTTATGATTGGTTTAAAAATTACAAAATCAAAAGGAAAACATAATTTACCGTGTTTGGAATTTCAAGTGTACCTAACACATTATGACATTTTTTTTCGAGAAAAAAAAATCCACATATTTACACATATTTTATGCGAAAATAAAAGAAGAAAATAAATAAAATATTCTCCATCTATTTAACGTATTTGCCCCGCCACACCAAATAAAAAATACATCCTCACGGGGCGGGCAAGCCACACGCACACTAAATCAAAATGCAACGACATGGAACGGGGCAAGCCCCGCACACACCAAATCAAAAACACATCACCACGGGGCGGAGCAACTCCGCCACGCTCACCAAGTTAAAAGGAAAAAAATGCCCGCACAAATCTAGTTTTGCTTAAAAACAAAAGAAAGGAAGGGCCATTATTCCAATTCAGAATCCCCCGGTGATTTATTCTTTGTATCGGTCAAAAAAAGAGTCTCGCAAAGATTCAACCACTTGTGGAATATGCTTGGCATGCAGACATAGTGCATGCCCACGTACATACATCAATGCTGGTTGAAAGCTGAAAAGATTTGCATGATGGACAGAAAAGGGTGCACTGGATAAACCCCAACCGGCCAACCCCAACTTAGCCAAAGTATATTATTTTTATCATTAGCCTAGCAACCTTAAGAAAATCTTATCAAAACTACGACTTCGACTAGAATCACGCCACTCAGTTTCAGTCTTACTTGTTTATCCTTTACCAAACGTTATCTTTTTTGGATTTTTTATAAAAAATAATAATGCATGAGTGCAAGTTCTTTGGATTTTATCTTCAAATCTACATTTATATATCAAGATTAACTTTGATCATTCCAAAAACATAAAGAGACTAGTTAACTTCGATGTATCGAAGTCACTTTCCAAATCCACTAACCAAAAGTTAAATTAGTTGTCAAGTTCAAGCATGTGTACAATAAGAGCAATGACACCGTTGGTGATAACACCAATTCATAGACGTGAGCCCCGCTTGCTTTGTTTTTCTTTTTCTAGCGCAACTTGATGCATCTTGGAATTCTATTGTTAAAATTTCAAAGGGAAACATGTTGCATCTAGTTTAGTAATTTAGATATCCCATTTTGTCAACCTTCCTCTCCCTTTCCATATTAAATAACACATTAATAAAATCTACGAAATATACGTATAGTCAATAATTCTAGACATAAATGTGCTACAGTCACTAGTTATTGACCAATCTTGGCACTTGGCCACTTGGACTTGGCCCCGGTCTCCAATAATGCAAATTAAATATGAGCAAATTAGTCTACTTGATCAGTAATTTGGATTATTTTTGGAGTATTTGGACCATACTACAAGTACTATTCATGACAATTTTTTTGCCGATTTTTTTTTCCGTTTTTTCCGTTAGACAATCACCTACAAGTACTATTCATGACAAGTATTATTTTTCTGATCAATCAAAAAGAGAGACAATGACCTTTTCAGATCTTCTTAATCTTTTATTAATTCTTGATTTAGGCACGTTGTATTAGATTCATGTTTTCACATTCGAATTTGAACGAATGGGACAAAGAATTTAATGTTATTCTTTTGTTTTTTTTAATCTTTTAATTTGCTGTTTATTCTTCTAGTAAAATCATCTTTTGATCCATAAATTTTTTACTGTTAGTTTCGAATTCACGTCATTAATATTACACAAAATTGGTCAAAAAGACCAAAATCAATAATTTCTGGGTGAAAAAGACACTTAGGTTTTGATACTGTTTAAATAGCCAAAAATTAAAAAGATATTGTTTAAATGGACAAAAATTTAAAAATAGGCGGGATGTAACTAGTTTCATCCCGTCCATTTTCAAATATTTTTTTCTTATTTTTATTTTACACGGGATGCATCCAGGTTTCATCCTTGCTATTTTTTAAGTATAAGCCAAGATGAATCCAGTTTCATCCTTACTATTTTCTTTTTGGCTATTTCACCCGTACTTTTTTTTACTTGTCCATTTGAACCGTGTTTTAAATTTTTTTGGACAAATGACCAATTTTCTCTTAATATTATCGCTCAAAACCTTATTATTATTCCACAACCACGTCTGCTTTTCCAATAAAAATTTGAACTTTTCCACTAAAAGAAATTTAGATAACAAGTAGAATTGCTCCTTTACTTACTAGTAGCTTTAAGGGCTGCAAATGAGTCCGTGGAAGGTCTGTTTGTCTTAATATATCCATTATTGAGGAGACTGTCTTAGTTAAATACTGGTTAGACTTTTTTTGCGGAATTATGTGGAATGGTGTTGTTTCGCGCCATCAGATGCGTGTCATCGAGTATAATCTTCAATCCAACGACACACCTTTTCCTCTCGCGACTACTACTCTCGCTCCATGTAAATGCTTCTTGGACTTTACATATTTGCAGTTTCTTGCTTCGAAGTTCAAACATTCGATGAGTGCCCGTGTGCCCCCGTCAATAACAGTCAAACTGGCAACAAAATATTCGTAACATCCATTATTACAAGACAAGAAATAACTTTCTTCTTTTTCTTTTTCTTTTTCGGCAAGTAGGTTATTGACGGGTAATAGCATAGCAGGGAACTGTTCATTTTGAGATCTCTTGCCTTCTGCATTTGGATAGAGACAATATTAGTTCAACGGTATCTTCATACCACAATGATTGATGGCTTTTCTTTGAGTATTTTGATATGTAATTAGGATGCTGTAATTGATAACAACTAAATTTCTGCGTCTTTTAATTAAGGGGTCATTGTTCAGATGACTCCTTATTTTACGAAATTTGCCCTTTGCTTGTTTAAAGAAAAACATTTTGCCTGCGCAAGCGTGATTTAGGGATGTTTTAACCCATTATGCTGCCTAATTCTACAGTAATATGAAAAATTTCAAGGCGAGTCGTTGGAGAATGATACTCCGTAAAATAAAGTACTGAGACTACTAATTTTTTTCGAAAAGTTGCATATGTGAAAGTAGATTTGTATGAAAGCAGAAAGCCTCCTCTCTCTCTCTTTTTTTTTTAATTTCATCTTTACAACGAGTATTGGGTTGTTGGGAACATGTTTTCCTTGCACTTTTTCGTAAACACAAAATTGGTTAAAAAGACCAAAATCAAAATTTCCTGGGTGAAAAGGACAGTCAGGTTTAGATACTGTTTAAATGGACAATAATTTAAAAATAGGCAGGATGTAACCAGTTTCATCCTATCCATTTTCAAATATTTTTTCTTATTTTTACTTTACACATGATGCATCCAGTTTCATCCTTGCTATTTTTTTTAAGTTTAAGCCAGGATGAATCCAGTTTCATCCTTGCTATTTCTTTTTTGTCCATTTCACCCATAAAATTTTTTACTCGTCCATTTGAACCGTGTTTTAAATTTTTTTGGACAAATGACCCATTTTCCATTTCATAAAATACTGAAATTTTTATGAATTGCATGTTCTTAGTTAGATCCAAACATGATAAAAAGTAATACTTGCATATGCACCAACTATGCGTCTCCAACAGCTTTAATCATTCAGTTTCTGTATGACGCAAACTGGATCACGTCATACTCATGCTTAGCAACAGGTACATTTACTAAATGTGACCAAATGGATACTAATCAGTAACAAGCCATGGTTACGTATTGATCTCGTGGTAATAAAGATGAGTTTTGTTGCATAAGCGGGGGTCTCTGTTGGGTCCAAATCTTATCAATTTTACTCATAGTGCAGAAAATGAGAAAGAGTTCTTTACCCATACCCAATATCTGCTATAAGTTACTTATCATTATGAAATGTGAAGCACTGTCGCAAGGCTGATCCTTAAAAGTACGTGTATTTTGCCTATTGAAAGCTCGCCATTTTACATCATGACTAAATAGTTGTCAGGAAGTCAGGAACGGCCATTAAAGTTACCTGAAGCCAACTCCACAAACGCCACCCATGCAGCATTAATTAACCTTAACCAACTTAGGACTCTAGATTAACCAACTTCAGGTCAATAGTTTGATTACCTAGAATGGAGTTTGATAAAAGCATCACTCAACTTCCAACAAACACAGGCCTCTTCCTATGGGGACTTACCTCTGTCACTTGAGGTCAATAGTTTGATTACGGAAATGCTAACTGGAAGTGGAGTTTGATGGCCCTTAAAAGCATCACTCAACTTCCAACAAACACTTGTAACTCCTTTGACCAGGTTTACATATAGTGGCCCGAGGTGGAAATTACTAGTTTGACCAAGTTGGTTTAAGAGAAAACTTTCAGATACATTTATTATGTGGGAGCTTGGGAGGATAAGACCACACAGAAATAATATCTTCTCAAAATATTGCCACCTCATTTATCAAGATAATTTGATCAATAACAAAATGTAATCTTAAGAAAAGCAGACCCCAAGCAAGGATTCGCTTGCCGGGGCTAGCCTGTAGGAAGTGACCATCATTTGTGTTTAGGCGGATGACAGGCTATTTAATTAAGCCAGATCGATCATATGTTCATTTCTATGGTCTATAGTTAGACCAATATCTGTAATGTTCTCGCTTTCGTAAACAAATGATATGTGTTAGGTACATCAATTCAAAGGAGAAAAAAGAGATGAGCAAGCAAAGAATAATTGATTATAGAAAAAAGTAACAATTACATTGAACATCAGTACATGGATGAAGATAATCAGCTGAATTAGCCGGTGATAAGAGTACGACAAAGTGGGCAAGAATTATTAGAACGAGAGATCCACTTTGATATACAATCCAAGTGATACACATGGTTACAAGGCAGTCGTTTTCCTTCTTCAGTACTGGTTTCAGACTCACCCATACAAACCGAACATGTCTCCACCATAGCAACTGTAGGAAGATTGGATACGATTACGGAAGTAGTATCTGTTTTAGCAGCAGCAGCATCATAAGACGAAAGATTTTGAGCAGATGATGTATAACTTTCCATATCCATTGTTAGAGCTAGATCAAGGTCAAAACAATCATCGTATGAATAAGCTAAGGACATTTTGGTTGCAAACTAGAACTTAATTTGATATGACGGAAGCAGTATCCCAAGAAGGTATATTCAGAGATATGAGAGATCAAGAGACAAAGAGAGGACAGTTAAAGGATTGTTGGAATACTAATCTATCTTATATAGATATAGAGAATGGACAGAGTAGGTGGAAAAACAAGAGAGAGATCAATATTTTGAAGTCAAACAACTTGAGCTACTTGGAACGAAAGATATTCATTTGGGTTGGGAATGAATATGTTATGTGTAGTAGTATAGTTTATACTAGGCCTGCACAGAACCGAACCGATAACCGCAACCGAACCGATAACCGCACTAACCGAACCGTAACCGCACCGAACCGATAATCCAACGGTCGGTGTCGGTTTTAATTTTGGTAACCGTTGGATATTCGGTTCGGCTATCGGTTCCACTAGTAACCGCACCCTAACCGAACCGATAACCGATTATTATAGGCCGTTGATTTATTTCTATTAGGATTAATCCTAGCCGTCTAAAATAGGGTAACCCTATAGTATAAAAGCTGGAAACCCTAAACTATTTCTGCAGCATTTCATTTCTTCTTCAGTTCTTCTCTTCCTCTCCGACTCCGTCTCTCTCCAGCGGCCTCCATAACCAGAATCTTCTCTTCCTGCATAGTCGCCTGATTCGCCTCCTCCACCTCCATCAAGATTCAAGACTTAAGAGAACCACCACCTCTATGATCTAGTAAGTTGTTTTCTCCATAACCAGAATCTTCTCTTTCTAGGGTTTTTTTTTTATTTTATTTTAGGGTTTCTTTTGATACTCGAGATGGTTTGAAATATGTTTAATCAATCGATTTGTTAAGTCAATCGATTACTGTTTATCAATCAATTTAGGGTTATAATTTTTTTTTTGTTTTTTTGATTTTATGTTCTCAGAACTTGAAGAGTATGGAATTACCAGCAGTTGGAGTTCTTCATTAAAAGAGTATTGTTAGATCAAACAGGTAAAACCCTTCACTTGACTTGTTCTGTTTGATTTGAGTTCAATCTTCAGTGTTGATTATGAAAAAGGTTTTTTTATGTAAAACCCTTGAAGTGATTTATTATCTGTGAGTCTGTGAGACTGTGACTATGAATCTATGAGCAAATGGGTTTTAATGGGTGTTTAAATCTATGATGTATTGTTGTATTACTCTTTGAGAAATTGTTGTTGGAACTATTTGTGTAATACTGTGAAGTGAGATTTTGGTAACTGAGTTGTTAGAGTTACAAATTATTAGTGGCTAGGGTTTGATGATGAAATCCATAATTGTAATGCTGATTGGTTCCCAAATTTTTGCCTGAGCTTAAGTAGAATCCTTTGTTCTTCCTTATCTTCTTGAGTAGTGATATGTGTGCTTGTATTGTTGCTTCTTGAACTAAATGTTGGAAATGATGTTTGTTGCAGGTGGTAATGCTTGGATCAACTTCAAATTCATTATCGAGCTGCAAGATGGCAGGTGCATCTCCAGCCTCTCAATCCCCTGCAGCTGAGTCTACTCAAGTGACAGCTTCTGCAACAACAACACCTCAAGTTGATGCTACACAAGAAACTCAGCAGGCTACACAGGACCCTGCAGCTTTAACTGAACCAAAGAAGAAGGGAAAAGTGAGGTCGAAAGTATGAAATGATTTTACAAGGGTCAATGACAAACAAGCAGAATGTAAGCACTGCAAGAAGAAGTTGCAAGCAAATAGTCGAGGAAATGGCACCTCAAAGATGAAGACACATTTAGGCACATGTCCCGAGAATCCAAACAAGAAGTCAAGGTCAACAAAGTTTATTGTTTCCACCACCAAGACCAGGACAGTCATCCCAATTGGTTGCTGTTAGCTATGACAAGGATATGTGCAGAAGGAGATTGGCTGAGTTTGTCATAATAGATGAACTACCATTTAGAATTGTAGAAGGAGAAGGGTTTAGAAGATACAGTGAACAGTTGGAGCCTAGATTCAAGGTGCCAAGCAGGATGACCATATACAGAGATCTCTTAACAATCTACAAAGATGAGAAAGATAAGTTGAAGAAATATTTCAAGGAAAGTAAACAAAGAGTCTCTCTCACAACTGATACATGGACCTCTCCAAACAACTTCAACTACATGTGTGTGACTGTGCACTTCATTGATATTCATTGGAAGCTCCAAAAGAGAATCATCCTGTTCTGCCAGATCAAGGGTCATACTGGAGTGGATATTGGGAAAACACTTGAGAAATGTTTGTTGGATTGGGGGTTAGAAGATCTTTTTGGTGTGACTTTGGACAATGTCAGTGCAAATAATGTGGCGATCGAGTATCTTCAAACCAGTGTCATTAATTGGACTGGAGCTACAGTTAGAGCTGAATACATGCAGGTTAGATTGCTTTTCTTCTTGCTGTTAGTTTAATTGTTTCATTTAGACATTTAAGTACTGCTCAGTAGTTCCTTGTTTCATGCTTTCTTTATATGCAACATGTTTATAGTTCCTTGTTTCATTCTTTTATCAGGTAAGGTGTGCTGCGCATGTTCTTGCGCTTGTTGTTAAAGATGCTGTGTTGTTGTATCACAAGTCAATTAGCAGGATCAGATCAGTTGTCAAGTATGTCACTGGATCTCCCTCTAGGTTGACCAAATTCAAAGAATGTGCTGCTCTTGAGAAGATTGATTGCAAGAAGATGGTTTTCTTGGATGTGAAGACCCGATGGAATGCTACATATCTAATGCTTGAAGCTGCCATTCCATATGAGAAGGTCTTTAAGAGGTTAGAAAGAGAAGACAAGAGCTTTCGAGATAAGTATATTTTTAAAGAATCTGAATGTGAAGCTTTACCTAATCCTGATGATGACACTGTTGTAATTGATGATGAAGCTTATTTTCTGAGTTCCAGTGAATCTGAAAGTGAATGTGATGTAACTAAAAAGAGGAATACGAAGAAAAAGAACAAGCCTCGTCATCATGCTCCATATGCTGCAGACTGGTCATATGCTAGGAGTCTTGTAAAATGTTTAAAAATTTTCTTTGATGCTACTGTTAAATTCTCTGCTTCTACACAGGTTACTACACATGAGTTTTTATGGCAGTTAGCTTTGATTCATGAACAGTTGGTTCGTCTTAGAGATATAGGAAACCGAGATGCTCATATTTCTAAGATGGCAGAAGTAATGTTTAAAAAGTACAACTCATATTGGGGGGATTATGAAGACATGAACTCTGTTCTTTTTTTTGCTAAGTTGCTTGATCCTCGAGAGAAAGAGTCTGGTTTGAAGTTTGATCTTGAATGTTTGTATGAGCAAGAAGATTTCAGGGTTGGGACTGTATTGAAAGCTGTGAAACAAGACATGGGTAGACTTTATGAAGAGTACAATACCATGTATTCAAATGCTAATGCAGATGAAGGTGACATCAGCTTTTGAACTTTAGTTATCTTCTTTTGTTCTACTGTTACATACTTAGATATTATAAATGTTGTTATCATCATCATTTACTAATATTGATTGTGCATTTGTGCTGATGTCTTAGGTACTGGGTCAACAACTGCTGCTGGTGTGGATGACATGGTAGTTTGTGTGCAAGAAGAGAACATTGAGGATGTGCTTGAGTCGAGGAAGAAAAGGCGAAGAATGAATGTTCAATCTACTCATCCAAAGTCTGAATTGGAAAGGTATTTGCTTGATGACGTGAAACATCTACAAGGGATTTTGATATTCTGGCATGGTGGCAGGCTAATAGTACCAAGTATAAGGTACTATCACTTATGGCGAAGGATATTTTGGCAATACCAGTGTCCTCAGTTGCTTCAGAGTCTGCATTCAGTACCGGGAAGCGCATTCTTACTCCATGGAGAAGCTCGCTATCTGCCAGGACAGTTGAAGCACTTCTCTGTACGCAAAGCTGGTTGCAGAAACCTATCTCTCTTGATTTCATATGTGACTATATACCAGATGACAATGCCAGTATTGAAGAAGGTAATGGCATCTCTTCTCTTCTTATTTGACTTAAAATTTCTATAGTTGAATGAATCCAGTTAGAACTGTTTGTCACTTGAATGAATCCAGTTAGAGTTTCACTTGAATGAATGCAGTCACCTTTTACATATCATGATTGACTTCTTATTTGACTTAAAATTTCTATAGTTGTCATTTCTTTTGCGTATCATGATTTATGGTTAGTGGAGTTGCAAACTTGCAGTCAGTTGCACTCAGTTTCATTATCTATGATTATGTAATTGCTTAGGGCTTGCATATGAAGATTAAAGAGAAAGTGGTTGATTGTTCAAGTTGTGTGGTGTAGTGTTTGTGGGTGCTGGTCCTTTTTATGTTACTTTTTGTATTCCCTGTCCTTTTTGAACTTGGAGTTTCAAGCTGTGTGGTGTATTAGTTGTAGACACTTGAATTACATTACCCATGATGTGAAGAATTTTGATCTGACTTTTGAGTTTTTCTCTTTGCAGACATTTTGGGCAAGGATGAGGATTAAGGGGATTGTTGGCTTGAGAATTGGATGGATGTACTGAACTCTGGAGTCTTTTACTTGTCTTCGACTCTTCGTGCTACTTTCTTGTGTTGTACTTTAAGACTATTGTGTGTGTGTGTTTGATGTTTAGAGTTTAGACTCCTTGCTTTTGGACTTCATAATGTGTGTGACTGTGTGTTTGATCTTTAGAGTTTAGACTCTTATGGATGGATCTGTTTAATCTATTAAGTATGGTAAGTTGTTATTTCTTAAGTATGGAATGGAAATACACTGTATAGGTGCAGGTGCAGCTAAAAAATCTGTCAGAATTTCTGACAGGTTAATTTATGGTTAAAACCGAACCGAACCGAAAAATAACCGAACATAGTCGGTTCGGTTAAAAACCGAACCGAATACTATTGAGTTCGGTTACGGTTTTAAATGTGCTAACCGCAATATAATCGGTTAGTTGAACGGTTTTACTACTAACCGCACCGAACCGAACCGTGTGCAGGCCTAGTTTATACTATAGAGTGAACTTAACCAGGGTGGTTGATCACATCGCCGAAGGTGTCAACTGTCAAGTTAGACTTTTAAAGTCTAAACTAATAAAAGGCAAACTTTTAAAAGTGCAAAGACCACATGACTTGTATGTTTTGTGCTATTTGTTAGCTAGACACATTTTGTCAAGCCAGCTACTATGTTTATCTTGTAGATTCCGTTATATACTTCTTCTATTAGCAGCCACCAGGGCCGTCCGGGGAGCTAGGGGACGCCACGGGGCTTTCAAAATCATGTTTTTCTCGTGTCAAAACATAAACAGAGGAAAAACGTAGCGTTCTCGTTTTTCTGCGGAGCCTCAATTGGAGAAAACAGATGCCAAAATAGTTTTTGCTTAGATGATCTTCCTAATATCATGTGTGACTCTAACCACTTATATTAGATGCAAATGTTTCAGTTAGTGCAACTAAGGTGGTAAGGGATCCTGAGATAAGCACAAGATTAAACGTGTTTTCAAAATAAGAGAAGGAAAGGGTCCTAACGGAAATTATAGTTATATGGAGGTCCATAAGAACGCGTAATTGGGGATATGGGAATTAATTGGGGGATATGAATTACTTCCCCCAACCCATGATTTCGGCTAAGGGGTGACCATTGGTTATGAAAATACTAAAATATCCTTCCCACAAAATAAAAATCAAAAACTTAAAATCAAAAAACAAAATCATATCCCCCATTTCCATCTCCACTTCTTATTAATCTTATTTAGGGGTGGAGCTTTGAAACCCAAATATTTCCCATTCCCTTTCAAATTCTAAACTCTCCCCACTCTATATCAAATTCTCTTCTCTTCACTTTGGAAACCAATTTTTTTTTATTCGGAAGTGATGAAGATCATGCTGAAAGTGATGATGACCATGCCGGAATTGATGAAGACCATGCCGGTACCATGTTCCGGCATATGGTCTTCATCAATTCCGGCATGGTCTTATCACTTTCGTTTTGAATTTTTTCTGGTATTAATCAGTCCACTGCCGGCATGGTCAGTTGATATGAAGACCATGCCGGAAAACAATACCGGCATGGTCGAGAATTTCCTATCAATGCCGGTAGTCAAGTGAAAAAAAAAAATCAACATTCTGGATACTTTTCATCCTGTTCCGGCATAAAAATTTAAGCAAAATACTATGCCGGAACATGTACCTAAGATGCTCGAAAACTAGATTACCATGCCTCTGCACTGTTCAAAACCAGAAAAAAATCAACATTCTGAAGATCAAAACCAGAAAAAAATCGTCCCAAACCCCCCCGGATAGTGGCAAACAATTTATGAACATTTCCAACAATTGCCCGCATGGGTTTTTGGTTGAATACCATGCCGGCACCAAGCTTTTTCAGCTGCAACAATGGTGGATTCAAAGAAAAAAAATCAATTTTTCAACCTCTTATTAGCGGTAATTCTCTCATCACAATCATCTTCCATTTTCAAATAAAAAAATTCCACTCAAATTTTTTTTTTCTCTCCTTCTACTCCTCACTCACACAAATTAAAATAAAAACACACACTAAGATATCCCCCAAATACTTAAGTTTTTTACTAATTATTATTAACCACTAAATATAATTAGTGAGGGCTAGATTAGGAATTAAAAAAATAATTAGATAAGGGGTGACCCAGCTTTGCTATTTGGATCCCTATTTTGTCTTGTACCTATATCCCCCAATTAGTTTTGATATCCCCCAATTGTGGGTTCATCCATAAATATTTACGGAAAATGGGTCATTTTTCCAAAAAAATTTAAAACATGGTTCAAATGGACGAGTAAAAATTATTATGGGTGAAATGGACAAAAAAAAAATAGCAAGGATAAAACTGGATTCATCCTGGCTTAAACTTAAAAAATAGCGAGGATGAAACTGGATGCATCCTGATGTAAATTAAAAATAAGAAAAAGAATTTGAAAATGGATAGGATGAAACTGGTTACATCCAGGCTATTTTTATATTTTTGTCCATTTAAACAGTATCAAAATCTAAATGTCTTTTTCACCCAGGAATTATTGATTTTGGTCTTTTTAACCAATTTTGTGAAATATTTAATATGCGTCAAATTACTCGGTTGCCCCTGGCCTTAGCACGTGCGGGAATAATAAAACTAAAATTCCTACTCTCTCATGAAACATTTTCTGTTTCGTTTTCGTTATGTTTCTCTTTCGTGCTTACCATTGTATGTGACCATGGTGGCGGTGGAGATCCAGGACTGATAATCACCAAATATAGCAGAAACTGAATGGGTGTTTTCAATCTCTTTTATCTCAATTCAGTCGGAAATAATATATTATATCTAATTCAAGAATAACATACAATCAGAAAACCTAGATTCATGCCACTGGGAGTTTTAGGACGATCGAGAATGATGAAAACAAGTGTTTCACCTACCAATGTTTCAATTGTTCGTGGGAAGAAACTTTTGGAAGGTTGATCAAAATGAATTTTATGTATGAAGATGACATAGAATTGATTTGTTTATCTTGTGAGAAGGAGATGAAATGTTGTCATCTTGATTTTTCATGGTGGCGGTGTGGTTTGACTGCATTTTCTATGTATTGTTGATTAAAAGACTAATTATTTTCTTTATTATGCTCATCTTAGTTGATTTGGCATACAATTGTAGATTAACATCGGTAAGTACATAAATGCTGCACTTATTTTATTGGGTATAAAGTGAGTACACAAGTGTTGCACTTAGAACAGAACATTTTGGAACCAAAGAGAGAAAGAAATCAAAATAGAGTAAGATGAAACACGTTAAGAGCTCGGATGGTAGAAATTACCTCCACACAATTGTAACTTGTAAGACGAATAGCGATAGCATAACGTATGTTAGGGATTGTAACAACAATACTAGGAGTGAACCCTTGGCGGCATTAGAGACCACTACAAGTCCGATGCAGCTTGGGTTTCAATCTACTTATTCAATAGTTCCTCAAAATTCTGATATTTCTTAGGATTCATATTCAATATTGTGATCGACATTGTGTGGTTCATTAAATGCACGTATAGCAGTAAAACACTAGATTAAAACTATAATAGTGGATGTCAACAGAAAACACTGAGTTTTCTACAGTGCTGCACATATACACTGTGATTTTGTCATTACTGCAGCATATATACACCGTGACTTTTCAGCAGTACATCATATATATACTATGAATTTTCAGCAGTACATCATATATACACAGACTTCTCAGCAGTGCAGTGTTATACACTGTGGCCATCGAATATAAGCTAACAAGGCTTGGAATTATGGTAGCATTGGCATTAGCATATACACAAGGTTAAACCTAGTATTCCATTACATTACTCTTTCACAAAATGACTACTGCTGCTAATCAAATTTCTAAAATATTGTAATTATAAACGAACCTGTGTATGAAGGCTACGCCAAATAAAATTTTAGTACACATTGAGCTGCTGCTGCTGCATTTTCAGATCTAGGTAGAAGGCATATGTGCAGGAACTGCTGGGATTATCTTTCCATACCTGCCAAGAAAGAAAACATGCAACATCAGAAACATCTTCAACCTCATAAACCACACATACATACAACATAGTATAAAGTTAATTCATATTACACCTACGAAATTCGTTTCTTAGCTCTCATTGATGGACCTGAATTCCAGCAAAATTAACATGCATTTCAGAATCCATTTACGCAATTAAGCAGTACCATTTTAAATATCATAATTTGGAAGATAATGAAGTAGTCAGTGGCAGATACAATGGGAACAAATATACATTAATTTTTCCAGAGTGCGTCATTCATGTACTGTCAAAATTGTTATTCCGCCGGTTCGTAAAATGCGTTCAAAGTTACAATATTTCATAGTAATGGTATTGGTATTGTTTATACAACACAATCTATGGATATAAAGAAAGGCAATTCTTCCTTTCACAACTGTCAGTACATATTGGCTACACTCATATTGAATATCACCGGAATGCATTTGATAAACATCTGAATGACATGGTTCCTATTTTGATCACATATAAAACACATGATATGGAAATCACGCGCATGTGTATTGAATGCATTTTAGTCTGCTAGGCCAAATCAACAACTTACCACATGTGTCATTTAAAACTTTCGACTTAGACCATATACTCAAAGGTAAAACCAAATGTAAAGACTTCAATATTTGAACAGAAAACCAATACTACCTTTTGGATTACACAACCATACATTTGAAAGCTAAGTGTCAACACATGCCCATTGGGTTTGCCAATTCTCTTCTCTAGGATGCAGTACTGTGCTCAAATAAATGAAGGGCAGTACAATTTGTTAGTCATATATTGACATAACGTAGTAACCTGTATCCTCAAATAATTGCCGGAAACGTCTGTCCTCAACACAAGATAAAATTAAAAATTAGTACACACCGAACAATACATAAAAAATGAACTTCAAAAAGTGAGTACATAAAGAAGGCACTATAGGAAACTGACAGTATATAAAAGGGTACTCCTAGAATATGGAAAGATATGAACATCAAAGCTCCCAAACAATTCCCTCTATAGAAAAATTATTGCCGGAAACGTGACACTGCGGATATTCTATAAAAAAAAATTCATTTTTACAGGACACTGAAAATGATTTTCTCAGAATAATATGTTGTTTTCTCAGGACACTGTGATTTTCTTAGTGAAGCATATATGCACTCTCAGATCATATTCTCGAAATTAAACCAGAGTTTTTTGTCAGTACAACATATATGTACCGTCGGTTCAGACACAAATATAAACTGCAAGTAATAAAAAAGTAAAAAAAAAGTAAAAAAAAATTGATGAATCCGGGGGAAAAAAAGATATGCCACATTAATAATCACAACTCTGATTAAAACCCATCATAATATAACACCTATAATTCCACATGAAGAAAAAAAATCCCATGAAAAGATAGTTTGAATCCTCACCTGTAGAAACCAACCCTATGTCCAACTTTCCTCCCCGAGCCACCCATCCATTGTAATATCATCTCAGAACCAAACCTAAAACCAATAATATTAAACTAAAATTGTAGTTGCGGGAAATCCCACACTACACCCCTCACTATATCTTGATGATAATTTCTAGATCTAAACTTATTAATCACCTAAATCTCAAAATATAAGTGCTAGAAATTAAATAGACACATAAGATTTTTTACGTGGTTCGATCAATATGATCTACATCCACGATTCTTCACTATGATTGTTGAGGTTACAATAATATTACATTGGAAATCTCCATTAATGGATATTTTCTAGAGCTCTAGATCTAATTATTTGGGGGAGAAGATGATAAAGAAAAATAATATCTCTCTCTAAAATGTGTCTCTCCCTTTTACAAAAATCTATCTCTCCAAAATTATCCCTCCTCTTTCTCTCTCCTGCTCTCCTCTTTATATAGGTGTTTACATAATGGATGACAGCTCACATACAGCTCATATTCTCGCGAGCCCTTTAATGATTTCGCAGGCTCTTGCTACCTTCTCTCGAGACATTCTCTCGAGTCTTGCTACCTTCTCTCGAGACACTCTCTCGAGCCTTGCTACCTTCTCTCGAGACACTCTCGCGAGTCTTGCTACCTTCTCTCGAGACACTCTCTCGAGTCTTGCTACCTTCTCTCGAGACACTCTCGCGAGTTAAGAAAATAATTGAATCTCGCACGCTAAGAAAATATGTTGTGCGATATTTGAATCCTACATCTTGCCTCTTTTTCCTTGAATATTGCTTGAAGAGCGATCTTTAAGGAAAAATCTGTTGTTGTAGTAATCTTTGGTCTTTGTTGATGAAGGAACGAGCGGAAGAATACGGACTTGAAAAGTACGTACTTGCCTCTATTCTTTTGCGAAGTTCAAGCTTTGAGAAGTATATATGAAGTATCGTTTCTTGAATTATGCGAAGTATGAAGTATCCTTGAAGAAGTATATGAAGTACTTAATCCTCGAAATATATATAAGAAGTATGAAGTATCCTTTGAGAAGTATAAGAAGTACTTAATCCTCGAAATATATATAAGAAGTATGAAGTATCCTTTGAGAAGTATAAGAAGTACTCAATCCTCGAAATATATAAGAAGTATGAAGTATCCTTTGAGAAGTATAAGAAGTACTTAATCCTCTAAATATAAGAAGTATTGCGAATCCATCATGCGAAACTCTCGCTCCATGTTCTTTGCCTCATGCTATGCTCTATTCTTTCGCGAAGTTCTGAAACTTTGCGAAGTGGATAAGAGATATTAATCCTTGAAGTATAAGAAGTATTGCCTCTGTTCATGCGAAGTCATTATTCCATTTTTGGTGAGGATTCTTGTTGTTCATTGGTAAACATCTTCTTTGGAAATGATTCTTGCCGAGAAAATAAAGAACATAAAATGTTTTTTCGGTAATCCATTGTTGCCTCTGTTCTTTATCTACGAAGGTAGAATCGTTGAAAAAGTGTTGAATGAGTGAGTTATTTCTTCTGCGCTGTGCTCATGCGATAGTATAATCTCTTCATTGCTTTACGTTGAATTTTATCATTGCGACAAGATCGCAGGATGTCTTTACATTTTCACGTAATGACCCATTGATCTTGCCTTATCATCTTTGTGTGGTCTTCCAAGTTAGACCTCCCTAATTAGAGGTCTTCCCCGACACCTTTCATCGCGACAAAATCGCAGGACGTCTTTACACTTGCATGTAAAGACCCATTGATCTTGCCTTATCATTTTCCAAGTATTTTTGCCTCTGCAGGATGTTTTAGTTGTGACAATATGACAGGCCTAGATATCCTTGCGAACATAAAGCCCCATGACATTGCCGTCTTGCGACGAAATCGCAGGACATCCGTACACTTTCGTGTAAAGACCCATTGATCTCGTCTTATCATTTTCCAAGTATTTTTGCCTCTGCAGGATGTTTTAGTTGCGACAATATGACAGGCCTAGATATCCTTGCGAACATAAAGCCCCATGACATTGCCGTCTTGCGACGAAATCGCAGACGTCCGTACACTTTCGTGTAAAGACCCATTGATCTCGTCTTACCCTCGCGTTAGTATTATTGCCTCTGCAGGATCATTGCACAAATATGACAAGCCTAAGTCTCCTTGCGAAAACAAAGCCTCATGACATTTACGTCTTTTTTTGACACTCCCCTTAATGGAGAGCGTCGCCCTTATCATCTCCCCGGTTGCCCCTTAAAGGAGGCGAAACATCGGCCATACAAGACTAGCTCCTCCCATCCGGTCTTAACAACAACTGAGTTGTTTTCGCAGCCTCTTATCCCTTATACCTATAGGGTTTATGGTTACGAGACCGCACCCTAAGTGGAGTTTTCTTCGGCGAGTGCAACATATGCCAAGACTTGCCAAGAATGGCCAGGGTAGGTTCATCCATCCCGGCACTCGCTCAACCGTGTACCTCGGCGCCTTGAGCATACACTGACTCCTTGAAAGAGACCCTCGGTCGCCCAACCAGGGTATAACCTTATATATATAGTTGAGAATCCAAGGTACCTCTTCCGGATAGGCTTTCATGGGCCCCAAATTTTCATGACTCAGGCTTCAGGAGCGGTGTAACCTTCCCCCTGAGCCATGTCGAGAGATACCCCCTTATATGACGCACTTTAGGTCTTACATTTGCCTCTTACGAAATGTTATTCGCGAACTAGGGTGTACGCCATAAAGGTTCGTCCCATTCTGGTTATTTTATTGATTCTTCTTCATATTAACTCTTTTGTAATTTCGCTAATCTTTGATAATCTCTTGTCATTTTTTGTGCGATATTTTCGCATGTCTTCATTCTTTTATTCATTCTTTCATCCTCCTATTTAACTTTTGTAGTTTGCTGTTGTTGTCTCTTGCGAAGTATATTATTTGCTTGCGAAGCTAGCATCCTTGAAATGTATGAACGTCGCATAAAATATAATTATCTCAAAGAAAAAGAATTGTGAGAAATGAGATTTGAACCCTTGACCTGCCTCTTGCATATTCTCGCACCATACCAACTGTTCTAACCCTCTCTTGCGAAAGAATCAAAGACTTCGCGAGCTTAACATCTGCGAAGGAACACCCTCTGCGAAGGGCAAATTGTGCGAACCTTACCACAACAACATGAACAGAAGCTTGCACAGATGGTTGAGGGAGAAGCTAAGAAAGTCGATGCCGCGAGTTCGATTCTCATCTTTTTCATTTTTTGTCATCTTTTTTCTTGAATACAAGTCACGTATTAGAAGTCTGCGATCACTTCGCACACAGTGAACTAGCACAGTTGGTCGCCAGTACAGAGAATGGGTCTGAAGATGCAGGTTCGAACCTTCCCAGTCGCAAGTTTTTTTTTTTTTTTTTTTTTTACCCTGGATCTCACTTCTCTTTATTACTCATTGCCCTTCTGCCGCCTTAATTTCTTCCTTTCGTTATTTTTTTTTATTAGCCCTGCTCGTGATTTGCCATTGCTGATGTTGTTAAGAACCTGTGGCTTCGCAAGTTCACTTCTTCGAAACTAATCCTCTTCTCGCCAGTTATTCTTTAAGATGTAGACTTTCCTTCGCAGCGTTGCTGGTAAGTTTTTGTGTATTCCTTTATAAAATCTTTGGCTGAAATTCGCAATCAATTGGCGAAGTAACACACTTTTGGATTGTTGTTGACGAAGAGAAACAATCTGTTGCTTCTCGCTATGAGCTATCGCCGGGTCTGTTGTGAACCAGTCAATTGTCGATGATCGTTTAGCGAAGTGAATTCATGGGATTCTTCCCGAGACGATACTATATTCAGTTTGTCGTTTATATGAAATCAATCTTAGAAGTAGTTTGGTGATAAAGTAGCTGTTTCTAGTTTCTTCTCTCCGCCGATGACCAGAGTTAATTCCAGAATGTGAGCTAAGCTAGTTGCCTTCCAGCATATGAACTGAACTGAGATATTCCAGCATTTGCCTTCGTTTGAGTTGCTGTTTTCTTCATCACATTCTCTTCTTCATAGAAAACTCCTCCTCCCTTAGCTGAATTGAACAGTTTTAATATCGTTATTTGTTGATGATGTTCCAGTCAATTTAGTCTTGGAATTTAACTCCGTCATAACCATTCTAATGTTCAAACTGTAACATCGACTCTCATTCTCGGCAAGAATCATTGATAAACTCAACCACAGATGATTATTGCGAGCTGCTCTCTTCTCTGTTATGTTCTCATTACTATGCTCCTCTCTGCGAGCTGATCATTGCGATCTTACGTCGACTCCGTTAACTTCTTGTTTTATTTTTCAAAGTAATCGAACTTTGGTTCTTTTCTTTTCCTGGTTGCTTCTCCTTCTCTCTTTTTTGGTTGTTTCCTCAATAATTGAACTTTGCGTTAAAATGCAGTTGATGATGTTTGCTGATGATGTTTGCTGGCTTTGCGAGTTATCTCTCTTCCTTAGTTATCTCCCTTCTTGTAACTCGTTCTTCGTTGATGATGTCTTGGCGAAGTTAGAAATTGCTTTGCTATACTCGTGGTTTCTGCGGCTTTAATAGCTGGTTGTACTGAAGTAATTGCCTTGTCGAGAATCGGTCGGCGATGAGTTCCTTGCTTGATGATTCTCTTGCGAGAATATGAAATATGTGTCTTTATCTGTTCCTGCATCAACCCGTGCAAATGGCTGGTACTTCATTCCTTCGCATAAATGTTTTAACCTCAATCTCTTCGCACTGATACCTCATGTGATATCTTGTTCGTATAGCTTTATTCTTTAATTATCCAACTTCCGTCCTTTGTCTTCGCATGGAGCAAGTCCTTGCTTTGCTCTTAAATGGCTTACTTCGTTGGTGAGCAAATGCTGATGGTTCTATTATTTTCTCCCTCGCTCTTATTGAGAACAAGATCCATAAGTTTGTACTTCGCAAAAGTTCTATTATTCTTCTTAATTAGAATTTTTCTTGGCGATTGTACACAAAACTACAAATATGCGGAAGAAGTTTATCCTTTAAACAAGTTACTGACGAAGATGACCTGTTCGATTTTACTCCCATTTTCATCCCTTAATTTTGTAGATCTAACGGATTCATTACTAAAAGTAGCCAATTTTTTTTTTTTTTTTTTTTTTTTAAAACTTTCTTGAACCAACAAGATTAGGTCCCTGTTTCTAGCGCATATGTAGTTGCGGGAAATCCCACACTACACCCCTCACTATATCTTGATGATAATTTCTAGATCTAAACTTATTAATCACCTAAATCTCAAAATATAAGTGCTAGAAATTAAATAGACACATAAGATTTTTTACGTGGTTCGATCAATATGATCTACATCCACGATTCTTCACTATGATTGTTGAGGTTACAATAATATTACATTGGAAATCTCCATTAATGGATATTTTCTAGAGCTCTAGATCTAATTATTTGGGGAGAAGATGATAAAGAAAATAATATCTCTCTCTAAAATGTGTCTCTCCCTTTTACAAAAATCTATCTCTCCAAAATTATCCCTCCTCTTTCTCTCTCCCCGCTCTCCTCTTTATATAGGTGTTTACATAATGGATGACAGCTCACATACAAGCTCATATTCTCGCGAGCCCTTTAATGATTTCGCAGGCTCTTGCTACCTTCTCTCGAGACATTCTCTCGAGTCTTGCTACCTTCTCTCGAGACACTCTCTCGAGCCTTGCTACCTTCTCTCGAGACACTCTCGCGAGCCTTGCTACCTTCTCTCGAGACACTCTCTCGAGTCTTGCTACCTTCTCTCGAGACACTCTCTCGAGTCTTGCTACCTTCTCTCGAGACACTCTCGCGAGTTAAGAAAATAATTGAATCTCGCACGCTAAGAAAATATGTTGTGCGATATTTGAATCCTACAAAAATGATCAAATCCAGTAACAAAAAGAACATAAAACATGATCAAATATGCACTCAATTAGTGAAACAATTAGGTGGCAGGGTAGAAAGAATTAATTTATGATTTCCAACATTTCCAAAGTTTCAAATATCAATAGTGATTTTATTAAAGAACCAAAGACAGTGCTAACTCCCTATCACTAGAAAACTATATCAACTAACAAAGCTTAACGAACACAATCCTGCATTATCATGCTCAACATAAATATGCACTCGGTTTATGGACAGTACATCAAATATGCACTCAATTTATTCTTTGTACATCAATAATTAACATCCCTGATAAGATTTTTAAGCCTATAACTACAACAAATCATCTTCAAATAAACTCAATTTGACCGCTATTACTAAATATTGTAAACAATTTTAAAACGTTTCAATCGTCAAAATGAAATCCAACATGAAGCTCAATAAACCTAATCCATTACCAAACCAAACAGATTATCAATATATATGGAAACAATTCACGGATCCACAACCAAACATCCTAAACTAGATCTATACTTCCAATCTGAAATTAGTAGATCTAATCCAATAAATCACTCCAGTTTCAGTAATAATCTACCAAAAATCTATTGTAAGAGATTAAAGAAAAACTAGATTAGTGAGAAAATATCAAAACCCTAAATAAAAAATAAAATGTCTAAAATATGAATCTCACCATTTTTGTGTGCTAGAAATAATCAATCGAGGGAGATAAAGAGAATTAAATCTAGGGCAGAGAATATTGCGTGCAGGAACTGATCAATCGATCAAGAATCTTCAAAAATCTTCATCGCCAGAGCTCTTCTTTCTGGTTGAAACCGAGAGACGAAATGAAAAAAATGAATTACGAAATAAAAAAAATGAATTGGAAGCTGGTTTCAGTATTCTTATATATTAAGGGTCTTCTGGAGATTTTACTTGTTCAACACACGTGTGGATGGACCCCTGGATAAATATTTGGGTCCAAAATCATAATATTTGAAACAAATGGACCTCCGACTAGAATTTCTTAATGGGTGGACCTGCCTAGGGGTGTACATCGGGCCGGGCAGGCCAACCCAAGCCCGATTATAACACAGGTCGGGCCAGACGGGCTTGTAGTCCTTACTACCCATTAAGTTTAACAAAGCTAAAGCCAATAATAGACAATAGCAAAAATTTAATGCCCATGGCCCGTCCATACCCATTAAACAAAACAAAGCCAAAGCCAGTCTGCCGGGCAGGCCTCGGGTCCAAGAGATAATTCAAAAATTTAAAGTATATAGGTTTGTTTTTTTTGGCTTGATGAATGCTGATATATCTGTAACTCGTTCAAGTAATAGTTCAAGCAATCTATATTCATTACTGTGAAATGTAATTCAAAGTATTTTCTAACCCTAATAAATTGTCCAAATATGAAATTTAAGTTCTTGAGAAATCCATCACACTAATACAAAACTTTATTTCAAAGTTATCGGCAATGACAAACCGGGTAACAAAACAAAGCACGGGCAGGCTAATGTGCCGGACTCCCATATTTGAACAAAAACCCGGGTCCGCCCATTTATAATTATCGGGCAGGCCGGGCTAGCCCATGACAGACTGTCGGGCGCCCATGGGCTCCTCCGGACCCGGGCGGTACATGACAGGTCGAAGGCTTCCGGGCATTCTGTACACCCCTAGACCTGGCAAGATATTTAGGAGAGAGAAAGATTATTTCCTTCCCAAGTTAGGGTTTGCTTATTACTTTGTATCCAATTTGAAGATCTTAATGAATGTTCTTGTGATTCTCATGAAGTTAACTTAGATTGTTCTATAGATTTTATTAACGGTGTAGATGTAGGATTTCCTGCAACTACAAGAATGGAGCTGGTCGAGCTTATCGTGGCCTGATGAAAAGCAATAAGTTGCATAACCAAACGGTCTTGCAAAATTTTATCATCAATTATGGCTTCGTGTAATCCATCTTCGAGCACAAATAAGAGTGGTTATTTTGACCAACTGTGGGAGATTGATCACATTAAGAATCGTCTTTGCACTGAGATACGTTGGGAAGAAGATCAAAGACAAAGCCAAACACAACGAAACAGAAAGGGCTTGGCTTCAAATTAAACATCTCCAACAACAAATTTCATGTTTTGGGATATTGCTTCCACAATAAAGCTTTAGTTTCTGTTGGAATCTTGCAACAATGAACAACACGTTAGATGTATCAAAATAATATGTAAAGAACTAATGCGAAACAACTCTACCGAAATAACTTGACGAGGGCAGAATCACAGGTTCAACAAGTTGTCCTTAACACATTAGTTCGCGGGTATACTTGAGTTGAGTAATGCTAAACCCCTCACAGCGAAGATGTGTCCAGGATAAGACTGCCCGATATAACTTGAGTTAGCACAACACAAGTTACCCTTTCTTCGAACTCAGCAACAGGGATGGAGGTAAAAAACGTATGAAGAAACCCTAGAATAAAAGAAGAATTTTTCGATGTGTTAAAACATATTTTCGAGTTTTATTTATAGGATGAAATACTTGCAAATCAAGTTAGGTTTTTGGTTTTCTTCAAAAACAAGTAAAAGGAATTTTACCATAAATAAAACTCTATAGAATTAATTTCCTAAAGAAAAACTCGCCAAAAATAAATCCGCGTAGACAAGGGACTTGGTGCATGGCATACGCGCATATCACATGGGTAAAAATATGTATTTTTGCCCACCCGCTCCACCCACGTTTTACAATTCATACATAAGTGTATGATTATATAGTGGAGCTCCTCTTTAGTTTTCCACAATGTGGGACTAAAGGTTCCACTTCATTCACCCAAAAATGAGTGAGTATCCTTAGACCCTTAGGTCATTAGATGAAACCACACCAAGACCATAAAACCTTTTTATTTAAAACTCATTTTCTTCAACAATCCCCCACATGAATGAAATCTCGGAAAACGAAAAAAATCAGAGTAAGGAAAATACCATTTAGGCAAAGGTGTCCATGAGGTCTTGAACTCTTACTTAGTGAGAAGTTACCGGAACTACTAGCTAAACAGTGAACCTAGTCTTGAACTGATAGCGTTGGTGTAATTCGCGACAACAACCACACATGATATTCTCATGGTATTGCTAAGTTCGTGCCGTGTTGTCCAATTTGGCCCTGGACATATCATGTTTCTCAGAATGCTCTAGAGAATTGGCTCAATTCTCATAGGAAGCGGCCCCACTTCCACATTCAGATAGGTGAGTTCCATCAAGAGTGTTTACTGCTACACCCCACTTCAATCTTAAATTGAAACTATGGAACTCATTAAGACTTATTTAAAAGTCATCCTCCACATGCAGTCACACTATCACATCAACACCATAGGGAAGGGACAGAGAATGAATTCTCTGATAGTGTTTACCTTTACCCACCATGAATTAGTTGTCTCATTCGAAACCTTGATCTTGGAATCTCTAGTCAGCAAGCACTACACCAAATTCTGGGATTAGAAACAGAACCAGGCCGTTACAAAAACGGGTTGTAACGGCCCTCGCCTGTTGCAAAAGTGGGTGTTACATTTTTTTTGTAACGGCTTTGTGGCCGTTACGAATTTTTTTTGTAACGGCCCTTGTAACAGCTGCGAGCCGTTACGAATTTGCCACGTGGGTAAAATGTCAGGGTCGTTATTTAATTTTTTTGCAACAGGGATGTTGAATAGCTCAGAGTCGTTATTTAACTTTTTGTAACAGAAAAAAAATATCACGGTCAACCTTGACCTGGTCAAAATTGGGACGGAAATACTGACCAATTTTGACCTGGTCAATATTGACTCATAGCTCATATTCAAATTTTAAATAAGCCTCTTAATTAAAAAAAAATTAGCTGCATAAATCTTTCATATCATCCACATTCAACAATACTTCAATCAATTCATATCAACATTCATTCACTTCACATCAACATTAAATCAATGAAAGAACACAAATTCTTATAAGTACCAAAAAAATCAGGTTAAGTATCAAATTCTAATAAGTACCTAAACACTCTTTTACATTCATTCTGTCACACAAAGAAACGCAAGCTCAGTGGAAACCGCATTTAACACTGGATGATAATAGCAAATGAGCATATAGACTGTCACCAACGAATTGCAATGAACTGAAACCAAAAACATATAGGTTTCAGAAGATATTGTACCGAAATTTAATATGGGTACAAACATATAGTTATAATTTCTAACTCTCAATAAGTTAATGATAGTAGCATGGCCATTAAAAAAATGAAGTGGAAAAATTTCAGACCTTGTAAGCTCTGTTTGCAAGTGATAATGAAGTCCCCATACAAGTTAATCTGCAAGCTCCAACTAGCTTTAAACTCGGAGTTGTTTTTGACGAAGTTATCATGTTAATCAGTACTTCCAAGAAAATACACGCAAAATCCTCTGATAACTCAGAAAAGCAACCAATGACAAATAATGATGCCTTCACCTGACAAGTCAAATTAGTGGAGTTATTTTCTACTTTTTTCAACATGGTACGAACATCCAATATGTAGCATACTAGTGTTAGAACTAGAGTAGATCCGGACACTACTAATAGCCGACAAAATTCCATGGAAATCAGGAGATAAATTGACTTGCTCAAGTGCGTGGGATTGAAGCTCGCTAGGGCAGTCTCAAACTAACTTTAGCATAGAAAAACAATTGGTGTTTTTCATAGATATTGATCAAGGTACCTGGACTTGCATCTTCAAACCAATGTTGGCAGGCAAGTTTTTGTGCCTTTTCATCCTAGGATAAACCTTTGCCAACCTGCGTAATAACAACACAGTGACATTTAGGTGATTCTTTGACAATAACTGATTTTTGAAACTCCAGAGTATAGAGACAAGGAACGAAATGGATTTGCAAAAAGGAAAGAATGTAAGTCGCAAAGTTCAACATAACTTATTTTTTGGAATTTTCAAGCATGATCTGTAAAAGAGAAAGAATGTAAGCGCATAATTCAACAACCAAGTCCGCCATAAAAAGAAAAAGAAAATACAACTAACACTTTGCGACTATGTTTATATGGTTGATCAAGAGAGTAATACCTTGGAAGCTCTTGTCCTAGCACATGCCCCTCGTCAAATAGAGGTTACTGGTTTCTCAATGTTGAAGAAAGATACTGAAATCCGATTGAAAGTGGCAAAGTCAAATGCTTTTCACCTGTAAAATTTGAGAGGGACCAGCATAAAAATCCCAATATGCTAATTGTTGACAGATAAAGTGTCCCTTCTGAGCTTACCAAAGCTTATATACTTTCTTATATAATGAAGGATCTAGTGTCACTTACCAAAGCTATAAAATTGCACAATCTTCTAAAAAAATTCTGAGTCTGGTAACTCTTATGAGCTTAACAACAAAAATATGAAGTACGCTAACATAAAACAATCAAATTGGATCCGCTTTTTCTTCACATAAAACAAAACAAAAATAAATAAAATCCTTTTGAAAGAACTGATTTATAGGAGTTCACATAAGAGAATAATGACTACTAAAAAGGTACTGTAAACACTAACCGCTTCTTCATGGAATTTCACAGCTTTCTACCGCTCTTGGCGAATTCTTGCCAGTTCATTTAAAAGAGGGTCACCTTGGGGAAGAGTCTGAGAAGTCCGAGCATAAGTCGAAGGAGTAACATGTAAAGGATGATGACTAACGCGGTTTGGAACAAGTCCCAAGCTTCGGAAATCTGTTACACGTGTACCACTTCCACCTACACATCCGTCTATAATCGTAGACCGCCGCAAAGATTATATCTTTGGCAGAGCATCATTGTAAGTAGGGATCTCAAAATGGTCTTCAGTTGTAGCTGGTCGTGTTGGAAATCCAAACTCTGGTGGGATGTGTTACGTCCCAACTGGAGGATGTTAGGCTGTGGTGCTGAATTGATTAATACCCCAACTTGGTCATGCTCGTTACGGATTCGTGCAGATTCATTCAACACAGGTTCATGATGGAGCAGAAACTGAGAAGTCCAACCTGCAGCGGTGTTAATTACTAGCTCAACCTGTACCTCAGCTGCTGGTACAGGACGTGGAGACTCGGGCTGAATGCCATCGTCTAGCTGTATGTCAGGTTGTGAAGCTGACCTTGAAGCTGAGTTATTGACAAGCTCAACCTGCTCCTCAGCTGCTGGTACAGGACGTGGAGGCTCGTGCCGAATGCCATTGTCTAGTCAGTATGTGATGCAAATCAAGGCACCTAACACAGAGTTATTTACAAGCTCAACCTCCTCCTCAACTGGTGGTAAAGGACGTGGCGGCTCAGACTGAATGCCATTGGCTAGCTGTATATCGTGTTGCGAAGTAGACCCTAAAGCTGAGTTATTTACAAGCTCAACATCCTCCTCAACTGGTGGTACAGGACACGGCGGCTCAGATTGAATGTCATTGTCTAGCTGTATATCCTGCTGCGAACTAGACCGTAAAGCTGAGTTGTTTACTAGCTCAACCTGCTCCTTAGCTGGTGGTACAGGATGTGAAGGCTCAGGCCGAGTGCCATCTTCAAGTTGTATATCATGCTGCGTAGCATACCTGAAAGTTGAGTTGTTTACTAGCTCAACTTTCTCCTCAAAGTGGAAGGGAAGGCATTGCCTGCTTCTAGACCATTCTCAGTAGAACCACCATTTCGTTATCATTCATATCATTCATCCATCTCACAGCAGCAACTCCACAATTCCATACTTTCCCTGCACTTCAGTTCAGCTGCAACCCAATCATCCACAACTTCTGAATCTTCTCAACTCCACAACTTCTGAATCTTCCCAACTCCATAATTCCATACGGCACATATCCTCAGAACCCGTTAAACCAACACAAGATTCCCTTCCTGTTCTTCCACCAATTTCATAGCATAACAGCACCATCACCTTTCTTACTTCATACCCATTCCACATAATCTTCTATCAATCATAACCCATATCGATTACAAACACCATCTTCATCTCAGAAACACCATCACTACAACAAACCCTAAAATCATAAAACAAACCCTAAAATCAGTTCGGATTTGAAACCCTACAATAGAAATTAACATAAAACCCTAAAATCATTTTATATTTTGAAACTTATACCTTCTACGTTGGCAGAAATTCTTCAAAGTTATTCAAACCCTAAAAAGAAATCGAGAAAAATAAATCGAATTAGATTTAATTGAAGAAGAAAGACTAAAATCGATTCGTGAGATGAAACAAATCTGTTTAGATTAACATATTCACAGATTAACAACAAATCGTATTAGAAAAAAACCAGATAAAATGAAACCTTAGAAAATAGAAGATTGAAAAACAAATGAAACCCTAAAAATCGAAAAACTTATGATGATGAACTTACACTGATCGATGATTGAAGATTATTGAAGATGATATAGAGGTTTCTGTGATGTTTTCTCGGCTGTCGATTATTGTAGATGAAGTTATACTAGGGTTTAGAGGAGAGGCAGGAGCAGAAGAGAGACGAGAGAATAAGAAACAAAATTTTGATCTGCTCGATTCACCGAGGCATGGGAGTAAAAGCAATATCACGTATGTGAATCGCACACGCAGGGGGGAAATATCCTCTAATGTTACTCCTCTTGGGTGGAAACAAAAAGGTACGCGTGTGAATGGCACACTCACAGACTCCAGGTGTTACGACCCAGTGTGACGAAGCGTGTGGCTGGCACGCCTATAAAAAAATTCGTAACGGCTGGTCTCTGTTACTAATTTCGTAACGGTCCTTGCCTGTTACGAATTTTTTTGTAACGACCATTTGTAACAGGAATTTTGTAACGGCTAGAAAGCCGTTACGAATTCCTGTTACGAATCCGGGAATTTGGTGTAGTGAAGGTTGAGTATCCTTCATGTCAAGTTTAATTATTGAGCCTAAGCCCCATCCCCCTCGATGCTTTACTAACTATCTCCTTGGACAAACCTTTCGTCAAAGGGTCCGCGATATTCTCCTTGGACTGCATCCAATCTATGGAAATAACGCCCGTTGAGATTAGTGTTTTCAAAGTATCATGTCTTCTACGAATATGTATAGACTTTCCATTGTAGAAACAACTCTTAGCACTACCTATCGCAGATTTGTGTCACAAAGTGTATAGATATAGCCGGCAATGTGCCTATGCCGAGAGGAATATCTTCTAAAAGTTTCTTAGCCATTCGGCCTCCTCTCCCGCTTTATCTAACGCAATAAACTCGATTCCATAGTGGAACGAGCTATACATGTCTGTTTGGAACTCTTCCAAGATACGACGCACCGCTAGAGTGAATACATATCCACTCGTAGACTTAGAATCCTCCGATCCCGTTATCCAGCTTTGCATCGCAAAATCCCTCAAGGACGGCCGAATATCCTTTGTAATTCAAACTAAAGGTCATTGTGTACTTCAAGTACTTTAGCACTCTAATAAGTGCATCCCAATGTATCTCGCCCCGGGATTACAAGTATACCCGCTTAACCTACTTACGGCATAAGCAATGTCCGGTCTCGTACAATTCATCAAATACATCGACTTCCTATGACTCTCGAGTATTCAAGTTGGTTAACTCCTACACCCTTATTATTCTTGAGACGACAGTTAGAATCATAAGGAGTACACACAAGTTTCTGATTAAACCGATTAAATTTCTTAAGTATGGATTCAACATAATGAGACCGACTCGTACTATAGCCATTAGAAGTTTTTCTAATCTTCATCCCTAATATGACATCAGCGGGGCCTAAGTCTTTCATGTCAAAGTTCTCATTCAACAATTTCTTAGTGGAATTAATAACATCCATGTTTGTACCTAGTATAAGCATATCATCAACATACAAGCATACAATCACACAGGCATCCTTGAAAAGTTTAGTATAAACACACTTATCAAATTCATTAATTCTAAAACCACTAGAAATCATCACATGATCAAATTTTTCATGCCACTGTTTAGGTGCTTGTTTCAATCCATACAAAGATTTAACCAGTTTACACACTTTCTTTTCACAACCTTTAACTACAAAGCCCTCAAAGTTGTTCCATATAAACTTCTTCATCTAACTCACCATTAAGAAACGCTTGTCTTTACATCCATTTGATGTATCTCTAAATTATGGATGTAAGCTATAGCAATTAACATCCTAATGGAGCTAATTCTACTCACTGGTGAATAGGTGTCAAAGAAATCTATACCTTCTATTTGTCTGTAGCCTTTAGCTACCAGCCTAGCCTTGTATTTTTCAATAGTTCCATCTATCTTGCGTTTTCTTTTGAAAATCCATTTACAACCTATGGCCTTACACCCTGGAGGTAAATCTACAAGTTCAAAAGTACCGTTTTCTCTAATGGAATCCATTTCACTAATTGAAGCTTCTTTCCACCACGGAGCTTCTGGACAAGTCATGGCTTCTCTATAAGTCTGAGGATCAGACTCGGCTAGGTATGTAATGCAACCATGATAGGTTTTCTCGGTTCTAACCCTTTTACCTCTTCTAGGTTCCACTTCGGTTCATCTTCCTCTAAAGGTAATAATTGACTAGTTCAAGGAACATCTAGGGGATCATCTAAACATCTCTTTCGAGAATCACGTTTCAAAGGAAAAATAGTTTCAAAAACTCAAAGCATCCCTAGACTCCATGATAGTATTCAACCCTATGTCGAAATTTTAACTCACAACCATAAACCTATGAGCACTAGAATGCTCGGGATACCCTATAAAAACACAATCAACGGTTTTGGGTCCTATCTTATTTTTCTTAGGAGGAGGGATGCCCACCTTTGCCAAGCACCCCCACACTTTGAAGTAATCATAAGATGGTTTTCTACCTTTCCATAACTCATATGGAGTTTTATCCGATCCTTTAAAGGGTACTGCTCAGATGTAATGGCGGAGAGGATAGCCTCCCCCCACAAATTCGAAGGTAATCCTGAACTAATCAACATGGCATTCATCATATCCTTAAGGGTACAGTTCTTACGTTCAGCTACACCATTGGATTGAGGTGAATAAGGGGCTGTAGTCTCATGTATTATGCCATGTTCTTCACAGAAATCTCCTACGGGAATTTCATACTCACCACCACGGTCAGACCTAATAGTTTTAATGGTAGTATTCAATTGGTTTTCGACTTCACTTTTATATATCTTAAAGGCTTCTAAGGCATCATCCTTACCTCTAAGTAAGTAAACATGGCAGTACTTCGTACAATCATCTATAAAAGTAATAAACCATTTCTTACCTCCTCTTGTTTGAACTGACTTCATATCAACTAGGTCTGAGTGGATTAAATCTAAGGGTTTAGAGTTTCTCTGGACATTCTTATTGAATGGTTTCTTAACATGCTTAGATTCTACGCAAATCTCACACTTATGATTTTTATCTAAAGTGAATTTGGGTATGCAGCCTACGCTAGCCAATTTATGCATTGATTTATAGTTTATATGACCAAGTCTACCATGCCAAACGTTCAATGACACACACATATAAGCAGAAGAATCATTCAATTTCAATTCAAGACAGGTTACATTAAGTTTATATAGACCCCCAGTCTTATAACCCTTACCCACATAATCATTTCCCTTAGTTACTATAAGTTTTCCAGACTCAATTGTAACTTTAAAACCCTTATCATCTAAAAGCAGTAACAAGAAACAAGATTTTTGCAGATGTCCTGAACATGAAGAACTTCATTCAATGTGAGAATCTTTCCAGATGTGAGCTTCAGACCGACCTTTCCTTTTCCCGCAACCTCCGATGCAGATGAGTTACCCATATAGAGTTTCTCGCCTTCCCCTACCCTCGGGGTAGGAGGTGAACAGTCTCTGCTCCCACAAACATGCTTGGTAGCTCCGAGTCTACCCACCAATCCATCACATTGGTCACCAGATTAACTTCAGACACCACAACAGAAAACTCGTCTTTGCTTTTCTCAACCAAGTTAGCATTATTCTTCTTATCCTTACGTTGTCTACAAAGTGAACTCGCCATATGACCAAAGATTTCCACACACCCAACAAGGACCCTTAATTTTATTAATGCTAGATTCTGGTTTATGAAACGTACCTTTCTTGTTAGGTCCATGCTTCGTGTTGCGATTATTGTTGTCACCTTTTCCAGCTTTGGATGGCTTATGTTCAGACATATGAGCTTTGTTAGACATGTCCCTTGCAGATCACACGTTCTTGTCTTTGGTGCACAACATCTCTTCCACTTGAATCTTCTTTCCCAATTCAACCATGTTGATCTCTCCAGTTTCATGCCTCAGCTTTTTCTTGTACTCCGACCAAGAAGATGGCAACTTCTCAATCACCGCAGACACTTGAAAAGTCTCATCAATAACCATACCTTCAAAGAAGAATCAAGTTAATGATTTGTTGAAGTTCGAGGAATTGATCAACAACAGACTTATCATTCGTCATCTTGAACTCCATAAACTTTGCTACAAGAAATTTCTTGCTTCCTGCAGTCTCAGCTTGGTACTTTGCTTCTAACGCAATCCATAATTCATAAGCAGTTAAGCTATCTTTAGCATTGTAAAAATCATACATCGCATCCTCCAAACCATTCATGATATGATTTTTAGCCATATAGTTACCCCTTGTATAATACGTTCTATCTTCATCAAGTATTATCTTCAGCTGACCATCAAAACATCAAGAGGACCTTGCAAAGATCAAGGCGTCCAAATCATGATTGCTCGAAAAAACAACATCTTGGATTGCCATCTCTTGAAATCCTTTCCGTTAAAATTCTGTGGTCTTTCAACGTTAACGTTCATCTTTGTTTCCATTGTTGACATCGTTGCAAGGAATAATAATGTGTTAAGATTGTTGGAATCTTGCAACAATGAACAACACGTTAGATGTATCAAAATAATATGTAAAGAACTAATGCGAAACAACTCTACCGAAATAACTTGACGAGGGCAGAATCACAGGTTCAACAAGTTGTCCTTAACACATTAGTTCGCGGGTATACTCGAGTTGAGTAATGCTAAACCCCTCACAGATAAGATGTGTCCAGGATAAGAATGCCCGATATAACTTGAGTTAGCACAACACAAGTTACCCTTTCTTCGAACTCAGCAACAGGGATGGAGGTAAAAAACGTATGAAGAAACCCTAGAATAAAAGAAGAATTTTTCGATGTGTTGATAACAGATTTTCGAGTTTTATTTATAGGATGAAATACTTGCAAATCAAGTTAGGTTTTTGGTTTTCTTCAAAAACAAGTAAAAGGAATTTTACCATAAATAAAACTCTATAGAATTAATTTCCTAAAGAAAAACTCGCCAAAAATAAATCCGCGTAGACAAGGGACTTGGTGCATGGCATACGCGCATATCACATGGGTAAAAATATGTATTTTTGCCCACCCGCTCCACCCACGTTTTACAATTCATACATAAGTGTATGATTATATAGTGGAGCTCCTCTTTAGTTTTCCACAATGTGGGACTAAAGGTTCCACTTCATTCACCCAAAAATGAGTGAGTATCCTTAGACCCTTAGGTCATTAGATGAAACCACACCAAGACCATAAAACCTTTTTATTTAAAACTCATTTTCTTCAACAATCCCCCACATGAATGAAATCTCGGAAAACGAAAAAATCAGAGTAAGGAAAATACCATTTAGGCAAAGGTGTCCATGAGGTCTTGAACCCTTACTTAGTGAGAAGTTACCGGAACTACTAGCTAAACAACTGAACCTAGTCTTGAACTGATAGCGTTGGTGTAATTCGCGACAACAACCACACATGATATTCTCCTGGTGTTGCTAAGTTCGTGCCGTGTTGTCCAATTTGGCCCTGGACATATCCTGTTTCTCAGAATGCTCTAGAGAATTGGCTCAATTCTCATAGGAAGCGGCCCCACTTCCACATTCAGATAGGTGAGTTCCATCAAGAGTGTTTATTGCTACACCCCACTTCAATCTTAAATTGAAACTATGGAACTCATTAAGACTTATTTAAAAGTCATCCTCCACATGTAGTCACACTATCATGACACTTGTCATTAAAAGAAGTTAAGAGAAAAGTGGTCCCAGAAAATTAAAGTTTCATTTGATTTTCCTAATTAGGAAACCAGTCTATTTTTTTGAAACATCTATTTATAAAAACTAGCCTATTATTTAGGAACAGAGGGAATATGTAATAGAGGACGGGGGAATTAGAGGTATTATTAATTTTACATTTTAATCTAAAATAAGTCATGTTGTAATAATAACTTTTTTCCACGAACACGGATGGCTTTTATAGGCTACAAATTGAGAAGAAACCTATTATAGGGGCTCCAAACATTTGGTTTTGAGGGCTCACAAGATGACAAAGTCGGGTTATGAAATAGTAATCAACAAAACCCCATATCTAACCATTTTTTGTAATGGCTAAATTACCCTCCATGAAATATAAAATTAAATTTCTTATCTTTCTTTCTCTTTATATTCATAAATCATGATGAAGATGATGATCATATACAAAAAACTAAATCTATTGTCTTCTCATTCTCTTTTCATTCATAAATCATGATGAAGATGATGATCATAAAAAAAAAAACCTATTATTTTCTTTCTCTCTTCTTCTTGTCCGTCGTGATGAAGATGACAATCATAAAAAGAAAAAAACTAAGAAAACCCATCACTTATTTTTGCAAAAAAACAGATTCAAGATGATTGTCTACGGTTGGGAAAAATTCATATTTCCCAACCGTAGAGACCTACCTTTGGGAAGTCTACGGGGAAAATTCATACTTCCCAACCAGAGATAGGCGGTCAGTCTACTGGTTGGGAAAATTCATATTTCCCTACCGTAGGTCGTCTACTGATTGGGAAAATTCATACTTCCCAACCGTAGACAGTTCGGGCCTACGGTTGGGAACATTCATATTTCCCCATCGTAATTGTCTACTGATTGGGAAATTCATATTTCCCAACCGTAGACAGCTTCAAACTCGTTTTTTCAAAAACCCAATTCGATCGATTCCGCTTATCCATGCATTGAAACCAATTAAATAAGATGGGTTTTTGATTTTTACCTTATTGAAGTCATTGCGAGTGGATTAATGGTGTTAATCGATAATGAATTATTTTGAGAATCGACGATTAATCGAAGAAATAAGCGATGGAGGTGATGGGGAAGAAGAAAATGGAAGAATTAAAGGAGATGAATGAAAACAAATTAGTTTTAGGTTTTCAATATTTAATAGGTTAAGGGTATTTTAGTATTTTTCCTATGAATTAGGTCCCTTATCTTCATTGTAGGATATTTGAATCCTTAGGAGCCCTCAAAACTCTTTTCTTGGAGCCCCTATAATAGGTTTCATTGAGAACTCAGAGACCAATAATGCATTTCCCATTATGTAACTAGGAGTCTAGGACACCTAGTTCCTAGTTTCCTATTTCCACACGTCTAGTTTCATGAGATCCCTGACCCGTTCAGTAATAATCCTAGTAATTTATAAGACCATGATCTTAGCAAATCTTAGCAATTAATACCAAGTGTAAAAACACATCTTAACTGGACGTGTTTGGCTTACAAACGTATATTTTTGATGAAGAAAATGACGGTGAGACAAAGATGCTTAAAATGTCAAGGTTCGGTATTAATTATCATTTGCTAAGATTATGGTCTTAGTTTATGCAGGAGACTGAACCCCGTACGTGAAGTTAGACGTGTGAAAATAAGAACCAGGTATTATTATGTATTGACGTTGTGATATTTAGGGTAGCCATTTGTAGCCTAAGGACACCAGTAATATCACCTTTTAAGTTTTATTGATTTGATAAAAGTCTTTTCGATACTAAATGTGAAAAGTTTTCATTTAGTGTTTAGCAATGTGATATTTCTCACCTCTCTCAGTGCCAAAAATAAACCATTTCCAACATACCCTTTTAAGTTAACATTCCTTTCATCCCTGCAGAATCCAACAAAGAGTTTCACAGTAACCAAATTTGACATGATAGTGTATAGATGTAAAACTTTGCCAGGCCTAAATTGCCGAAATTATTCATTCCTAGTTGTCTGTTGAGACGTACACGTACCTAATACGGAGATTTCTATGTTTAAGCTGGAATTTTCCGTCCATATCTATACAGTACATATTTGCAAGATTATAATGGGATCATGGAAGTCAAGGTTGAACACAATAAACTTAAACATTGTATAATACTATTATGTTTCTTTTCATTAGCTAAGTTTACGGTGTATATACCGTATACGTCTTAGTCTTGCTATTTAATTTAGAGACAGTTAACAAATTTTCATTTTTGATTTTTATTTTTGGTATTTGCATTTTTAAGTCATCACCTTTACGTCATGCACATCAATTGTGAAGTGTGTAGTGATTTTTGAAGTGTGAGTGATAACGAGTAGCATCTCTATTTAGTATGGGACGAATAGAGGTTGGGAATGTGTTTTCTAAACGTATCCCTACATTTGCGAAGTTTATCTCTGTGATAATTCGGGTATCAGAGTCCTAATTAAGGGTCTCGGATCACGTATGCTTGATATTAAGTTGGCTTACAATTTGACCAAGTTTATTTGTTGTTCTTGTAGTTGGAATGGACTGCATTCTAAAGTAGAATCTACATGTTATGAAACAATACCTTTGAAGAAAGGTAGCATAGATCAAAAACCAAATTCACTAATAGAGTATGTGAATCTAGTAAGCAAGAATCATTACTCGTTGGTCAGACAAGATGCAGGGATGTGGCCAATTTGTGTGTTTTGAACTTTTTTCTTTTTTGATCCATAAAGAAGTTGTTGTTGACGAGTGTTGAACTCAGGCCGCTAGTATCATCACCCAATGATTTTACCACCGTACTATAGTGACATCCATAGGTGTTTCGAACTTTACAGACACGAAAGTAACTTTAATGATCGGATGTACAACTTTAATGATCAGATGTACAAAGCCGACATGTTGGAGCTTGCAACTAGCTACTAGATACATTGCTTTACTTGAACGGGAAATTTCGCACGTTTTCTACAAAATGTTCAGAGGAATACATTTCTTTGACTGGATGCCCTTTTAAAGTTTACAACACAACTTACATGCAACTTGCCAACCTAGACAACTTTACACATACAACATACTATCTACTATGATTATTGCATCACTTCTGCGCGGATGTACCAAATTCCATGAAAAAGTGACCAATCCAGTGGTGAGGAATGTTTTGTTTGGGCTCCATCCATAAATATAGCTTGCCCAAGTGACGAAATGAATATAGTTTTTAGTTCCACTTTAAAGTTACACGAGTACATAACGAAATTAAGGATGTTTCCTTTGCATAAAAAATTGTGAAAGTTACAGCTCAATAACAGTTAGGCATAAGACAGATTATGATAGCACAGTTGTTGTTGTGATCATTTGACAACGGCACAAAGGACAAGTGTTATGTCTGGACAACCAAGTAGTAATACAATGGGCATGGTAGATATGTTTGCACGGCATTTGTTTACCTAATTCTTCTTCTTCTTTTTCATCACCATCAACTATTGCACTTTCATTTTGATCAGCAGGTCCTACCATACATACCGAACACATTTCAACAATTGAAACACTGGGCATACTTGATACAAAAGAATCCGGCGTCTGAGTTGAAATATTGTTCTCTTCTACCGATGCAATTTCCATTTCCATAGTGAATGATAAATCAAGATCAAAACAATCTTCAAACATAAAGGAAGACATAGTCTAAAAATATGTATAAGAAAGAAAGAGATAACAAGAGAGTGTGTGAGTTTGAGAATCAAGAAAGAACGATCAGATGATGGATAGAATATAGATAGTAGAAAGGCTGTTGAAAGGCTCTTCTCACAAGACTGTTGAGAAGAGCTGAAAGACTCCAAATGATCACAGGCTTCAAAGTTTTTGATGAGCATAGAATCACCCATCTCCGGTTTGCAGATGACACAATCATCTTTCTTGATGCTAAAGAAGAAGAAGTGGAGAATCTTCTCATGATTCTACAGATTTATGAGGCTATTACAGGGCTCAGAGTTAACTTAGAGAAAAGCTCTGTGATAAGTATAGGTGCTGATCATAAGATAAATGATCTAGCAAATATTCTTGGCTGTCAGAAGGAAGTTCTCCCTTGTAAATATCTTGGAATTCAGTTGGGGGCTTCTAGCAATCAAACCAGCATCTGGGAGGGGATCTTAGATAAATTCAAAGTTAAGCTGGCTCTCTGGAGAAGAAGGTTTCTTTCAAAAGCTGGCAGAATAGAGCTAATCAACAGTGCTCTGGCAAGCCTCCCTGTATACTTTCTGTCTCTTATCCCATTACCTGTTTCAATAGAGAAAAAGATGATAAAGCATATGAGAGATTTCCTCTGGGGGGCTTCTGCTGAAAGAAGGAAGATCTGTTGGATTGGTTGGGAAAGAGTTTGCAAACCTAAGAAATTTGGAGGATTAGGCATTAGAAATATCAGAGCCACAAATAAAGCCATGCTTGCCAAATGGGGATGGAGATATTCTCAGGAGAAGGAGGCTCTATGGAGAAAGCTCATCCAGCACAATACAAAGACTGATAAAAATGACCTTTTTCCCAAAATTTATAAATCCACTCATGGGAGAGGATATTGGAAAGGCATTGAAAAAGAAAATGGGCTTTTTCAGTGGAACTCCAAGGTCAGAATTGGTGATGGGAAATGTTTAAAATTTTGGTTAGACCCCTGGAAAACGCATGTCCCCTTCTGTACAACACATAAGAAAGCTTTCAAAGCTGCTGCTGACAAGAACGCAAAAATAGCTGATCATGTACACAATGGCACATGGAGTCTACATCTCTCTCAGGAGCCGGATGAGGAGATTAAGGCTGAGATTGAAGATATTCTGTTATTGATTGGTGAGCCACCACACTTTGAAGCCTCGCTCGACACAATTTCATCCACTTACACAAGTGAAAGAAGGTTATGATTGGCTCATGCAACAGCAACACGGAGGAGGAGAGGATTTCAAATATGTATGGAACAAAAAGGTACCCCCAAAGGCACAACTCCTGGTATGGCTTGCAATACATAATTCTATCCCTACTGTTGACAATTTAAACAAGAGAGGTTGTCAAATACAAGATTCTCTTTGTTGTTTCTGCAATTCAGAGGAGGAAGAAGTAAACCACATCTTTTTATTGTGTCCATTCGCAAAAAGTGTTTGGCAGCACCTCACTCTCCCCTTGGAGGCTGATTGGGTACATAAAGATGGGATGGAACATCAATTTAAATTCTGGCATGCTTCCAGATGCAAAAATCTAGCTAAGAAGATATGGTACATCCTCCCATTTGCCATTGTATGGGCTTTGTGGAAAGATAGAAACAGAAGGGTAATGGCCAAAAAGATTGGCAGAAACAAGGAGATGGTCATCATAGAGATCAAGAGGATTATATACAATTGGGGTGAACAACATTCTTGGTTCCGCTCCACAAGCTTTAGGGACATCCTCTTAAACGGAAAATAGCTCTAGATAATGGATGAACTGAAACTGATGCTTTCAATTTTTACTCTGGGCTTTTAGTTCTCAGAAGTCATGTAATGGGCTGTTAGCCTGGTTTCTTTTCTAATAAAATTTTATCCTTTTTTAAAAAAAAAAAAAAAAAAAAAAGATAGTAGAAAGGCTCTACGGGTGATTGATGTTTGTGGATTAGAGAGAGATTTGAAGAGATGATCGATGAAGATGCAATGGACACACTTACACTGAAAAGGCTCCAATGGGTTTTATAGTTAGTGGATGATCCAAGATGAGAATGTAGGAAGGTGCCACTCTTTTACTAATAAGTTATATATAAAAGGAAATGAAATCATGATTCCGGCCCACTCATTACCAAGTTGATGAGTCAAGTACCGAAGTACGTATGAAGGAATGTTTGAAAGATACTCCTGCGTAACAATAGTCGTCGAGGTTTGATATTTCGGAAAATGGATTATTTGTCCAAATATTTTTAAAATTCGGTTCAAATGGACGAGTAAAAATTAATATGGGTAAAATGGACAGAAAATAAATAGCAAGGATGAAACTGGATTCAACCTGACTTAAACTTAAAAAAATAACAAGGATGAAACTGGATGCATCTTGATGTAAATTAAAAAAAGAAAAAATTTATTTCAAAATAGGCAGGATGAAATTGTTTAACATCCTGGCTATATTTATATTTTTGTCCATTTAAACAGTATCAAAATCTAGATGTCTTTTTCATCCAGGATTTGTTGATTTTGGTCTTTTTAACCAATTTTGTGTTGATATTTAACACCTTTTCTTTTGATATTTTATTCTTATCTTGTTCTTTTTGTTTCGATTCTCTTGTTGGCTTGTGTTCAATGGGAGCTTTCTCGGCATACCCTTGACTGAATCGAGCCTCCTGAGATACTTTTAAATACCATTCTTTGCGTGGCTCGAGGTTTTGCCTTCGGGTCTTGAAAGTTAAACCATGATAAGATTACTTATTTAAAATTCCTCCCAGAATAACCAAATGTACATTCTGTCACCCAACTTCATAGTAGCCAAATTTTATATGACAGGTGTATAAGAAGAAGTTGCCAAGCCGAGACTTACCTAATACGGAGATTTCTAGGATCGATTAAGCTGGATTTCCCTGTCCTTGTCTACCTAGTACATTTTTCAAGATTATGAAGCCATCATGGAAGTCAAGGTTGGACTAATAAATAAACATTGTATATTATGTTTCTTTTCCTAGCAAAGTTGACGCGTAGACGTCCTGGTATTTTATTTCAGAGACGGTTACCAAATTTTTGTTTTTTTGATCCATCTGTAAACATTGTATATACATTTTTGAATTTTTATTCGTCACCTTTTCCATTATGCACTTCACAAACAGCTTCACATAATAACTCCAAACAAAGGAACTTTACTTTTCCGGTTAGGTCACTGCAGGTTAGATGGAAATGTTGAGATCTTAGGACACGAGTCCTTCTCTTCAATAGAGATATAGATTTAGTGATGAAGATGAGTGACATATAGTATAATTAATATTTGTGTGAGCTTTACAAGACCAGCAACATTCTATCCTGCTGGCTCAATATACCTACGTATTTATATGTGGAATAACATAGAATAATCGATCAAACACTGATATTTGGTCAACATGTATTCAAGTGTATGAGGTAGCAGGGGCGGAGCTAAGATTTAGAAAATGGGTGGACAACTTATCAATTAACACATATTTTAGGGATGCAAATGAGTAAAAATCCCTAAAATGGGTGGGCAACTTATCAATTAACACATATTTTAGGGGTGCAAATGAGTAAAAATCCCTAAAATTTGGCTCGAAAGATCATAATTGGGCTTGGGAGCCATTTGGGCTGGGTGGGCAATTGCACACCCACCCTTCCATGTGGCTCCGCCCCTGTGAGGTAGGCTCACTAAAAGCTTCAAAACAAGTCTGCCCATTACTTGTTCACGTTATAGTATTTTCTTTGTCTCGGGAAGTTTTGGCTCGAGTACTATCCCCCTCCACCTTATATATATTTTTTTTTTTTTTTTTTTTTTAATAGGAAAACAAAATTCATTAAATAATTAAGAAATTGTAGCATACAGTTGCTCTCTGATGAGATTACTTAACCATGATGGGAAACAGTTATCCCACTTCATAGGACTTAGACACTTTCTTCCTTCTTTTGCTAGAGAGTCCGCTAAATTATTTCCTTGCCTATGGATATGAGAGCATTTCCACTCATCAAAATCCCTAAGTAAAACCTTGCAAGAATTTATTAAACTATTATTCATCCAACTAATCGAATCTCGCATTACTTCTTATAGCATTGACAACATTGAGAGAATCCCCTTCTATCTCGAGTCTCCTTACTCCTTTTCCTCTAGCCCACCTTATCGCCTCCAATGCCGCCTTTGCTTGACCTCTTCCTCATCTTTAGCTATCCCAGGGAGACATATTGCACCCCTACATGTCCCTGCATCATCAAACATAGTCAGTCCCACTCCCATTTTTTTTTGTTTCTTTAAGAAATGAAGCATCAAAATTAATTTTAACAAAACCCCCACAAGGGGTTCTCCAACCATTTTCATTGCTACTATTTTGGACAGTGCAGGACAAGTATTAGACTACGTCTTCTATGAACATTAACCCATTCATTAATTGATTGATTTATCTGTCTAACCAGAACATCAATCTGCATCTGGGCATTCTCAAAAACACAATCACATCTCATCTTCCATATGTGCCACAAGGAAAAACCTGCAAACACAATTAAGTCATTCTGAATACCATTAGCATCATCACTGAACCAACTTGTGATCCAGTCACATACAACCTTTCCGGTTAGGTTACCTGCAAGGACTTCATCAAGAGCAAACCATATTCGTTGAGTAACATCACAATCAATGAATAAGTGTTGAGTAGTTTCAGAATGCTGTTTACATAACGGGCAAATATTCTCAATCTCATGGACATGTCTTGAGAGTCTTTCCCTAACAGGAAGGCAGTTATTCATAATTTTCCAAATAAAGTGTTTGATTTTAGGTGGCAAGCTAGACTTCCACATTTTTTTCCAGGGAAATGAAGAAATAATCATTCCTGTAGCTGCATTTGTTATGACTCTATAAGCTGATTTAACAGTGAATAGGCCATTTCTAGTCGGCTTCCACCTCAATTTATCAGTTCCTGCAACAGGGAGGTTAATAGCACATATATCATCAACAGTATTTGCATCAAATAAAACTTTCAACAACTCCACATTCCATGCCTGTATTCCACCTATATTCTCAATAAGCTAATCCACAGTTTGAATGGCATTAGAGATAAAATTAGACGAAGGGGGAGTATTCCTATTTGGAATCCAGACATCCTTCCATATAGAAATACTCCTACCATCACCCACTTCCCAACAATAATTCTTCCTAAGAATTTCCAAACCCCTACATATCCCCTTCCACACCCACGAACCCGAATTCTCATTAACATAGTGGAGAGGATTATGAGTAGGGAAATATTTGCTTCTATAAGTATGAACCCAAAGAGCATCGGACTCAGTAAGTAACCTCCACGCAAGTTTAGCCAGCAAAGCCTCATTCAGATAGGCAGTTTTTTTAATGTTCAAACCTCCCTGTTCTAGTGGCCTAGTAATACCATCCCAGTTATACAGAAAGAGACCCCTTCCACTTCCTTTCTTATTCCACCAGAACTTACGCTGAATAGTATCAATTCTGTCAGTTAACTTCTTAGGCATCGGAAAGACAGCCATATGGTGAGAGGCTAGGGATCCTAAAACAGATTGGGTAAGGACGGTTCTACCTGGCTGATTCAAATAAGTACATTTCCAAGTCGCAAGTCTACTATCAAAATTTTCTAACAGATGACCAAAAGACTCCATTTTATTTTTTTGAATCAAAAGCGGAACCCCTAAATATTTATCCAGAAGCCCTAATCGTTTAATGTTCAAAATGGCAGCAATTTGATTTTTCTTCCTAGGGTCTGTCTTAGGACTAAAGGCCAAACCAGACTTCTCAAAATTAATCGACTGCCCAGAAAAGTTACTAAACATCTGGAGAATACCTTCCAAGTTCCTAGCACTTTCAACAGAGGCTTTAGCAAAAATTAAGCAGTCGTCTGCAAAAAACAGATGACTGATAGAAGGGCTATTAGGAGTTACTTTTATACCTTGTATATTATTGTTCATCTCAGCCTGAATAAGCATTCTGGACAAAGCATCCATGCATATAATAAACAAATAAGGAGATAAGGGGTCTCCCTGGCGAAGACCCCTAGAAGGATAAAAAACCTCTCCCGGCGAGCCATTAAGTAAAATAGACGTAGAAACAGTAGACACACATTGTTCAATCATTGCACACCAGTGATCATGAAACCCTAACTGTTTTAAAATAGAGATTAGAAAACTCCATTCTATTCTGTCGAAAGCTTTCGACATGTCTAGTTTAATAGCCATAAGCCCAGATTTGGTTTTATTTTTCCTCATCGTGTCTACAATCTCATGTGCAAGAACAATATTATCAGTAATTTTCCTAGAGGACAAGAAAGCTGCTTGATAAGGAGAGATGAACTTATCCATAACAGTTTTTAGTCTACTAGCCAACAATTTGGATATAATCTTATAACAGACATTACTTAAGCTAATTGGCCTAAAATCAGAGGTTGTTCTAGGCGTATCAGTTTTAGGTATCAGCGAAATAAAACTATGATTCATTTGCTTCAGTAAAACCCCAGAATCAAAGAAAGATCTTACCATTTTTACTGTGTCTTCCCCGACTACCTCCCACATTTTTTGATAGAATCCAGGAGGGTATCCATCCGGGCCCGGGGAAGTCCAAGGCTGCATTTGCCATACTATACCCTTAATTTCTTCAGCAGTGGGAGGATGGATAAGATAGTCATTCTCCTCACTAGTGATGCAAGGGTTTAAAATTTTCAAAAAATCAGTAGCACAGGGAGGATTAGATGTTTTACTGATTTTACAAAAATGAGTTCTAAGTTCAATAGCAATATCAGACCTATCAGATAACCAAATGCCCATATTATTTTGCAAACAATCGATCTGAGTTCTACGCTTTCTATATTTTACTTTATCATGAAAATATTTTGTATTAAGGTCATCAAACTTAAGCACATTTTCCTTAGCTCTCTGCATATAAAAGTCTTGCTGGACATTGTACCAATGATTAAGATTTTCCTCCACTTTTACTACCTCCTCTCTACTGACATTCTCATTCAGATTCATACTAGTTAATTGGTCCTGATAGTGTTGAATATGATTTTGAATATTTCCAAAGGTATGGATGTTCCAAGGTCTTAGAGCTGCCTTAACATTTTGCAAAGATTTCACAAATCTAAAAGCATTAGAACCAGACACATCAACATCCCAATTGCGATTTATGATATCCCTACAAGAGTTATCCATAAGCCAACATCTGTTGAATCTAAGAGGCTTTCTAGTAGGATTATCATCCCTAGAACTAACCAGAAGAATAGGGGCATGATCACTACCAACAGCTAATAAATGATACACAATAGCATTAGGAAAGAAGTTCAACCAGTCAGAATTAGCTAAAGCTTTATCTAACCTTTCTAGAATTAACCTATCATCCCTTCTCCTATTAGACCAAGTATATTGACCTCCTATAAAACCTATCTCAATCATCCCTAGATTATTAAGATGGTCATTTACTTTATCCAGTTCCGATTGAGGTTTAGGATTTCCTCCTAATTTATCGCCGTGTTTGGTAACAAAATTTAAGTCACCAATAATTACACAAGGACTGGTAAACCTATTGGCCATATTATCCAAATACTGCCATTGTTGATCAACTCCTAAATCAGTAAGAGCTCCATACATACAATGCAAAAGAGTATTATCACTTCTAGTGTCAAACTTAACTTGCACTGTAATAAAATTACGATTCATATCAACAAGACTCAGCTGAACACCATCTTTCCAGAGGAGATACAAACCTCCTGATAGACCTATTGGATTCACAAACAGAAAATTAGGAAAACCAAATTGCTTAGTAAATCTAGACATTTTCTTATCTTTGGTTTTAGTTTCAGCCAAAAACACAATATCAGGATCATTAGCTCTAATAAGGTCTCTAAGATGATATCTAGTATTCTTATTTCCAAATCCTTGGACATTCCAAGACAACACTTTCATTTTTAAAACAACAGAGCAAACCACAATCCCTAAGTCCACACTATGGGATTTCAAATGCTCCAGATTGATAAATAAACCTACAAAAGAATATCTAATATAAGAAATTTCTAGGGAAAACACACCACTAATAGAAGTAGCAGACCAAGGCGACCAGAACCCTAAACCAAAAACCCAATCTAAAATTTTTAGAATAAATTGCAATTCATCTAACTCCACAGTATAAAAACAATTGCAATCAAACTTAAGAATAGAGAAAACAGTCAAAACAGATTTTGGGGAAGAGATAAGAAAAGGAACCTGATTTGCAGTATTCCTTTGTATTTCAGCAGCAGGGAGACTAGATGTCGGTGCAATTTGTTCCCATCCTTCCATCTCTGAATCCATCATCCTCATGTCCTCATCGCCGGTAGTTGTGCCCTGATTTTCCATGGAAACACCAATACCACTACCTTGACCTAGGTTTTCTTTTCTCTGGCTTTCGATAAACAAGGGGTTAACAAATTGAGAATTTTGTTCAAGAAGAACGAGGTTATCTTCAACACCATCTTCTCTGGACCTCTTTGTCCTCCTTGGGTCAAGCCCATCATCTTCGTTCTCACTAGGCCCATCTTCCGTATTTGGTCCATCAGCACTTCCAAACATTTCCTTAATCTTATGTTCATTAGCAGCATACAGAGTTTGGAATTCTTCCTCTGTCAATCTGAAAATCCACAGGTTGAAAGCAATTTCTTCACATTTCTCATCATCATGTTCCAGCACATAGCACTTTTGGCATATATTTCTTGGTTGTTTCTCAAAGTGGTACTTAATCCACACTTTTTGCCTTGCAGCTGTAAGGAGCCAGTTTCCTCTCTTCATTTGCTTTCTTATGTCCACTTCTATTTTAGCATTCACCACTCTTCCCCTAACAGTATAGTTCTTTTGCTCGTCATTTGGTATTACTCTGCCAATATCCATACAAAGCTTGTCAATTATATCTGCATCGATGTGCTCCAGCTTGAGCCTTTGGAACAAAACAGAAAAGATTTGGTGGTTGAAATCATAAGTACTCAAATCAACTTTTGGGTCATAGTCTCTGAGCACCACTAGAGCTTTGTTTATAATCCACGGCACTTTTTCCAACACTTCATCATGATCTTCCTTGTTCTTAAACTGGAAAACAAACAGATTTCTCCCCATAGTATGAATACCAACTCTTCTATAGCTTCTCCAGATAATATTAACCTCCCTCTGAACTGCTTCATAAGCGACCTCATCTTTCTCAATTAATTTTCCAATCAGACAGTTACCCCATTTGTCTGCAGCTTTATCAATCTCTTCTACAGAGACCAAACTTCCTCTTCTGTTTGAACTCTCCCCCATGAAGGTTGTTTCTTTCATTCTTTTGGTTAAAGCAGCTAGCTGTAATCGATTGATTTGAGACATTCTTGTCACCAAAATAATACTGTCGCACTGATTGAATCTTGAGATGCAATAGGAATATATAGCTTCTGTTAAAGCATTAGGGTTTCCCTTACTAGCTATCCACTTTCCATAAAATTTGTTATTTTGTTGACATATACCAAGACGTACCCTAATATTTTCCGGAGAATCATATAACTGTAATTTAGGTAATTTTGATTTCAAATTTCGAAAATTCTTTAGGTCCGCCTTTCTCCATCTGTAATTACCAACGATGCCCCTACTGGATTGATGACTGACATTGTGATTCTCAAATGAAGAAGAACAGCTATGGTGAGATATTGGATTTTTGTGGATATAGGTATTGAAAAGGATACGAAACACCACTGTTTTGATCCTGGCTTGAGAAAATACTATGACCAAGAGTACCACAACTAAAAGCCTTGCACAACTACCTGCGATTTTCCCCATGGATTTGATGACGGATAAACACCACTGTTGAGATAGGATATTAAATCAAGATTGCACCACTGTTCCCAACCACCACTGGATCTCTACTGTTAATACAAAAGAATACCACAAATCCAACGATTAGTGATTCATATTAAAATATAGTCTTAGAAATCATATAACTATTGAAAAACTTAAAAAAAATAAAAATAAAAATCACGAAGATCAGATCAAATCGACTGAAAAAATATAAAAGATCATGAAAAAGTCTCCCTTTTGGTTATCTTAACAGAAAAGGTTCCGTCTCTTATCATCCATAGCATTTCGTTCAACCTCACCTTATATATTTTCCTCTGTTTTATCTCAATAAAGTTGATCAATTTGAGCTTTTGCAGAAAATATTTATCCGCGCGCCTAGAGTCTAGACATGAATTTGACGCAAGCTATGCTGTGAAGTACTACACGTGAGGTGAGAAATAAGCAAGAGACGGAAGTGGTTAGCGAAGTTGTTGCTATGCAGAGGATTTTGTACGATTTGTTTAATTAAGGCGGCTGTTGGGCTGTTTCCTTTGTTCTTCAGGGTCACAGCAGTTGGACTCTTGTCCTTGACTTGACCTTCTCTTTGTAAATTCTTTTTGTCGATGGTTTTGCAACCATAGCGACTCCCTTTCGCTTCTTTGATATAATTTCTTTTTATCGATCAAAAAAGAAATCTAACCATTTGAAACTCGACGTAACAAGGATTCAGTTCATTGCAAACTTTCTCTGCAGTGGAACTTCTTACCATTCCTTTTCACTCTTCTCTACAAGAGTCAGTTTCATACTGTGCACTGCATCATATAGTCTTAATATTGCTTTCAAACTGCGCTTTTAATGAATCAACCTATTTTACTCCCTGTGGGTTTACAGCCACTAAATGCTCAACCAATTTTAAGACGTGCTTCAACAAGAGACTCTCCTCCCAAACCTCTTTTACCCTTGATATTAGAAGATGTTAATAGCGAAACTTCTCTGGTGGGTAGAGTTTTCTCAACTTCTATTTTCGATAAGGCATACATCAAGTACGCCTTAAAATACAGATGGGGACCTAGAATTAAATTCAACATCTCTTTTATTTCTGAAAACTTGTTCCTTGTTGAGTTTCATCAAAAGGAACATGCGGCTTTAATTTTGGCTTACAGGCCTTGGCAGGTTTATGGCGATGCTTTTCCTATGTGTCCTTTATTCTCGGATGGTCTAATCGAAAGAGATGCACTAAAATACATTTCAGTTTGGGTTCAGCTCCTAAATTTACAGAACTTTCATTACCATGACAGCATCATAGCTAGGATCTGTAAAAAAATTGGAAGGGTGACTGAAATCTTTCCTCCAAATGCCACCCCTGAACCAGGAGACCCTATTTTTGTTAAGATCGAACTCAACATCGAAAGAGAACTTCTTAGTTCGGTTAGAGCAAAGGTTGGGTCTAACCCCGAATCAGTGATCCATTTTGTTTATATGAATCTTCCCCATCGTATTTGTCTTACCTGTAACAGATTAGGTCATGTGCAATCAAACTGTGCTATCCTTCAAAACTGTATGTTAGAAGGGATTATGACAGTTCACCCTTCATTGACATAGATGATGATTCGCAAAGCTGGGAAGATGAGTATAAGGTGCTTCTTGATGAGGAAATTGATTTTACATTATATTCTGATGCATCTATGAGCTCTCCAGCTTTTCTTTCTCCTTCTTCTATTCTAGAAGACATTAATGACTTCGATTTCATGGATGCTGATGTTTTTCTCGATCGTTTATATGGACCTGACTCTGACTCATCTGAAATGGGAGATGAGGAAGGTGAGTCAGACGATCTGATTGGTCCTTCTGGTGGGCCTGACCCAGATCTTGATGAGTACCCATTAAATTTGGGTAAAAAACCAGTTTCAGATATTTCACCCATCGCCTCTAGCTTTTCTCCCTTATCCGACTACCAAGAAATTTCAGATTGGGATTTCAAAACTAAGGCAGGCGGTCTCTTAGAGGATTTAGTGAAAAACTCTAACTTCTGTTTGGGTGAATCTTCTTCTGCTGCTCCGGCGATAGTAGATCTGACATCTCCTCAGCTTTCTGATGATCTTTTCTTCACTCCGGAAAAAGAGACTACTGTGAAACCTGCATTCATAATCACGTTTTCGTCGTCTTCAAGTGACTTCTCTTCTTCTAGTGTCTCTTCTGTTTCAAATGATTTGCTAGCTTCTGATGGTCACTCTTCTGGCCATTTCATTCCCTCTCCTCCTCCTCCTCCTGTTTTAAATTTAGAAGTTAATTTGAGTCAAAATGAATTTAATTTGAGTCAAAATGAATTTAATCAGTATGGGTCGTTCTTAGGAGTTTCTGAAATGTTGATACCAGCAATTTGCCCGGTTGAAGAGAAAATTGTATCCATAATGAAGGCTGCTGAAGAAGGAAATCGGGGGGCTCAGGTACTTTTCCTTAACTAAATCTAAATTCAATCTACTGCCTTTGTGTGTCTTTGGAATCTAAATCTGATATTTTGTTTGATTGCTATTGTAATCGTGCTTGCTGTGTATTTAGCTAATTAGATTGTTGCACTTATATTCTATTGCCTGTGATTCCCTATCTGCCCTAGTTATTTTATAATTACGGTTTTGTGAAATTGATTTTACATATATTTCTTTTATTTTTGGATTGCATCTCTAGTGTAACTTAGAATTAAATCAGTGCCACTGTCTCGTAGGAGCTAGTTACTGTAGTTTTATGCAGTTAGAACTATGAAGATTTTAGCTTGGAACACACAAGGGTGTGGTACAAAAAGAACTAGACAACACTTACATCATATAATAGAAATTGAAAAGCCTGAAATTTTGTTTTTGTCTGAGACTAAGTCTCAGAGATATTATCTAAAAAATTTGTTGTCAGATTTTCCTAATTGTTATTTTGTAGACCCTATTGGTAAAGCAGGTGGGCTTGCTTTGGCATGGGTCGATGGTTTTCACTTCGAAATTGTGCATTCTAATAAAAATATGTTAAATGTTTTAATCAAAACAAATTTCCTTGACAATTTTTGGCTTCTAACAGCTTTCTACGGTAATCCTTATAAACCTAGGAAACTTGAATCTTGGGAATTTCTAGAAAACATATCAGCTAGAATTGCTCACTCTGGGATGCCTTGGGTTGTAATAGGAGACTACAACCAAGTTCTGAGTCCTGCCGATAAATTGGGGGGTTTACCTTTCAATAGTATGGAAGCTGAGCCTTTCAATAGGCTACTCCAAAGGTCAGGTCTATCAGACCTTGGTTTTCAAGGGAATTTTTTCACCTGGAACAATCATAGAGAGGGAAACAAAAATATTCAGGAAAGGCTAGACAAAGTCTATATAAATGATGAATGGATTTCTCATTTCCCTGAATCTTTTTTAACCCACCTCCCTTCCTTCGGTTCTGATCATAGACCAATTAGGCTAGACCTAGCTCTTTCATCAGCCCTCAGTAAAAATTACCCTTTTAAATTTTTCGACACTTGGCTTAAAGAAAATTCTTGTATTCAGTTAATAACACATACCTGGGATCCTTCTTTACTTAATGCGACAGACGTAGTTATTAACAACCTAAAAACCTTAGGAGAAAATCTGACGTGTTGGCGTAAAACTGTTTTCGGAGTCCCTGAAAAGAAGATTAAAAAACTTCTAAAAAGTATTGATTATATTCAGTCGTCTGATAGAGTTCTTAATAAACAAACTTATCTGAATCCGAAGCTTTTAGAGCTAGAAACACTTTACGACACTCAAGAGGAAATCTCCAAGCAATTGTCAAGAGACAATTTTGTTAAACTCGGAGAAAGAAATACAAAGTATTTTCATTTGAAAACTTTAAAAAGAAGAAAGCGTAATCAAATAGATTGTCTTTTAAACCAAAACGGGGAAGTTTTGAAACAAAAACCTCAAATCGCTGAGGAACTGAAAATGCATTTCCAAACACTTTTCACTGAATCTCCTACGGTGCCTGACCATGAACTAATGAGTCTTATTCCTAAAGTCATCTCTGATCAAGATAATACAGACTTATTAAAGATCCCAACTTCAGATGAAGTTTGGATGGTAGTGAAATCTATGAAATCTAATAAATCTCCAGGTCCAGACGGTTTTCCGGTAAGTTTTTTCAAGCATAATTGGTCTCTGGTTGGGAACCAAATAGTTGCAATAATCCAAAATGTTTTTGTTTCCAAAATAATTAACCCAAAGTTAAATGAGACTTTTCTCTTTTTAATTCCTAAAATCAAACAACCTAAAACTCCTAGTGACTTCAGACCAATAGGGTTGAGTAATACCCCTTATAAAATACTTTCCAAACTTATAGCTAATAGGTTGAAAGTTCACTTAGAAAAAATGATCTCTCCTTTTCAGTCGGCCTTCTTGTCGTCTAGGCAAATTGCTGACAATATTGTGGTGGCACATGAAGTGGTCCACTCAATAAAGAAAATGAAAACTAAAAATGGAGGTCTAGGCATTAAGATAGACATGTCCAAGGCCTTTGATAGGGTGAATTGGAACTTTTTACTCCAAACCCTATCTGCTTTTGGTTTTAGTAAGGAGTGGTGTAGCTTAATCCACCAATGTGTGTCTACTGCATCAATTGCAGTACTTCTAAATGGCACACCAGGCGACTTTTTTACTCCTACCAGAGGGTTAAGGCAAGGAGATCCATTATCTCCTTACCTCTTCCTGATCTGTATGGATGTGTTCTCTAGGCTCCTTTCGGCTAAAGAAAAAACAAAACATATAACTGGTATCAAAATTTCCAGGCATAGTATCCCTATCTCTCATCTCCTTTTTGCAGACGATTGTCTGCTTTTCGCTAAGGCGAGTCTAGTTAGTTGTAAAAATCTTTTAAACATTATCAACCAATTTAGTAATGCTTCTGGCCAGCTTATTAATTTTTCAAAGTCAGGCATCTTCTTTAGCAAAAAAATTCATTCTAAACTTCAAAGAATTATGATTAGACTCATGAAGATTAAGAAGATTAGTATCTCTGACACTTATCTAGGAGCTCCTCTTTTTGTTGATAGATCAAAAATAAAGACATTTGATAAGATTGTCACAAATATGGAAAACAGAGCTCAAAGTTGGAATGGCACAACTTTAGTTCAAGCAAGTAAAAAAGTCCTCATTAAATCTGTTTTATATAGTCTCCCTATATACCAAATGGGGTGCTTTTCTTTGCCTATAAAAATCACAGACAAAATTGATGCAGTCCAAAGGGACTTTTGGTGGGGTAAACAGAAAACCTCTAGGGGTTATTATCCAATCAGTTGGGGCTTCATGTGTGAACCAATTGAAGTAGGTGGTTTAGGTTTTAAAGAAGCAAATAAAATGAATAAGGCAATGATTGCTAAACTAGCATGGAGAATAACAACTAAGCCAAACACACTTCTAGGATCTGTTCTTAAGAACAAATATTTTAAAAACTCAACTATTTTCCATGCAAAGAAACATTACAATGCTTCGTGGATATGGGGAAGCATTATGAAGGGGGTCTCTCTGATACACAAATTCAGCTGTTGGGAGGTAGGTGACGGTAACTCTATCAACATTTGGACTGATAATTGGATACCAGGTATGGCACAAAACCTCATATCTTACTGTGGTTATAAACAAAATCTCTTAACACTTGTATCTGAGTTGCTAGACTCAAATACTAATAAGTGGAATGTATCAAAAGTTAAAAGTAACTTTACTTCGGAAATTGCTGATAAGATTCTAGGAATTAGAATTTTCTCAAATATGAATGGTACTCTGAAACAAGATAGATTACGTTGGTTGCTTACAAACGACGGAAAATTTACGGTTAAATCTATGTACCAAAAACTGAAAAATCCTTCTTTGGATTCCATTGATACTGATATATCCGCGTTCTGGAAATCCTTCTGGAATTTGAATGTTTCGCAAAGAATTAAAATCTTCTTATGGAAGTGTATACATAATGCATTGCCAGTTAGGAAAAAAATAGCTGAACATATGGATGATATAGATACAACATGTATTTTTTGTGAGCATGAATGTGAATCATTAAAGCACCTGTTTTTTGAATGTCCTTATGCTAAATCTGTTGCTTTACTGCCTCCTGTTGTGAGCATCAATCATAGTAATAATTTAGATTATTCTTTTGCTCAACTGTATTCTAACTGGATAGCAGGCATATATGATAACTCTGTGATAGAAATCATGGCCACAAAGTGTTGGTTGATTTGGAAGGAAAGATGTCTAAGAATCTTTCAATCCAAATCGACTACAAGCATCCAACTATCTCTTGCTGTTCAGAGGCACATGGTTTTTTGGTCTCCTTTGAGACAACTAAATCAGGGAGTTTCTTCTAACTCTATTTCTGTGGTACATAGTCATATTGATATAAATGCTAGTAGATGGTCAAAACCCCAAGTAAACCAACTAAAAATAAACTTTGATGCTTCGTGGATTGATTCTTCTACACCCGCTGGTTATGGTATAATTCTGAGAAGTGATACAGGTAGTGCAATCCAAGCGACATCTGGGACTTTCAAGGCCTCCTCAGCAGAAGAAGCAGAGGCTCTGAGCATGCTGGAAACGGCAATCTGGGCAAAAAGAATGGACTTAAAGAATTTTTGGGTGGAAGGTGATTGCCAGAGGATAATCTTTTATGCCCAGGACAAGAAGAGCAACATCTATTGGAGAAACAAAGCCATAGTCGCTGAAGCAGTAAATATTCTGAAGACATGTGATAATTTTTTGGGTTTTATGCTTAAAAACAGGAAAGGCAATGAAGTGGCAGATAATTTGGCAAAAGAAGCGCGTAAACAAGGAGTTCACAAGCAGCAATGGTTGTTGATGCCACACTTTTTATTTTCTGCCTTATTAGCGGATATATGTATTTCAAATTCAGTTAATAGATCTAGTTTGCAAAATGGGGCTAACATTATGTTGGTGGACACCAATATCTCAAATCAGATAGATGAGATAAGGGAAACCAACATTTTGGAAAATCCTGTGTAACTCTTTTCGTTTCAATATAAGTAACTTTCAAAAAAAAAAAAAAAAAACAAGGATTCAGTTCTTTTCTCAAACTTTATATCTTTCCAAATCGACGCATTTATGACAAAATGTGTAGTAAAAACCTGATGAATTCAAAGAGATTGAAACAACCATATACAGTCCTTGAGTTCCTTCTGAATTGGTGTTACAATGGATCTATATTCCGGCATTACAAATTGGAAAACCAAAATTTTCATACATTACTGCTGATTTACATAACAAATAAAGAGTGCAGAAAATAAATGAAAGAATAATTGAATTGGTATATTTTTTACAAAAAAAGTAACTACGTCGTTATGGTCGGAAAATTGCCTAAAATAAAAAACCAATTAACATACACGGTGGAGCAGTGGGATTGCTGGTGGTGTTGATAGTGCACCGGCAGAGAGGGCATGAGTTATAACGAGAGAGCCAAGCAGAAATACAATCGGCATGGTATACATGGTTACACGGTGTCTTTTTACCTTCTCCATGGAGACCTTCGGTTCCATTCTGCTCATGATGTTCTTCCATACATATGGTACACACCGTATCAACCATTGCAACCGTGGGCATTCTTGTTACTACCGCTAGTATAGATGATGATGATGAAGTGGAGGAATTCGATGTAGTCGAGAGATTCTCATGATCATTCCTTGTTGATGATTCCATATCTAAAAGAGTAGGCAAAGTTAGTGAAAAATCGAGCTCGGGACAATATTGGTTATCCGATGGCAATGGATAAACAGCCATTGAGAGATAGAGAAAGGGGTTAATTGATCGGAGATAAGAGAATGCTCAAATTGTGAAGCTAATTTTATAGTTGAGAGGAAGATTTGGAAACGTGTTAAGAGCGGGTGATGATTGGTGCATAGACATCATAGCCGACTGCGAAGAATCGTTGAATTTCAGCTGTGGCAATAGCTGGGAAATCTAAGGAGAAAGAGAGAGGACACTGCAGAATATAGTGCCATATACTAGAGCACAAAAAGGAGCTCAATATATTGTTATAATTTATGTGTTAGTTAGTGAATTATGCACGTTTACTGGAAAGTGGCAAAATTAATTATTCAAAATTTGGTCGCAAATCGAGGATTTGGTGTTTGGTTATACGTAGTTGTGATTAATATGATAGAAGTGTGTGGGCTTCCAACTCAAAACCAATTGGCAATGAGTGGAGTGGCTCCACACCTTATATATTAGGATCATAAGGAGGTGGTAAGCAATGTGGGACTAAGATGTGGCTAAGACTTTCCTTAGTCTCCACTTAGTCTCCATTATGCCCCTCCACGCGTAGGGCTCTTGAGGCCTCTACAACGTGGATCCCTGCATGGTTGCCCGTTTGGCTGCCCTGCCTTTTAGGTCTTCCGGGTCTTACACGGGTCTTATGTTGCATACATAAGGGCCTAGCTCTGATACCATGATAGAAGTGTGTGGGTTTCCAACTCAAAACCAATTGGCAATGAGTGGAGTGGCTCCACACCTTATATATTAGGATCATAAGGAGGTGGTAAGCAATGTGGGACTAAGATGTGGCTAAGACTTTCCTTAGTCTCCACTTAGTCTCCATTATGCCCCTCCACGCGTAGGGCTCTTGAGGCCTCTACAACGTGGGCATGGTTGCCCGTTTGGCCTTTTAGGTCTTCGGGTCTTACACGGGTCTTATGTTGCATACATAAGGGCCTAGCTACGATACCATGATAGAAGTGTGTGGGTTTCCAACTCAAAATTAATTGGCAATGAGTGGAGTGGCTCCACACCTTATATATTAGGATCATAAGGAGGTGGTAAGCAATGTGGGACTAAGATGTGGCTAAGACTTTACTTAGTCTCCATTATAATAATTCTTTTTTTTTTTTTTGAAGCATGTAATAAAATAAAAACCAACTAAATTGTTATTACACGTGGGAATGTGATTCCCATAGAGTCGCTCAAAAGAATTTGGTTAAGAAAAACCGGATTCGTTTGTTCCCAAATTGATGTTGATAGGTTTCTTGCTTGGTTTCCCTTCTCTATAATTATGTTGAATAACAGCATGGGATTTGACGCATTCGATGTATGCAAAGTTTTCGAACCCATCCATCCGTCAAGTCCCAATGTTGGTTTGACTGTTAGGAACTTGGTTTCCTTCTCTATAATTATGTTGAATAACATAGCATGGGATTTGACGCATTCGATGTATGATTTCTTCAATCATTGCTATAGTAGAAATGCTTACAAAAATATTAAAAGAGATATACCATGGAGCTTCCTTTGGAGTTTTAATGAAGTGCACAAGATTTTTCGAGAGTCCGTCTCGAATATGACTTTAGTCCAATTTCTTTCATTTGTTAAATCGATTGTACAATAATCTTTTTCTCTAGGTTGCTATCGAATCTTTTTCTAGGCAGTTGAATGTGTTAAGAAAAGTATGCCCAAGTTTCCGTGTCATCTCGCTTACTTCCAACATTAAGCGTGTTCAAAAAGTTATTTGTGGTTATACCTAGAGGTTGTGCAAAAAAATTGGTACTTAGAAGAAGCCAAAACCGTTTGCGCGCTTGAGTTCCGCATATGAATCCTGCTCCCTTTATTCAGGGTTGCCTCAGTAGCGGCCACAAAGCCGATTACAAAAAAATGCTCATCGGTATTTATTTTAAACCAGTCTGATGTTGGGATACTCCAACCCACTTGAATGGTTGTAAAAGATTTTGTTGTGTTTGTTGTCAATCTGCAAGGAAGCTCCCCGGGGAGAACTGGAGGGGAGGTCACTTTTGCCCATTCAAATTCATGTTGTTGTGCGAAAGATCTTTCCAGGATGTCGTCATGGGTGGAGTGTGTCTGATTGAATACTAGCTCATTTCTGGTTGTCCATATAGACCACAAGAGGAAACAACAGGGTGTGATAGAAGAGGTATTAGCTCGAGTTCGTAGTAATTGAGAAATGGTTGTTTGGTGGTTTATGACAATTGTTTGTTGGTTACCTTGGGGTTGGGTTGTTGATATGCGGTTAGAGAGGGTGTTCCAGCAGGACATAGCCACTGGACAATGAATCAGCATGTGATTGGTTGTTTCAGGCTCGGAGTTGCAACGGGGGCAGAGGTTGGAAGTGGAGAGATTGATGTGATGGAGTAGAGAGAAGGTTGGCAAACCTTCATTTATAGCTTTCCACAAGAAAAGTTGTATTTTTGGCGGACACGGTAAGGTCCATAAGAATTTCGTGTTTGGAAAGGGGTCGAGGTGAGGTTGTGGGAGAGAGTTGTTTTCTTCTTTGGATTAGACAAAATTGTGCCGGTATTGTGGTGTACTTACCGAGATTTAGAGTGGGGCCAAATAATTTTGTCTGAGATGTTGTTAAGGGGAAGGTGAATATTTATAATATGTTGGGTGGCAGCGTTGGGTAGGATGTTTAGCTGATCGTGATTCCAGTTGTGAGATATGGGGTCGATTAATTCTGCGACATATTGAATAGGAGCGCATTGGATTGGATCAAGGTTTTGAAAGTGAGGTATCCAATTAGCTTGGATAAGGGTATCTAAACCATTTCCTATTTGGTGAAATATATGCTTTTTGATAGTTGGTATGAGAGATGCCATTTGTTTCCATTGCGGGCTTGCGGTACTAGGTATTGAAATTGTACTTTGCATTATAGGCTGATGGTGGAGGTATTTCTCGTTGAAGAGGCTTGAGCAAATGGAATGTGGCTGGTCTTGAATGTTCCAAATTTTTTTCATGAAAAGAGCTTTATTGTGATGACTACTTTTCCTGATGCCCAACCCTCCCTCCGCTATTGGCTTGTTTAGCTTGTTCCATCCTAATGAGTGAAGTTTTCGGACCGAAGAATCATGACCCCAGAAAAAATTCCTAGTGATTCGATCAATTTGTTTGTGAATATGGATTGGGAAAATCTGTGTTTGCATGAGGTGATTTGAGGTTGGTGTTAATGAGGTTTTTATTAGGACTAGTCTGCCTGCAGGGGTAAGGCATTTTGTGATCCATCCTTGAGCTTTGCGTGCCAATCGCTGGAGTAGTGGTTCAAAGATGTGACTTGAGGTTCTCCCGTGTTTGAATTGAACTCCTAAGTATACGGGTGGAATTGATGTGGTTGGCATGCCGAAGAATTGGTGAAGAGTATCTATGTGGTGTTGTTGTAGTCTTGGTCGGTGAATGATGGTTGATTTTCTTTGCGTTGATAATTTGACCAGCTGAAGAACCGTATGATTGAAGAATTCTGTGAAGGTGGTTGCTACTTTCCTGGGTAGCTGTGTATGTGATGAGTAAATCATCAGCATACATTAGGTGTAGGATCGGGGGTGCCTTTTTTGATATCCGGATTCCTTGAACCAGTTTTTTTGCCTCCAGTTTGGCAAGATTTGTTGATAGAATTTCTGCGCATATAATGAATATGTAGGAAGATATGGGATCACCTTGTCTAATGCCTCTGGTAGGAGTAATGAATCCATACGGTGTACCATTGATGTTGATTGAGTAAGTTACCGATTTGATACATAGCATGATATATTCCACAAATATTGATGGAAAACCTAGTTTTGTAAAAGCTTTTTTGATGAATCCCCAGTCCAGGCTATCATAAGCTTTTTGGATGTCAAGTTTAAGAGCTATTTTGGGGTGTTTTGTGGTTGAAGATGTTTTGATGTGATGAAAAAGCTCATTGGCAATTGTGATGTTATCATGTATGGATCTCTTAGGGACGAAGGCACTTTGATATGGACTTATTAAGAATGGAAGAAGAGGGCGTAAGCGGTTGACTAGGATTTTTGAAATGATTTTGTAAGCCGACATTGCGAGAGGCTTATAGGTCTGAATTGGGATGGTTTTGTTGGGTTGTCAACTTTGGAATTAGTATAATGTTTGTATGGTTCATGAGAGGGTGGATGTTTAAATTATCGAAAAACTTCGAACCATAGCAATTAATTGAATATGGGTGGTGTCCCAAAAACTTTAAAAAACTTATGGTGTATCCATCGGACCGGGAGCACTTTCGAGTTGATGGAGAACAACGCTTGCTTGATTTCCTTTACTGTTACGGTTGCCGAGAGCTGGTCACATTGTAAAGGTGTCAATCGTGGAGCTACATCTTCAAAGAGTTCTTCGTCCAGAGTTGTGCTTGGGGCTGAATATTGAGTTGTGAAATGATCGAGGATGAGCTGGATGACTTGATCCTTATCACTGACCCAGTTGTTTTGATGATCCTGTAGTTGTTTTATGTTGTTGCGGCTTCGGTGTATGGTTGCCTTGGTATGAAAGAAGGTTGTATTATTGTCTCTGATTGGAGCCATTGTATTCTAGACCTTTGTTGCCAGTATGTTGCATGGCATTGAAGTAAAATTAGGTGATGATTTCGCAGGTCCTTCTCGCGATTTATCCACAAATTTAGTTCTTCTCCGATGTGAATAGCACATTGATGTTGAGCCATCTTAATTTGTGTTGTTGAATTGCGAATTAACTTTGGAAGATGTCCAAAGGTGTCTTTGTTCCAGTCCATTAGTGTTTGTCCTGTTGTGATTAACTCCGAGTTGAAGATCCAGGCGAGAAACGAGTCGGTTTGTTGTGTCCATGCGGATTCGACGATTTGCTTGAGTTTGTGGATGTGTTAGCCATAGATGCTCAAACTTGTAATTTTTTTGCCCTTGCCAGTCAATTGCTTTGGTGTGTAGCAAGATGGGTGCATGGTCCGATGCGATCCTTGGAAGGTGGGTCACCTGCAAAGATGAGGGTTCGTTGTGATCCGGTGTTGGGTTGCAATTGCTCTATCCAGTCTTTCCATGATGTTGTCTTGACTTCGTTGGTTATTTGTCCAAGTAAATGGATCTCCTCGAAATCCTAGATCGATGAAACCCATTTGGTCTATCATTGTTAGGAACGGTTGAGTCTGACTATATGTGACTTGTCTGCCGCCTTTTTTCTCTGATTGGTCCATTATGTCATTAAAATCCCCTATCAGGAGCCAAGGAGTTGAGATGTTATGGTTTGGGAAGATTGTTTGGAAATCTTGCCAAAAATCCGTCCTCGCATCTGGATGAGGAGGACCATAGATGCCTGTGCAGAGCCATGGTTGTGCCGGAGCTGGGGGAGTAATAATGACATGAATATAACTTTGGGACTGGAGAAGTACCCGAATGTTTACGTTGTTCCACATGAGACATAGTCCACCTCTACGACCTACTTTGGGAACGGAGGTTAGGTTTTGGAATTGAAGTGATCGCGCAAGATTTGACATATGTCGGTCATTTGCTAAAGTTTCTGAAAGGAATAGGATCTCGGGTTTGTGCAATGATACTATATCCTGAAGATGTTGTATTGAAGTTTGATTGTTGATGCCTTGGCAATTCCAGGCTAGAATGTTCATATTGGATTTAGAATGGTTTTTGGATTGGTTGAGCGTTTTGGGTGACTTGAATAATAAGGGACAAATTGCTGTAAGAATTTGGGCTTTGACGCAGATTTTAAAAGGTCACATACGGGCTTTCACGGTGGTTTTGAAAGGTCGTTGTAGTTGGGATTGTACTTGGGATCAAAGTGGCCACAGATATTGAGTAACTAGTTGGGTGAGTAAAGTTTATTAATAGAAAACCCGGGGGAAGAAACTCGCTAATCTAGAAGTGGATGTTGAAGAGAGTTGATGTGGATGACGTAATAAAAGGAATTATGAGAATGAAATGCAGTCAGGCTCTAAATTAAACTTGGTACGGTGGGAATGACTATAAACACTTCGAATTAATTTGCAAATTTCTAGACTAAAATACTTAAAAGAGACTTTAATTTGTGTTACTTACCTGGGCTGGCATCGTTGACATGCGCTCTTGGACCACATTAGGATTAGGGCGTGGTTTAGAATGGTGGGGAAATCATTTTTTTTTTTTTTTTTTTTTTTTTTAAGAAAAAAATGCCAACAAATAAATGAGATTCACAAAATAAAATACGCGAAATTCGGATTAGCTTCCTAAAGACCTATTAGTGATTAATCATTACTAACTATTAACAAAAGATGTGTAAAAACATTCAACACTAACAAGGCCTAGAACAAGAAGACCTATCAATCTAGGGCGAGAAAAACTAAAAGACCAAAGACCACCGAGGCTAACTCTATACGTGTTAAAAATGGGAAAAGCAAAAAGACACCTAATCTACTAGTCAACGTCACCCCGCTCGTCACGAACACATTTCTGCTTTTTCAATTTTACTTGCAACTACAGAAAGCTACAGTGATTACTTGCAATAACAGCAAGCTACAGTGATTACTTGCAAACACAACAAAGCTACAGTGAATACTTGCAGCTACAGTGAAGACCATGATACCGGCGACAACCTAACGCCGAAACAGAAAAGTACCATTAATGAACTAAAGATCAAACGATCAATTCCAGCTAGAAGAAAATGGAATTTCATCATAAAACTGTCGTGAAAGAGACGACAACAAAACAAAAACTGAAAAAAATCAACTGTGAAAAAGAAATCACAGTACCAAAACTCAAAATTAAGATACAAAGCAATATCCAGAGACAAGCCAGGCTAAGGAACGTTTATCAGACTAAAAATATCAAATTAATAAGGTCTAAAATCAAAGGAAGTGAACCCAAAACGAAGAGAATGAAAAGGATAAAAGGAACTGTAAACTCAAGGACAAAAGGCCTAGGAAGAAAAACCGAAAGACTAAGAAAGTTGAACTGAGAAACCCATCGACCTTTACCTGAAAATGAACACTAAATCAACCAAAATCGATTCCCCACCATCTTTATCACCGACCGAACGATTCCTTGTAGTTCCTATGAGCGTCGGGTTTTTATGCCAGCCCCGGCAAACAATGGACTACTCAGATCTCATTGAATTGATGTTGTCGTTCATTTATGAAGCAAGATGAAAATTTCTGTTGACCATCAGAGAGTAGATCTTTTACATGTTCTTGGTTGCTTCAGATTACTCAAGACGTCACTTGACTCCAACAAAGCTTCAGATTACAGTTGAATAACTTTGGTGTCAGATTAATATGTCACTTGACTCCATTAATTAGTAGTAGTAGTTTCGATCAAGTCGCGGATAAACAAGTTTTATTTCTTATGTAAATTTCCCTTCTATCATTTGTAATATGCTAGGCAAGGATCAAAATTTCCAGACAGGCTAATTGCTTTAATAAAATAATTTTTGTTATAAAAAAAATATACAGAAGTTTGGCACTTAATGATAAAGTGTCACTGTCACTACTATATGTTTCAATTAGATGATTATCTTTTCCCATATTAGAACCATGGCTTGCGCATTAGGTCGAAGGTAAGTAAAAAACACGCAAATGATTTTTTTAAATTTGATTGCTCCATGATGCTTTGATGCAAGCATCTGTGTAACTTTTTCTTGGTCTCTCTTGGATGACACTGATTTCTTAATAAAATTTTGCTCTTTCAGGTCAAAAAATAAAATAAAATTTGATTGCTCAATATATATTGCAAAACGTGTTGCCGGATGGAAGACAATCAAATTGGTTTTGCAAAATGCATATCATAGGACAAACCCATTTTACCAAACTGACTGCTACCCGTTTACCCATTTTACCAAACTGACTGCTCCCTGTTTTACCAAATACTTTAAAACTAATGTAAAAAATGGATCATCATGCATCTAAGTGTAATACTAAATCCTGTGCTCTATACTTGTAGTGCATGTTAAAAACTTCAAATTTGCCCGGAGTTGTAACCGGATGCTAATTTTTTTTATGAACGTGTGATGTAAAACCAACTCAATTTCCTCTAGCATCTCATGTTTTATCCTCTTGATTTTAAATCTCTAAACATTTGATACTAATGGCGGCAGAGTTCAACATAAAACATATACTTTTATAGTAATATTTTACCACTCCCTAATAATGACAGTGGGAACATCTGATACTAATGGCGAAGAATGAAAGACCAAGTTTTTATATATGGATATATATGTCCGTTACTTCATTCACAATCACAAGGAACTGAAGTATCATTCAGTTGACACAGAATTTCAATGATGACAAACCAAAAACGTTTGGGCTATGATCAAAACCGGTAGCGCACTAAAGTTTCAAGCTGTTGTCTCCACAGTTTCTCTTTCGTTAGTAGCTTCATCTGCACATGCAATACATGCTCTTCCATCATTCAAAATTAACTGTTAGGATTTTTGCACAAAAAACTTGGGAACTGGTCCATTCCTTGAGGATTTTGAAGACAATGTAGGGCCGCAAGGTGCAGCTCCGGAACCTCAACTCCGTAATGAGACTCTACCAATAGATTAGTTTGTTTCCGAATTTAAACCCGTGTATGTTGGGTCCGTAGTTAGGTTTCTTTACGGATTTTCCGTTTACTACTTCTATATAAAGGAGTAGATCTATATGAACTTCTGGAGAATGGATGGGTTACATCCCTGAATTCCTAAACTCTATGTAATCTTTCCCTTTCAATATAATTCTTTTTTCCTAGCAAAAAAAAAAAAGAGTAGATCTATATAAATCATCTACGTTCGTGGCTCTTATTGAGCAAGGAGATTACACCATGAAGAAGGTTAAGTTTGATACTTTTTCTAATGATATTCCGGAAGACGTACTTTTAAAAATATTCTACACATCACCTGTTAAATCTTTAATCAGGTTCAGTTGTGTATCTAAGTCATGGTTTAACTTAACCTACAATGATCACCAAGAATTCAACAAACTTCACTTCGCTGAATCTCAAAAAAAGCCAATTCTCATATTTACTTTTCAAGATAAGTACCACATGAGGAGATTGTACTATTTGGAGAAAGAAAAACATGGTAATGTGCACAAACTCGTTCCTTTTCAGAAAAAAGAAATCTTAGACAAATATATGTTTGGGTGTGCTAATGGATTAACTTTATATTGGAACTTAGCAAGTGCACATCAGATAAATGAATGGCATTATTTCTCGTTTGAGATTTGTAACCCTAGTAGGCTTGAGAAGTTAACCATTGTTTCCCGTTTGAAGAGTAGGGTGGGTCAATCTATTTGGGGATTTCGATTTGGATACAACCCCTTGAACGATGAATATAAGGTAATCGGTATAATAAAATATAAGGGAAAATATGAGTACCATGTCCTTACCCTAGGTAGTACAAAACCATGGAGACGAATTCATAACCCATGGCCAAACCATCGCCCAATCGAAAGTTTTCAATCTAACGGTAGAAGAAGAGTACCACGCACCTCTTGTAATGGAACTGTCTTTTACGAGATACAAAAATATGGTTGTCCAACTTTGGTATCATTCGATCTGCATGGCGAGAAGCTTCGAATAATTGAACTTCCCTCCGATGATGAACTTAGTAAATTGTATCGAAATGATTTTGGTGAATTGTATACATCAGAGTACAAAGGATGCTTATGTTTTTCTATAGTGAAAATCAATTATTATGAAGGTGAAGTTGCCTTACATATATTGAAAGACACAGCTAAACAAGATTGGGTTAAAGAGATTATCAAGTTCGATATTCCAAGAGAGTTGGACAATCCTGCTCTTCGTTATATTACTCATATAATGAATTTTTCTAACCAGATGATTCTGTATTGGAGGTCGAACAACAAAGAAAACAATCCTGTTATCCAGTTCTACAATGTGCATTCTAAAGAATTAAAAGAAGTAAAAATTCCTAGCGAAGGATATGAAAATTTATACGAGTATTGCGTTTCTAGTCATGTAGAAAATTTTCTGTCCTTAAAAACTTTGGCAGTGATGACGGACAAACAAAACACAAGAGAAGAAGCAGTGGAGGCATACAAGAAGAACACCGATCTTATACTGCAACTTTTTATCGGTATTCCAGAAAGTAATCCAGCAATTATTTCCTTTTTAGGTAGTTTTTAATTTTCTCAAAATCAAATAATGAGTTTTAATTTTCATGTATGATTCATGATGGATGATTTTTTTGTTATCTTTTCCAGTTTATTTGATTCAATTGATAATTAAGTTTAATCTGTCTCACATAGACAGTATCTTATTGTCCTTACAAATTGGTGGTACAATGGGATCTGTAAGCTAAGTGGGGAGCTTCTACTGGTTCACAATGATGGAATGAACCATCCTATTTTATTTGTTCTGCTATACATGGGTAGTGACAGGAAGTCTGTCCATTTATCGTTTTAGATAACCGTAACGGTGTTATATTTACATTTATTTTTGCATTGCCTTCTGTTTTCATTGTCTTTTGAGGTTTTGGCCTAGTCTCCCTCATTCTTTTTTCTTGCCTTCTCAATAGATGATCCTTGCGAGTTTTCGGGGCCATGACAGTCAGAAGGAAAGTTGATTACAGTCGTGAGTATAAACGGTTTTCGACTTGCTACTTGTTAACTATGACAGTCAAAAGGAAAGTAGATTACAACCCTGAGTATAGACGGTTTTCAATATTGTTATTATGAAGGCCACATTGTGGCAGTTGTAGCTCCACGTGCTCTGTTTCTTCTCCGGTGCCGGTACATACTCCGATATCAAATCACTGTTGGCTTATCTATTGAAAATCAAAATCATCATCACCCAATTAATAAATTAGCAAAAAAAAAAAATTTTGACACAGTGAAATCCAAAGTTCTTAAAGAACCAAAACTAATTAGGTCTTCATTTCGGCAAATTCGAACTCAATTTTTTGCCATCTCCATCAAATTCCGACCTAAACAGCTCCAATCTCCAATTTCTTTTTTTCTTTAATAAGTTTTTTACTCGGCTAACAACCACTGCATTAATATCAGTTCTTCCAACTGATTTTATTTTGCTCTCAAAACGAACCCAAACAATTACAAAGAACCCCCAAATTCCATCTTGTGCTGCTGCTAATCCAAATTGAATATGAACCCAGCCATGAAAATCAATGAAAGCAACAACAGCTCTTGTTTAAATCGACCCTAGAACTAAATGGATTACTCCCAAGAAAATCTAGATCCAGAAACTTTATTGCTGCAATTTCTATAAAATCGAAAAACCCTTATCTATACTTAATTTGAATCTGTGTTTAGAAATCCCCAAATTTGTTACTGTTGCTGTTGGAATCGAAAGAACAAATCTGCAATTGGTCGAGAGACAAATAAAAAATACAACATCCATGAACCTGGCTCAAATCCATTTCCCCCTGATGTTTTACCATCATTAATACTGTCACATTTAATCTCACACGATGAAGAAAATTTAGTTCGCATTAAGATAAGTGAACCCTAAGAAACACTGTTCAATACTTCTTATCACAAACCACATGAAACGTGGTGGGGTTGGTGGACACGTCCTCCACTTATCATTACTCCTTCACCGGTTTGCACCGCATTACCCATTTGGTATATAAAACTTTGTACTTGAGCCGTCGATTAATCACATGGACGGTCAAAGATGACATTATGATATTGGACATTTTTGTAATTGTGTCCAACAAAATCTCATCTCAACAGATGAGATATTGACTTAGAAAGAACCAAGGTTTGGTTGGAGTACAGAACAACTCAAATCTGGACAGGAAAACTAACTGATTTATCATTTCTTAAATATATTGAGTCTATATCAGTATGCTAAATTTATTTTGGACGGAGAATGAAAGAGTTGGATAAATATCAAATAGATGCATTATTTGGTTGCAACATTGCTATCTATACGCTACAATCTTTTTCGGGATGAATGAGATCCTTACAGTTGGGAGAATATGCAGCAAGGCTAAACAGAACAAAAACACTTATCCGACATATATGTTAGTGGACAATAACAGCCTATTCTTTATACCTGTAGATGTTTAAGGCTTGTGATTGCATAACAATTCTTGTAGGTTAAGATTATAATTTTTGGAGAGGATAATATAAAATCAACTCAATTTCCTCTACCATCTCATTTTTTCAATCTTTTGTTTTTAATTCTCCAAATATCTAATATACTAGCTAATGGCAGGTATGGATACATATTTCTTTTAGTTTATTCACAAGTAATTGGAGAGTATCTTTCGGTTGACACGATATTTCCATGATGACTAACTAAAACGATTGTATTATGATCAAAACCTTACATGCCCAAAAGCATGGTTGTACCTTTGTGTTTATGCAGCGATGCCCATTACCCACATATGGTGTTTATGAATAACAGCGGCTATTTTACCATTGGTGGCAAAAAATAAGTGAATTCTATTCAAGCAAACTAAGTGAATGTCTAACCACGAAAAAAGAACGGAAAATGGGTCATTTGTCCAAATATTTTTAAAACATGGTTCTAATGGACGAGTAAAAATTAGTATGGGTGAAATGGACACAAAAAAAATAGCAAGGATAAAATTGGATTCATCCTGGCTTAAACTTAAAAAGAGTGAGGATGAAACTGGATGCATCCTGATTCCTGATGTAAATTAAAAATAAGAAAAAGCATTTGAAAATGGGTAGGTGTGTTATAAGCGTGTAATTATGTTAAGAATATCTAGGGTGAATCTCTTTTATTATTGGGATGCCCTTGTGTCTAGCTCTATAATTAGAGGCTCTAATGTTTGTCTAATATACTAATGAATAGAATTTCTCCTTTCTTCTTCCCCTCTATTTTGTGTCTCTTGTTCTTTGTCTTCTATATCACAACACGTGATCAGCACGTAGCTCTAAACACCGAGCATCTAACAATAAGTTGTGTATGAAAACTGCTGGCTATAAGTGATTTTCGGAGATCCTATCTTGTTGCTGGCGTAAAGAGGATCAAAAGGGATTTTTTTTTTATTTTCCATACTTCTATATTTTATTTGTGTTGATTGGTATATTATTTATATTTAATACTCATGTGATTTGACTTTTAAGTTTGATTGTTGTGACGTGACTAGTTCATGGATATGTGATCAAACACACTGATGGTGCTAACCTTGGATTAAAGTCTTAGACCTCTTACGGTATCCACTATGCAGGAATCACGGTACCCATACATCCAACGCTTCAGATTATTCAATTCTCTAATTGATTTTTTTATTCTTATTTTATACTCTTTTGATGATTTGCCATGTGACTCTTTGGTTTTAACAAAGAGAAAAGGAGTTATATGCGTTTGCTCGGTCAAAATGGCCTAAGCACGATGGATTGTTCCTTTATAATGGATCTTATATGTCCGACATACACCACGAGAGTTCGGATGGTTATTTTCGATTTTTTTTTTCTTTTTTGGTGCGCTTAAATCCATTGGTTGAACCATGGTATTTTCTTTTATGAGGTGCGAGTGATCAAATTTTTCAAATATAATTGATCTCTTTTCTTTTATAATATCTTTTTCATAGAGAAAGAAAAAATAAAAAATCCATCAAAAGATGGTTTACAGTTTCTATACCTTTTAATGAAAACTTAATCACCAAAAGTTGGTGTTTTATTTCTTCTCTAATTTTCTATAGAAAAAGAAAAAAAAAATATCCATCTTAAACTGGTTTATAGTATCTATTACTCTAGTGAAACTATAATCACCAAAAATTGGTGTTGGTTCGGACTTGATCCCCATTACGATAATGAATCACATGCATGGTTGAAAAACCTACGGCCAATTAAATTTGGTATCTTTATCAGTTGGATTTAGATCATGCGATTTTTATTTTTGGTTTCCATTTGTTTACAAGAAACCATTCACCAACCAAAAAGCGGATTTTTTTTCTCTAGAAATAAAATAACGATAATAGCTTCATTAGTTTTATAAAGAAGTGTTTTCTCTATTTTATTCATTCATTAGAGGATGAAATATCGTTATTATTGGTTAAGCCAATTGCAAATGCTAATTTAACGGGGAATTTTCGCATTTCCGAGGGATATTTAGCACTTTTAATTTTTTTCTCGTGGTAATACTCTCCAAAATTGAGACCGCTCAACTTGATGTTGGAATACGGTAGGACATAAAAGATCAATGGGTGCGCACCGGGCTTGTTAGCCTATATTATTAGTCCTTGTAGTGACTAAATTGATCTTGAATTTATTTTTTTTGAAAAAGAAAGTGTCCATAATCTCATTCTAAATCATTATCTCATTGGCCGTGGAGGTGATGGAATTATTTGGAGATTTATTTACATATTTTATATGTTTCGGTTATAACCAATAAAACCTATGGTTGATATTAAATTTGTTTGTCAAAGACAACAATTTTACTTTATTTTTGGGACATTTTTTTTTATGACTCTTGAAGTCATTATCTATAGTCCAACTGGTGTTTTTAAAATTCAGAAATTATTATGAGTATATGTCCTCGAATTAATCGGATAATACACAACGATTTTTTTTTTTTTTTTTCGTATATGAGATGAAAGTACTTCCGCCATGATCAGGGGGAGACTATACACTATCGAATGTTAGTGTCCATTAACTTAAAAGTTATATCAATTTCTATCCCATCACTAAAATCGATTAAGGCTGTCATTATATAATAGGCGTGAAGTTTCTCATTTTGCTTTTATATAAGCTTTGCCTCTTAGGAGGAAATCCAGTCACATCTAGCAAATAAGTAGCGTTCTATAAGTGGCAACAGGTAGTGCTCCAATTGAGTGTACCGAATTCACATTCTCAATTATAATATCTTCTCACTTGAATATGAGGAGAATATAATGCCCGCGGGCGCTGGTACTAGTAATTGGTTGAATTTTTCAATATATGCATACACTTGAGAATTGTGTTGGCTTAAAGTAAGCTAAATTATTGTCGAATATTCATTTATGGTAGCTACTGAAATAATAAAGATGGTGGTTGTTAACCCCTCTACCCAAAAATATCGACGTATGTGATTGGTATGCACAAATTCCAAATTATATTTGATTGAAATCTCTTGAATAACGCAATATTTGGATCCAAAACTTAACACCTTAACCGTGCAAGCATGAATTTTAAAAATTACATGTTGGTGTAGTCTTCATGCGTTATATGAGAAATATGATCGTTGTAAAAACGATTTGAGGGTTTCATCTATTTTTTTTCTCAAACCCTAGGATTGATTCAATAAATTTTTGTTCTCTATATATGATGCTTTTGGCGTGGTAGTCCTTGAGGGACTCGTATTGCATTTACACAATTAATGTGATCGGAGTACATATTCAATTTGTAATCCTTGAAGGATTCAAATTATTTATATTCTTTAAGATCACTCCTATTAGTAAAAACAACCACAAGATAGAATTTGATTCTATCATATCGAAAATTAGGTTTAACAATCCTTTATGTGTTTTAGAATTTGGTATAGAACCAAGAATCCGGATTAATTAGTTGATGCTATCAACTATATAGGTCTCTTGAGGAGTCCTTAAAAACACAACCTCCTCATTAGCATGATAACAACTCAGCCATAAACATCCTTGCACCAGCCACCAACATTCCACCAAAAATCCACGCGTTAGCATCATGAATTCTATTTTTTTCTTTCTCTTTCTTAAATGACCATCCTCCGGATAAGGGCTACCCAATGTTAATAACACCCAGCTGATTGATAATCGAATGAGAGCCCTTAACCAACCGGGCTCCGGATAGTGTTCGCCCAGAAATGACCTTTTTTTTTGCTCAAATTGGGTGATTTCTTCTTCTTTCCTCCGTGCGACTCGAAGTAGCTATAAAACTCAAAACAAGCATAAAATACATAATTTACAAGAAAAAATAGCAAAGAAAGCATAAACTACAATTGGAATTATGCTAACTTAAACTCTTATTTAAGATAGACTAGAGTTATTATTTTGATGCTTATTTCTTGAAAACTCATGTAGTGAGTTAGCATCGATAAATATGTCAAAAGTTGTACTCTTTTCCCTTGGCTTCAGGTTTTGTCCCATGTGGTTTTCCGACAAGGTTTTAACGAGGCAACATCTCTGACGTTTAATTTTTTATTTAATTTTTTAATTTTGATATTTGTGCTCTTTTTCCTTCGTCCAAATTTTTTCCCATTGGGTTTTATTGGCAAGGTTTTAGTGATACAATTTAATTCAACATGATGGTCATCCAAGGGGGAGTTGTATAAATTTGGTTGTTTAGTGGATGCCCACATTTGATTAAACCAAATCAACTTAATCATCTCCTAAGAATTTGGATTTCCTTCTAACAAATACGATTTTTGTTCACGTATGATAAGGTATTCATATCTTGGCACTTTGTTGAAGAAACCACATCAACTATTTTTGCAAATCATCTCTAAGAAATCAGCAATCCAAGACACAAGTACTTAATGTATCTGAAAGAAGCATGAAGACTCGAGAACACTACCATTAGAAGACTAACACAAACGAAGACTTCATCAACTGGAAGATTCTCACGAATGCATTACTATATTCAGCATTCAAGAAATTCGTTCACCGAAATTGGGAAGTCTCGTCTCAAAGATTTGCAAGCCAAGAATTTCATCAAGTACTCTCTGGGGGAGCACCATCGCATAAGGTGCATTCTGCTGGACTTATTGTGTTATACTCTTTTTCCTTCATCAAGGTTTTTCCCACTGGGTTTTCCTTGTCAATGTTTTAGTGAGGCAACATTTGCGTGTCCAAATCTTTTCTAAGTTTTATTAATTGTACTATTTTCCCTTCGATCAGGTTTTGTCCTTTCGGAATTTCCTGACAAGGTTTTAACGAGGCAATTAGCTTAGACACAATGTCATCAGGGGGAGTGTTATAAGCGTGTAATTATGTTAAAAATATCTAGGGTGAATCTCTTTTATTATTGGGATGTCCTTGTGTCTAGCCCTATAAATAGAGGCTCTAATGTTTGTCTAATATACTAATGAATAGAATTTCTCCTTTCTTCTTCCCCTCTATTTTGTGTCTCTTGTTCTTTGTCTTCTATATCACAACAGGATGAAACTGTTTACATCCTGGCTATTTTTACATTCTCGTCCATTTAAACAGTATCAAATTTTACATGTCTTTTTCACCCAGGAATTGTTCATTTTGGTCCTTTTAACCAATTTTGTGAAAAAAGAAAGAGGCAAACTATCATATGCGCATAACAAAATGAAACACTTTTTTATAACAAAATGGAACACTTTTTTTCCTAGGGTCTTTAGGGGCGACACAAAACGATAAAAAATGTCATAATCGGTAGGTTATTTCCGGGGCGTTTTTTTTTAATGGCCAAACTACCCTTTACAATCGGTAGATAACTATACAATCGGTAGTTAATCAACAATCGGGAGTAAATTTAGTTTGATAACTTCCGAATATAAAGTATCCCCAAAATAAAATCCTTTATCTTTTGAATTTTGACTATCCTATAATCGGCAGTAAATAAAGTTATCTTGACTCCCGATTAAAGTAGACCTTTGGCAAAAATGCTACCATAATTGGTAGTCAAGATAGTTCATATAACTACCGAATATAGAGTAGCTCGAAAATCAGATTTTGCAAAAATCCTTTTTTTTTTGGGAATTTTGGTTGAGCGTATAATCGGTAAGAAAGGAAGAGTTATCATGACTTCCGATTATACAGTGGCTCTCTTTGCAAATATCCTACCATAATCGGTAGTCAAGATAGTTCATATAACTACCGAATATATAGTAGCCCCAAAATCAGATTTTGCAAAAATCCTTTTTTTTTTTTTTTTGGAATTTTGGTTGAGCCTATAATCGATAAGAAAGGAAGAGTTATCATGACTTCCGATTATACAGTGGCTCTCTTTGCAAATATCCTACCATATTCGGTAGTCAAGATAGTTCATATAACTACCGAATATAGAGTAGCCCCAAAATCAGATTTTGCAAAAATAGACTGAAATTCAATTTTCTCGTAGAATTTTTTTTTCTACGAGACGCTGTCTCGCAGTCTGCTAGGGGGCGCTACCCCCACGACCTGACCTGTCAGGTCGAACATAGCCGGGAGGGGCTACGCCCCCCCGGACCCCCTGTATAGCGTACCGGCATTGTATTCATACCACATCCATGCCCGCACCGAGCTTTTTCAACTGCATTGGTTGAGCCTATAATCGGTAGTAAATGAAGGTATCCTGACTCCCGAATATAGAGTTGTCCCAAAATGAGATTTTGCAAAAATCCTCTATTTTTTGCTAATTTGGTTGAGCCTATAATCGGTAGTCAAAATAGTTCATATAACTACCGAATATAGAGTTTCCCCAAAAATGAGATTTTGCAATCGGTAGCTAAAAAAAAACCTAAACTACCGATTATGAAGGGACATATAAATATTTTCAATTTATTTTGTCTTTTGTGTCGCCCCTAATTCTTTTGGGGTCGCCCTAAAAATGCTAGGCTTTTTTAGCAAACATTATACATATAGATAGGATTCCTAGATAGGATGGATACAGGGAATAAACTAGTTAGTAAGTCTGATCTAGCTCCTACATAATTCACATTCATAACACTTCAGTAAAGAAACAACAATATGAAGTTTCTTAGCAAACATTTACACCTAATTAACTGACTTGAAACAATATCATGTGCTCTTAACGCAAAAAACTAGTCCTCAATTCCATCGTCTTCCCCAACATAAGTATGTGAGTTTAGTAAAAATAAGCCTGTTCAGTAGCTCACGGCTTCACCCAATCCACAAATACCAGGAATCGTCACAGTATTAGCTCTCTTGTCCCGGGTTGTACAAAATGAAACTATCAAAATTTGCCAACAGAAATTCACCATTCTCGAATGAGCATACCAGAATCGGATTTTCTATTTGGAGTTTGCAAAACGCTTCTATTTGGGGTTATTATTAACAGGGAAGAGTACCTAGGTACTTAAATAAGTAAACTGAGGCAGAGAGAACAAAGTACTGCTTCCAAGTGTTGATGAAGTGAACGGTGTCGTCTGTCGTTGTATATCATTCACCGTTGGATTCTAATTGTAGCTTTAAAATATAAAAGCCTAGCTACCTAGATTCCAAAACATATTAATTGAGAGATAGAAAGTGTCTAAGATGATTTTTATTAATCGATAAAATGAGAAAGATACAATAATAGCTGCTGATTATAACTAGAAATGTAAATACAATGCAGAACAATTTGACAGTTCTATCCTACTCTATATTCTCAAGAGCAAGTTCCATAGTAACCATAGGTACTCTCGTTACGACATCTATTATAGATGATGAAGAGGTGGAGTAATCCGATGTTGTTGAATAATTATCATGATCAGTACTCATTGTTGATTCCACATCTAAAAGAGTAAGAAAACTTAAAGAGAAATCAAGCTCTGCATAATATTGGTTATCGGATGGCAATGGATAAACAGCCATTGGTGTATTAATATATGCTTTGAGAGAAATAGAGAGAGAGATGATAAATTAAAAGATACAAAATGGTCGACTTGTTAAGCTGATTTTATAGAATGAGTAATTGGGGGATATGAAAACTAATTGGGGGATATGGCTACAGGACAAAAACGGTGTCCCAATAGCAATTTTGGGTGACCCCCTATGTAATTATTTTTTTAATTCCTAATCTAGCCCTTACTAATCCTAATTAGTGATTAATTTTAATTAGTAAAATCTTAAGTATTGGGGGATATATTAGTTTGATTTTTTATTTTAATTTGTGTGAGTGAGGAGTAGAAGGAGAGGAAAAAAAATTGAGTGGAATTTGTTTTTTGAAAATGGAAGATGATTGTGATAAGAGAATTGCAAAGAAATTTGAATCTTGAGCTCAACTACAACAATCATATCTTCAATCTTCGGTGTATGATAACAACTCACAATTGGAGTTATATGATGAACCAACACCTTTGAATCATGATTTTCGTGACCATGAAGTGTTTTGTGAAGAACCAACTCAAGAAAGTAAACATGTTCAACATACAAGCAACCCCAACACACAGGTAATGCTTCAAAGAGGTCGAAAATTTGATTTTTTTTTTTCGAAACCGCCATTTCTGTCTGAAAAAGCTTAATACCGGCATGCTCGTTGTATGAATACTACGCCGGAACCTCTATAACCGGCATTGTATTCATACAACTTTGTATGCCGGGACAAAATATCCACAACTGTTCAAGAACATACCGGCGTGGTATTCAAACCAAGATTGCATGCCGGTTTTCTGTCACATATTTAAGAGTATTTGGAAACTTGAAATACCGGCATAGACGTTAGCAAACACCACATTCCGGTACATGTCAGTTTCTATACAGAAACCAAATAATGTAAACTGATTGTTCCGGCATTGAAATTTCTATGCCGGGACGAGGTACCGGCGGTGTTTTGAGCATTCCGTATATGCCAGGATAATGCAAGAGGATTTGAATACTAGTGCAAAAAATATGTATGCGCTGGTTAGCTTGGTCAGAAGTCTAAATTAATAACAGGAGACAAATATTGCACTTTCACATTGGGTGACATATCCGTATCAGTGCAACCTTGGTCAATACTCAATAGTCTTATATATGTGACTGTTCTCACGGATGCACCACAGAAATCATCAGAACGTCAAGGTTATTGGCAGGTGAAAGCAATCAGACAAGCTTAATTAAATGGTGCGAAAATATTTAATATAACTTGTATCATAACCAGTCTATGTAATTTCTGTTGTCCTAATGCCATGGTTTTCATTGCCATCGGCAGGCTAAGGGTAAAGGCATTCAGAGAAGTACTTAAATGGTGCAAAAAATACTAGTGGTAATGTAACATAACCAGTCTATATGTAATACTAGCTAATTTGAATACTAGTGGTGAATCAATTTTTTTATCTTTTCTTGCAATTTTAAAATCCTTGTCTCCAATTCCGTAAACCTCTCTATTTCATTAGTACTCTCCATTTTCTTTTCTTTTTTTGGTATGGTGTTATTGCCGTAATCTTCAAAGTTATGGTACCGGCATGGAAACTTAAATGTCGAGGATGCCGGTATATGATACCGGCATGGAAATTTAAATGTCTAGGATGCCGGTATATGATACCGGCATAGAAACTTATATGTCGAGGATGCCGGTTTTCTGTCACATATTTATGAGTATTTGGAAATTTGGAATACCGGCATGGACGTTAGCAAACACTACCATGCCGGTACATGTCATTTTCTATACAGGAACCAAATAATGTAAACTGATTGTTCCGGCATAGTAATTTATATCGGGACGCTGAGACGGCAGTGTTTTGAGCATTCCGTATATGTCGGTATGTGTACCGGAACATTTTAACTTTGGGTTGCGCCTTGCCCTTGCCTTGTGTTGGTTGTTGACTCGTCCCACCAACTTCGCTTTGGCTTGCTAATTGACTTGGATGAACCTCATCATCTTCCTCCTCACTTTCCCCTTCATCATGCTCATCGTCCTCAACTGTTCCAGTACCTTCAAGGATTGCAAGTGCACCACGTTCACCACCACTCTCCCAAATTGACCCTCTTGTTATGTCCTCCAAGCAAATTCATTGGCTGCATAAACACCATTGAATAAAATTAGTAAATCATTTATACAGTTTCAAATGGGTAAATAAACAGAAATGATACCTTGGATCACTTCAGGCTTGGGGAATTTGAGGGGTTTTTCGCCGTCAGAACGAAGGAGTTCTTTAACAAACTCTAAGTTGAGGCTCCAATTTGACGTCAACAAATGGGAATCTCCAGTTTGATTAATTGGCCGTCCCTGGTATCCTTCATAAAGATGCAGCACATCGTCGAAGCTATCGAATTCATTAGGTGTTTTGTCAAATATTGCTTTGATTTCTGGACGAACGACTTGACCCAGTGCCTTCACCGCATAAGCTAGAAAGTCTGAGAACTTCAACTGACTAAATTTTTCATCTCTTGGAATGTTTATGTTCAGGTTCAATATTCCGTCATAAAACTTTAAATATCGAGCATGCCGGTATCGTAGTACCGGCATCCTATGGAACCTAAATAGTGTGCCGGTATTGAGCACAATTTGGTGATGTTCTGTATGTTTTAAGTGTACTACCGGCATTTTTGAATTGAACTAATGCATGCCGGTTTTTAAGTACCGGCATTCGCGAAACCTAGATACAATGCCGGTACAAAAAATTGTTCCTGTATGTTTTAAGTTTACTACCGGAATAGTCTTCAACCCAATTTGTATGCCGTCATGCAAATTCACTATCGAAATTGAAACCAGGCGTGGTATTCATCCCAAATGCTATGCCGGTACCTAAACCGGCATGGTATTCAAACCTAGATCCTATGCCGGTACTCTCAGTAACTCGACAGTTTCAGCTATTGTTGGCGATTCTAACCTAAACCCATGGCTACAAATCGATTAAAACAATCATAAATGAGTTTAAAAATCACTTACCTTCTCAGAGAAGCCATGACTGCGAGTGGTTGATCATCCGAGGCTCACGATGCATCCTCTTCTAGTTGTTGAGCAATGTTCTCGATTCTTTGTTCATGTGTTTGTTGAGCAATCAATTTGGTTCTCGGTTTTGCTTTCGATTTGGTTCTTCGAGGCATGAACGATGAGGAAGAAGATGAAGATTTTTTTTTTTTTTTGATCATCAAATCCGGAATTGGGGGATATATGAATTTGGTTATTTGATTTTATGTTTTAGGGGAAAGGGCATAACAGTCTTTTCATAATGTTTTTAATTAATCTAAGGGCGTTTTAATATTTTCGCCCTCAAAAAACACCCCTTAGCAGCCACCTTTGGTTGGGAGAAGTAATTCATATCCCCCAATTAGTTTTCATATCCCCAATTGCGCGTTCATTTTATAGTTCACAAAGAGGCATGAAATGTGAAGTCAGTTGAATTTCAGTTGTGGCTAATAAAGAGACAAAAGAGACGGGACAAGGCAGAAAAGTGTCATATGAATGATCTAAAAAAAAGAACATATTATCAGTTTGGCACTTCATGTTAAATTTAAGTGCAAGTAAATTGCTGCAATGGTGGGAAAATAAAATATTGAAAGTTTGTTGTCATGTCTAGTAGTGTTAGTGTTTAGGTGTTGTCATCCGTGATCTGGTGCTCTTTTCCATTGTTATCTTTTCAATTTTATGACCAAACAGATCTTTATGACAGGTTGTCATGATATCCATGCACCCATTACTAGTGTTGGGTAGGGCTAAATATATGCAAAAAATTTTTTTTTTTGTTCAACAAGATAATCAAAGTTCTACAAAAGAAATTATAAAGCAGTACCTTTTTGATCTGGTGTTGATCATATCGGGAAGGACAATGTGAAGGGCTTGAAGAAGCATGGACTTGGATTCTGAACCAGCAGCAATAAGTCGAAAAAGACGGGTGTCCCCCTTATCTTAAAGTAAATATAAAATGATTAATGTGAGCTTATATGGTGGCATCATTTGAATGCCTAGTGTCATCATTCGAATGCCTTGCTCTTTTCCATTCACGGGTTATCTTTTACCAATTTTATGACCAAACAGATCTTTATGACAGGTTGTCATGATATCCATGCACCGTGTGAAATAAACTTGTTGCTCCAAGAGTGCTGTTAACAGCCGACCAACACCAAATGCCCGATATCGGTCAATGAGTGCCAACAAATGAAAAACAAAGTTATTTGAATGTGGGAATTAAGTGTTTGGCCCGCTCCTCACTCTTTCTTACTATTATGGCATTGAGCTTAAAGTCTATTTAAAATTCTTTAAACTATTTTATTGAAATGACCCTTAGAAAATAAGGAGGGTCATATGAATAAAGATGTTAAATGATGTTAAAATTTGACATAAAATCTATTCTTTATGGGTGTAATTGTCAAACCAACTTTAATATAACATATCTCACAAACCATATGTTGAGGGGTGAATTCGTGTTTAGGTTATGTTGGAGAAAATGAGTTTTAATTAAAAGGTTTTATGGTCTTGGTGTGGTTTGATCTAATGACCTAAGGGTCTAAGGATACTCACTCATTTTTGGGTGAATGAAGAGGAACCTTTAGTCCCACACAGTTTAGTCAAAATCGCTCTCCAAGGCCGATTACTCACCCAGTAATCGCTACAAGCTCTATGACTGAGCCGATTTCCGATTCCAAGGCCTCTCTGATTTTTAACAATTAAGGCGGCCAATTTGGACTGATTTTTTAGCAAAACGAGTTCACGATTTTTCTGAGTTGGCCTTGCATGCACTTCAATCAGAAAATAAAATATTCATAACCCTTAGATGAGAGTTATAAAATAGAAAAACCTCTAACTACACGATAAATACGTTCAATATAACAATATTACACACTTAATTACATCATAATGTTAAAATTTTAATTTTAATTAGGTACAAATCATGACTTATGAGCAGCAATGTATAAAGTATTAATAAATAGATTCCGAGTATTAGACCGAGTTTTAGCGATTTCCAAGTCCGAACTTATTGCTCCTCGCTCCAAGCTCCCCAACCGAGTAGCACTGAGGAACGATTTCGATTACTTTGGTCCCACATTGTGGAAAACTAAAGAGGAGCTCCCACTACGGGAAAAATCATCATTGACGACACTAGATAAGAGTTGTAGTACCCCTACGACAACTCCATTTCATGCATTGTGGAACGGGGGTATTGTAGAAAGTCCAAGCTTTTCTACAATGGTTGACAAGGGTTGTAAAGGGTGATGTGATTCATGGTTCGACAATATTTTGCCAAAGTTGTGATTCTCTTTCGATTTTTTTTGAAAGCCTAACACAACTCTTGCTTGTGTTGTAGGACAATATTACACAACAAAGGATGTGTATCGTAGAAATATGTAACACAACACTTGTATAAGTTGAAGGACTATCTTAGACAACCTAGGATGTGTATTGTAGAAATATGTAACAACTCTTATTACTATTATGAATAAGATTTGCACGACACTTGTTAGAGTTGTAGAACTATGTTGGACAACACCTAGTTATGTTGTAAAGACATCCTTTCACCACCTCTGGTTTGTGTAGTTGAAATATGCAAACACAACTCTTATTAGAAGTTGTGTTCATAAAACTATTTTGAAAAAAAAAATTATAGCTGAAACCGAATTGCCGAAAGTATTTCACATTCACATTAACCTTCCAGTGTAACACATTTACATTCATTCAAGTTATCCAGCCACTCCAATTACATTACTTAGCTAACTTCAAATCACCTTGCATGAAAGTGCGCTGCGCAATAACTTCGAATTAGTTGTAGACCAGTTTTTCAATTATAATCACTATTGTTTGTTACTACCAAAGATCAGTTTTACATAACTTCGACACAAAAAAAAAAAAAAAAATTTCTAATAACACTGATGTGTTAGCAGCAACACAACACCGAGCACTGCAATACAACTGCCTAGCCATTGCTTCATGATTGGAAGGCCCCTTATCAACGCCTCCGCAATTGTTCTAGGTCCAGCCTACCAAAAAAAAATAATTATAAGAACTAAAAACAAAACAATGCAAGTAAAGATGGATAAAGTATTTCCAGGAAAATACTAATAAGAAGAAATGTGTCTCCATACTTTGGTTATAATGCAGTCACAAGCACCCATCCATTTCTCCATTTGGGTTTCGAATCCTCTGATTTGTGGTTAACAAAGAAAGTTGTTATTGACTCAAGTAAAAGCATCTAAAAGTGATTTTGTCAAAAAACAAACCCACTTGACTACATAGTTAGATATACATAACAAGTGAATTACCTTTACTAGGACTATCCATGGACCAGTTTCTAGTGTAGAAGCTAAGATTTTGGTTCTGGCCACATATGATGATGATCTGTCCAATTGGTTTACCAAGTTCTGCATTGAATAGTGCTTCGCCGAGAGCTCTTGCAGTTTTCTTTACAGGCCGACAAGACAAGGGCCTGACTGGCAAACCTAATACGCGAATCTGGGAATACTCTAGGCCATCAACCAATGCCCTCTTGGCAACCTTGTCCGAAGAAGCGTGTAGCACCCGGTTGACACCGGTGTTGAACCTGAAACAAAAAAGAATGATTATATAAGCTCACAGATCATCCTCAATCAAACTATGGTTCGTTCGTATTATGAATAAACTGATCCCATTTCTGTACATCAAAGGCATGGTCTAAAATATTCTTCTGATAAAATGATTCACTCATTTGAAAGGAAAGTTTGAACAATTTATTAATGTGAAAGCAACATATGCGCTAATTCACACTAATAAGAATAAGGAGCTCACCATGTGCGATGGCAGGTGTTGAGATCTGTAATAACAGTAACAAAGACAACCTTCTTTTGAAGGCCCTGCCATTTAAGCTTCATGTAAGCTGCAGTAGCTGCCATCCGTTCCTCATCTCCATCAGTCTTCCTACAACAAAACAGTAAAGGTCAAACATAGCTTCTTCACCCATACTGAAATAAGCACAACATCTTTCTTCCAAGAGAACAAACAACTCTTCATAAGGATAAGCGCAACACTAAGAACTAGACCATTAAGACTCCTGAACATACTTAAAGTTCCCAAATTTAAAAAATAAAAATCCTTTCATACAAGAACAGATATGAATAACTAACTTAACACCTAGGGGGCTCATTTTTGAAATAACCATTTTGAAATCAATGACAATACTTGAAATAATGAGGTTGATAATTACACATGGTCAAAACTCAACAGAATGAAGGTAGATTTCGGAAATCCCATATGTTGCAAGCGACAAATACCGTATTTTCTCATCTCAATAACAATTTAGATAACATTAAATACTGGGAAAAAATGTTACCTTTACGAGTATACCACTCGGAAGTTGCCTCTCGCCTCCGCTACCAACACGAGACATGGAAACTGGAAGTCCGGGCGGTCTTTGCAAAACCAAAAATTCATTTTTAGTACATCACCTTTGTAGGAGAAAACAACATCCCAATTTCATTGCTTTGGAGAAAAAGAAGCAATTATAAAAGATCCTACACATATATACATATTGTACAGCTTAATTTGCATCCTAAGAACCTCTATTTTTACCAGCAGAGACATTTGCACATCAAAATATTATCATACTCGCACATAACACAACAATTTTTAAAGAGCAACAATCAGCCGTAGAAGGATCTGTTATAAATGACTGCATAACTTACATTCAAGGAAAAGGTAGGCCTTGCTAAGAGCTGGACGTTCATAAGGAGCTACCTGAAACATTAAAGTAACCATCTTAAGGCAGAACATATCAAACTCATAAGTCAATCTGACCAAATAGCATTTGTTGTGTTGACTTGTAGTAGTCGTTTAGTTTGAGGCAGGAAAGACAAGGTTCAAAATAAACCTGATCAGTTCTCTTAAGGATCCAGTTAGGGGTCGATGGGTCTGTTGTGTCTCGTCAAAATAACAACATAAAAATAAAAATAATACCTTTCTAGCTGCATCTAATGTAGCGAAATCCTTCCACAGTATAATCTATTTCCTACACTTGTACGACATAACTACAGATTATACCCTAGGCCACACAATGTCTAGGTAAGATGCTCTTGAAATGCACTACAAGATTTTCTTACTTGCTACAGCTCCCTTTCCCTATACCCATGTTGCTGAAGTATGCATCATCTTTGCCACTGACATTCAACCATTTTCAGACCTCAGAAATGATTACGAGCGGTGAAATTTTACACCGAAAAAGTGCAGGATTGGCGGTATCGGTGAAAATCCAAGTTCTGCATCACACATACACAGAAATTGAAGGTAGCATTTCAACAAGTATGCTGAAAGTGATCCAAAACCAATTTTCTTACCAGTCTCAGCTACTGCTACATAACCACCTATTCCATCAGCATCTTTTGTACCGCAGTGCAGCTCACCACCATTGCCAAATCCTTGCTCAGTTTCTTCTAGCCATACAAACTGAACTGCAGCTGCAAATGTCTCAGCGCTTACTAACACAGTTCAACTCTTTTACCTTATGATTGTAGAGTGCTCTCTATAAGGCTTTGCTCGTAGAAAGAAATCTTCCCTCTGCGCTTGACAGAAAATAATATCCTTCAAGTAATTCCTGCAAATAACCATCATAAGATAAGATCCAAATCACATAACTTACATCAAATTTAGTAAGAAAAACACATAACAACTGAAACCCTTCCCTAGTTCTCCTCTTTGCAACTTTTTAAAGATTATTTCTAAAATCTTAAGGTAGTCTGAATTAGACTATCACTTCCATCCTCCAATATAAACACTAATAATTTCTTTGCCATGAATCACAATTCACATCGGTCAAAACACATATAACTAATAAATACTCTTTCACAGCCAAATTTATTGAGGATTGAGATAATAACAAAATTACCTGGCTAAGAATAATGTTTGCTCCCTTTTTGTGATCATCCTTAACCAATCTGCATCATACAAAGTAAATTCATTAGTAAAACTGATTGAATCAAGTAAAAGAACATTTTGTGAATGATCAAGCCTTTTTTCTCTCGATTTTATGAACATTTTTCAGATAACAAGTCGAAAATCAATCTAAAAAACCCTAAAATGAGATTGCAAAGATTTGAATGAGTTTCAGACCTTTCTGCTTTATCAACATTAGTGTTGACATCATCTGAGCAAGCGAATTGCAGAGTGAGATTTCCTATAAGGGAAACTGATGTTTCTCAAATCAACAACAAACTATGATTTCTTCAACAGTGGCCAAACCCAAAGGGAAAATGGATTGTTTGCATACTCTGCCTCGAGTGTGCTAAGAAGTGCGGGATTCATCTCTGTCAAAAACCAATTCAAGACAAACCCTAGTTTCTAATTCTTCTTCCCTGTAGATTCAATGATCAGACGACATCATTCTCCTCGACTGAACCCTAATTTCTTCATAACACTAAAATTGGCAGAATAATCTTCATAATTGTTGAATCCCCGTCAATAGAATCAAATCCCTCTCACTCTCTGCTTATCAGAAATATCAATCGAATTTTTCCTCTCTTCTTATAGAACAATCCCTTGATTTTCTGTTCTTGATAGAAATTAACAGACCCAAAATCTGAACCCATGTACTACACCTCCTACAAAACCTAACCCTTTAATTCTGATTTGATGCAGCATAACCTTCACCTAATTTTTGTCAAAGATTTTAAAACCCTAATTTTTCATCTATCTACCAAAACCCTGATTTCTTAATCTCTCTGTCTCTCTTTATGAATATCAAGAAGTAATCAGTAGCAGATTACGAATTGAAATTGGGTTTCGTTTGATTTAGGGTTTGCAGAAGGTGGATCTGAGGTATTTGATTGATGAGTTTCTGTGACTAAGGTTGTGATGATTTTCACCAGAAATTGCAGACAAGAATTAAGATGGGTCGATTCAATCAAGAAATGGAGATGAAGAAGATGGATAGAGAGAAGAGCAGCGGTGGTGATGGAGCGCCGATGGTGTTTTTCGGAGGAGAGGAAGAAAGAAAGAGAGAACCAGATGGGAATTAGAGTTCGGGTGGTTGAGTGATACAACCAAGAATGAAAATTAAAATGATCGACGGACCAAATTTCTTTTGATCCACTCATACGGATCAAGAAAAAGATCTTGACGGTTGATATTGTATTTGGAATGTTCATACGGATTGAGAAGAAACTGTGTTTCTCTTTGTGTTAATACAAACTCATGTATCCGGTTTTGTTATCAACATTCGACACGAAAAAAAATCCAAAAAAAATATTAATAAATTTAGGACATTGTTATCAACATTCTGATATAAAAATATCAAAAAAATACATAAGAATGAATCGGGAAAATGAAAAATGAATTCGATAATTGGTGTGTTTCTTTGTTCTTTTGTGCTTTCTCTTTGTTCTTCTAGTTTGAAAATATGAAACTCAAGTGTCGATTTGAACTTCGAATGTGGTATAACGACATACAAACTATGAACCAAGAAGCTTTGAGAGAGTTCTGACTTCAAACTTAGCATGATACATCATCAAAATTGATAAATATGAAGCTCGATGTCGATTCGAACTTCAAACTTGGTATAATGGCATATAATCTATGAACCACGAAGCTCTAAGAGGGTTCTGACTTCAAACTTAGCATGGTACATCATCGAAATTGATGAATATGAAGCTTAGTGTCGATTCGAACTTCAAATGTGGTATAACAACATAAAAACTATGAACCAAGAAGCTCTGAGAGGGTTCTGACTTCAAACTTAGCATGATACATCATCAAAATCGATAAGTATGAAGCTCAATGTCGATTCGAACTTCAAAATTGGTATAATGGCATATAATCTATGAACCACGAAGCTCTGAGAGGGTTCTGACTTCAAACTTATTTCTGCATATTGTATGCAAATCAGGCTCCGAGATCGAAACCTGGCCGCGAGTTGACTACTCTAAGTCAGAAACTTGGTAAGAATGACGAATCCATCCATTTACAGATAAGATTCCTTCGAGATATTCTACGAAACCTTAAACAACATATTGTATGCGTACCAGGATCCGAGATGGAACCTGGCCGCGAGTTGACTACTCTAAGTCAAAAACTTGGTAAGAATGACGAATCCATCCATTTACAGGTAAGATTCCTTCGAGATATTCTACGAAACCTTAAACAAACCCTATTTATGCATATATGTATGCATACCGTGCTCCGAGATCGAAACCTGGCCGCGAGTTGACTACTCTAAGTCAGAAACTTGGTATGAACGAAGAAACCATCCATTTACAGGCAAGATTCCTTCGAGATATTCTACGAAACCTTAAATAAAAACCTATTTCTGCATATTGTATGCGTACCAGGATCCGAGATCGAAACCTGGCCGCGAGTGGACTACTCTAAGTCAGAAACTTGGTAAGAACGAAAAAACCATTCATTTACAGGTAGGATTCCTTCGAGATATTCTACGAAACCTTAAAAAAACCCTATTTCTGCATATTGTATGCAAATCAGGCTCAGAGATCGAAACCTGGCCGCGAGTTGACTACTCTAAGTCAGAAACTTGGTAAGAATGACGAATCCATCCATTTAAAGGTAAGATTCCTTCGAGATATTCTACGAAACCTTAAACAAACCCTATTTATGCATATTGTATGCGTACCAGGATCCGAGATGGAACCTGGCCGCGAGTTGACTACTCTAAGTCAAAAACTTGGTAAGAATGACGAATCCATCCATTTACAGGTAAGATTCCTTCGAGATATTCTACGAAACCTTAAACAAACCCTATTTATGCATATATATATGCATACCTGGCTCCGAGATCGAAACCTGGCCGCGAGTTGACTACTCTAAGTCAGAAACTTGGTAAGAACGAAGAAACCATCCATTTATAGGTAAGATTCCTTCGAGATATTCTACGAAACCTTAAAAATGACCCTATTTCTGCATATTGTACGCGTACCAGGATCCGAGATCGAAACCTGGCCGCGAGTGGACTACTCTAAGTCAGAAACTTGGTAAGAACGACGAATCCATACATTTACATGTAAGATTCCTTCGAGATATTCTGCGAAACCTTAAACAAACCCTATTTCTGCATATTGTATGCGTACTAGGATCCGAGATCGAAACCTGGCCGTGACTTGACTACTCTAAGTCAGAAACTTGGTAAGAACGACAAATTCATCCATTTACAGGTAATATTCCTTCGAGATATTCTACGAAACCTTAAAAAAACCCTATTTCTGCATATTGTATGCGTACTAGGATCCAAGATCGAAACCTGGCCGCGAGTTGACTACTCTAATTCAAAAATTTGGTAAGAACGACGAATCCATCCATTTACAGGTAAGATTTCTTCTAGATATTCTACGAAACCTTAAACAAACCCTATTTCGCATATTGTATGCGTCTAGGGATCCGAGATCGAAACCTGGCCGTGAGTTGACTACTCTAAGTCAGAAACTTGGTAAGAACGACGAATTCATCCATTTACAGGTAAGATTCCTTCGAGATATTCTACGAAACCTTAAAAAAAAAACCTATTTTTGCATATTGTATGCGTACTAGGATCCGAGATCGAAACCTGACTGCGAGTTGACTACTCTAATTCAAAAATTTGGTAAGAACGAAGAATCCATCCATTTACAGGTAAGATATCTTCTAGATATTCTACGAAACCTTAAACAAACCCTATTTCTGCATAAATATATGCATACCCGGCTCTTAAATCGAAACCTGGCCGCGAGTTGACTACTCTAACTCAGAAACTTGGTAAGAACAAAGAAACCATCCATTTACAGGTAAGATTCCTTCGAAATATTCTACGAAACCTTAAACAAACCTTATTTCTGTATATTGTATGCATACCAGGCTCCAAGATCGAAACCTGGCCGCGAGTTGACTACTCTAAGTCAAAAACTTGGTAAAAATGACGAATACATCCATTTACAGGTAAGATTCCTTCGATATATTCTACGAAACCTTAAACAAACCTTATTTCTGCATATTCTATGTATACAATGTTCCGAGATCGAAACCTAGCCGCGAGTTGACTACTCTAAGTCAGAAACTTGGTAAGAACGATGAATCCATCCATTTACAGGTAAGATTCCTTCGAGATATTCTACGAAACCTTAAACAAACCTTATTTATGCATATTCTATGCATACCATGCTCCGAGATCGAAACCTGGCCGCGAGTTGACTACTCTAAGTCAGAAACTTGGTGAGAACGACGAATCCATCCATTTACAAGTAAGAAATAAATCAAAATTGGATAAGAAATATATCAGAATTGAACATCCAGGTTCGAAGATTACCAATGATAAAATGACCATATTACCCTTACTAGAAATAAAGGTAATAAATATTACGGAGATTGTGAAAATTACTAAACTATCCTTATCTGAAATAAGTAAAGTAAATATTACAGATAGTGAAAATGATCATATTACCCTTCATGGAAATTTGTGCAATAAATATTATGGAGATTGTGAAAGTGACCTGACTACCCTTATCGAAAAAAAGTAAAGTAAATACTACTGCTTGTGAAAATGACCATATTACCCTTCTTGGAAATTAATGCAATAAATATTATGAAGACTATGAAAATGACCAGACCACGCTTATCGGAAAATAAGTAAACTAAATATTATAAATTGTTAAAATCACCATATTACCCTTACTAGAAATAAAGGTAATAAATATTATGGAGACTGTGAAAATTACCAGAGTACCCTTATCTGAAGTGACTAAAGTAAATATTACAAATAGTGAAAAATGTATGTAATTATTTACAGAGAAGGCGTGTATGTGATTGTTTACAGAGAAGGCTTCGTGTTGTTTGCGGCTCAGTCATCTGAGCATTATTTTTGAGCATTACATTTTGTTTTACAACTCCTATGAAGGGTTGTCATAAAGTTAGTGTATTAAAGAACCACAAACTTGACAGAACATGTAATAGTATAGGTATGGTTAGTGGTGTAGACTTCCATACGGGAGGTTGAGGATCAAATCCCCCATCCTCATTTCTTCTAATGTTCTATATTTTTACTTCAACAACACTTATAAGTGTTGTTATACATTTTTATTAAAAAAAGAAAAAAAAATGCCAAAACTTGTAAATGGTAAGGATGGTTGATGAGCTAAACGTCCATGCAGTAGATTCATGTTCGAAACTCCCCAATAACCTCATTTTTTCCAACATTATATATTTTTACTTCAACAACACTTATAAGTGTTGTTGTAGGTTTCTATTAAAAAAAAGTAAAAACCGAAACTTGTGAATCGAAAGGGTGGTTGATGAGCTAGACTTCCATGCAGTAGGTTCATGTTCGAATCTCCCCTCTAACATTTTTTTCATTATCATATTTTTGTGTTCTTCAACAACACTTGTCAGAGTTGTGATAGGCTAAGTCACTACATATATGGAATAGAGTTGTTATAGCTAAATGTCGTCACAACTGTTTTGCTTAAGGAGTTGTCGTTTGTTTTCTTAGCGCAACCCCTTGTTTCCTAAGGGTTGGCAGTGATGATATACGACAACTCTTCCTTTGAAACCAGTTGTAAAACATAGGACTTTCTACGATGTTTAGAAAAGTGTTGTAAATCTCCAGTTGTAGATGTATATTTTTCCCGTAGTGTCCACTTTATAATCATACACTTATGTATGAATTGTAAAACGTGGGTGGAGCGGGTGGTCAAAAAATACATATTTTTTGACATGCGATATGCGCGTATGCCATGCACCAAGTCCCTTTTCTACACGGGTTTATTTTTGGGCGAATTTTTCTTTAGGAAATTAATTCCAAAATTATTTCTTAAGAGTTTTATTTTTGGGTCAATTCCTTTTACGTGTTTTACTTGTTTTTGAAGAAAATCAAAAACTAACTTGATTTGCAAGTATTTCATCCTATAAATACAACTCGAAAATCCGTTTTCAATACACCGAAAAATTCTTCTTTTATTCTAGGGTTTCTCCATACGTTTTTACATCCATCCCCGTTGCTGAGTTCGAAGAGAGGGTAACTTGCGTTGTGCTAACTCAAGTTATATCGGGCGATCTTATCCTGGACACATCTTACTGTGAGGGGTTTAGCATTACTCAACTCGAGTATACCCGCGAACTAATGTGTTAAGGACAATTTGTTGAACCTGTGATTCTTCCCTCGTCAAGTTATTTTGGTAGAGTTGTTTCGCATTAGTTCTTTACATATTATTTTTGATACATATAACGTGTTGTTCATTGTTGCAAGATTCCAGCAGGTTCTACCCGTCCTAGCTACACCAAATGACCTCACAATACCAAGAATAGTAAGAGAGAGAGAGTTGCCTTTCCATTGTATACCTTGTCCTCCTTTATATAGGCTTTCCCAAAAGCCCCCCTTTTTATGACATCATGACACATGTCCTAACCCTCCTTAATTACTCCTGATGTCATTCCTTAATATAACCATATTCTTATTCACTAATCCCTTATTTGTCCTCTCCTCTGAATGGATCTTTTTCTCGTTGGACTTGGGCCTAGTCCCCATGTCCCTTTTTTTTTACTTGACTTGGTCACCCTTTTGGGGTACCCCAGGCCCGTTAAGGGGAGTTATTTTTCATGTATCAACATTAGTCCCCTGACTATTGGGTCAATGATCAGATGATCCAATAGCCAAACTCTCTCACCTTCATGCGCCACGTGTCGCTGGAAACAGGGCGGCTATCGCATCATTTATGGTGATGCTTCACTTATATAGTAACATCAGATCTCTTCCGGTTATCAGTTTTCAAATTTACATTTCCATTTCCTCCTTTCTGCATAAGATACCTCACTCGGATGGGTCACTCCCTTCATGGATACGTACTAACAATAGCGCCAGTCCCCGCGCTAGTCTCAATGTTCAAAAAATTAGAATTGGCGCGCTTACTGCTGGTATAAATCTAGATCGAGGTGCTTTGCGAACACAGGTTGGACAACAAAGACTTTATGTGTGCTCAATTTACGGAGCGTTATGAAGCGCGCCAAGCCGCCGAGGGGGCCGGACGACTAACCTCCGCCATCCAGCATGCTTTGGACGATGCTGTTACAGCCCGACATGCTACTATCTCATTACTCAACGAATCCTAAACAATGAAGGCGACCATTGATTACGTCATTGCCGATTGTCGTTCGCATATCTCCGGTCATGCTGCTCCGCGTCTCCTCGGGCACACCTTGTCCTTGACTGCTGCTTATGCGCTTGTAAACCCGTCTTATCCTAGGGACGAACTCGAGCGCTTATTAGTGCTGAGGGGGGAGATAGATATATTGTGGAATCTCGGGCAAGTTCGGCGGGATGAGGTTCGTAAAGATCGCGATGAGCACGAAAGCACCCTCGCATTTTCTCAGGGAGCGAAGGCCAAGGGCAAGGTTATCCAGGATATTCATAAGTGGCTGAGTGACGTCAATTGGGGGATGTCTCAAGCCAACATCCAGTTTGAGGAGAGTAGGCTTATGACGGAAGTTGTGGATATGGACACTGCTCGTTGTCGTGCGCTGTTTTCTGACTAGGTTGCGTGCGGTCTCGAGGGAGTTTTGTCTTATTTATTGTTCCCTTTGTGTTCATGTTGTTTTTCTTTCTTCTTTTCTTTTCGGATGTACCTTTCATTTCCTCAATTGCTTATTATTAGGTTTTCCTTCTTGCTTAGTTCCCTTCTTATCTTTTGTCTTACAGATGTTGTTATGTTGACTTTGGGCCTTAAGTCCCCGGTGTTTATATCAGAGGCCCTCCTCTTAGGGTACCCTAAATCTGTTTGGGAACTACTGCCTTATATATTTCCGTGGGCTGCCACGTATCTTAGCATGCATAAAGGAACGTAATGGGAATTTCATCGTGAACCACGTCATTCCTTCTTTATATACGGTTCTTGTATTTCGATTTCTTTTTTATCTTTCAACTTCATCATCTCTCTTTCTCTTGGTCATCAAATTGCCAATATGGCTAACTCTCTACGTGGGTATGTGTTGTCTTTAGCGCCTATTCCTATGCTGGTCTCGGCGACATTCAAGCGTGATGAGCTAAAGCGACTTCTACTTGTGAGAGCCGAAATTGAGGAACTTTGGACACAAATAAAGGTGAATAGAGACGCCAAGCGCGCGAATTTTAGGGTACATTACGAGGCATATCTAGCCGCTCAGCAAGCCGGATCATCCGACCGTGTGTCATTAGAAATCCAGCGCGCGTTGGACGAGGCTACTACTACTCGTGATGCGGATAATCAATTGTTCGCGGATTCCTTGATGATGATGGCCCCTATAGATCGCGCTGTCTCTGACTACCATCTTTGGATTTTTAATCTGGCGGCCACACCGCTTCTTGGGCATATTCTGACCTTGGCGGCTGCATCTATGCTCATACCTCACCCCTATCTTGAGGATGAGTTGGCGCGTTTATTGTTACTAAAGGAAGAAGCGGGTTTGTTATGGACACTCAGGTAAATTCATCAGGATAAGGTGCGTAAAGAGTATGACGAGCGTGAGGATACTCTCTCGCTCGCTCGCGGAGCCGGGGTTAAGGGTGAGGTTATTCAGGACCTTCACAAGTTGGTAAATGAAGTTGATCAGGATCTTCGTTTGGTCACCGCGCAGTGCGATAACAGACGTTTGATGGTGGAGGATTTAGATGCAGTTATTGCTCGGTGTCGAACATTAATGGCTGACTAAGCTTTGTTTCTTCTCTTTTTCTTTTAGGAGGGGTTACGTTGTTTGTCTTCCTCTTTTTTTGAAATATGATGTGAACTGAATTTTATTTGAATTGGGCTATTCTCTTGTATTTTTTTTTGAGTAAAATAGCTATGTTGCGTCCACCCCCACCCCCTTTTTTTTTAATGGTGAGGTGGGAATTAAGTTATTTTAGAAGGGTCTTGGGTAGGGTGAGCACTAGTAAGAGCACCTACTCCCCCTCATTTTTATTTTTTTAAAGGATGTTGGGTAGAGTGGGCGTTAGTAGAACGCGCCTATTCCACCTTTCTTTTGTTTGAAGGACGTTGGGTAAAATGGGCGTTGGTAATACGCGCCTACTCCCCCTCTTTTTTTTTTTGAAGGATGTTGGGTAGAGTAGGCGTTAGTAAAAAACGATTACTTCACCTTTCTTTTGTTTGAAGGACGTTGGGTAGAGTGGGCGTTAGTAAAACGCGCCTACTACTCCTCTCTTTTTCTTGAAGGATGTTGGGTAGAGCAGTCATTAGTAGAACGCGTCTACTCAGTAGAGTGGGCGTTAGTGAAACGCGCGTACTCCCCATCTCTTTTTCTTGAAGGATGTTAGGTAGAGTGGGATTTAGTAAAACGCGCCTAATCCCTCTCTTTTTTTTAAGGTTATTGGATAGAGTGGTCGTTTGTAAAACACGTCTACTCCAATTTTTATTCATAGTTTTGTCAGTCAATCAGTCGCCTTTGGCTTTCTTGAGACCTTTTGCAGGTATCGGTCGATCAGGCGCCTTTGGCTGTCTTGAGACCTTTTGTTAATTCGTCAGTCAATTAGGCACATTTGGCTTCCCTGAGACCTTTTGTTAATTCGTCAGTCAATCAGGCGCCTTTGGCTGCCCTGAGACCTTTTCTGAATTTGTCAGTCAATTAGGCACCTTTGGCTGCCCTGAGACCTTTCGGGAATTCGTCAGTCAATAAGGCGCCTTTGGATGGCCTGAGACCTTTTGTGGATACACTATTTTCATTAACTTACTTTTATTGCTTAGGACGGATGTTTAATTTGATCTTCACTGAAGCCAAGCGAATCGAATAACTGTTGAGCTAGTACCATTTTAGCGAACTGGTTAGCCATGATGTCTGCGTTTGCAAATGTCGGGTTCTCTATTTCAAACGCGCATGCTTCTCCCTCGTCGTCATCCCACGGCTTCCAGAAATCTCCGCTTGGGTCATGGGCGAGCATCATGACTTGGTGTTGGACCGTTTTACTGCTTTCTGAGTTATTCATCTCAATCTCGCCTATCTCCAATTTTTTCTGGAACATTTTCCGAAGGTTAAAGCCGTTGATCGTAGGATGTTGTATCCTGCGGTAGAGATGACAATACCTAGCGTCTCTTGTGTCGATGGCACTCGGATCCGTCTTTGTTGGAGGTAGTTGAATTTCCTTGTTCGCTATCCATTGTTCCAATAATCCTACAATCTGTTTTTTGCTACAGGTAAAGGGTGGTGGAAGCGCCTGTGCTCCCCAACCCTCTCGATTGTTATTTGCTCGAGTATTTCTAGGAACGGTTGATACGGTGTTGACCGAGTTTCGCCAGATGTAATCTGAGTTTGGTTCCTCGATGCAGTCGTCAATTCTTGCGTCTGCTTCCTCTAGCTCCACGAACGTGGGGAAGCGTAAATTGACTAAACTTTTCTTGAAGGATGGAGTCATTCCTCGTACACAAATCTCCACTAGCGCTCCCTCCTTGACATCTTCGTGGCAATCCAGAGTGAGAATACGGAATCTAGCAATGTACTTTCCTATCTCCTCGCCTGGGTGCTGGTTACATTTTCTCAAGTCGATAGCCGTGACTTTCCTTTTTACTGAATAAAATTTCCTGAGGAATAGCGTGGACATGGTCATCCATGAGATTATGCTTCCCGACTTTAGGTTATCGTACCACGTGAATGTCGTATTAGTTAACGACTTTGGGAATTCTCTCAGGCATAGTTTCCCGTCGGTTGCCCGGTCGTTCATAGCGGACAGGAATCGGCTGAGGTGTTCCCTTGCATTGCCCTGGCCATTGTAGACTTTGAATTTTGGTGATGTGTAATCCTCTGGATACTGGTATTCTGTGATTTCGGAAGAGTAAGGACTCGCCATGAAGTTATAGTTGTCTTGCTTTACGACCATATAGTTCATCTCCAAGTATCTTGCCATCGCCTCATGTGTTATATCTATAGGTTATTCTTATTTCTCCTCCGCGTTCTCCGTTTCTTTGGCGCTCTTTTCAGCGTTGGCTGCCTTCATAAGTTTTCTTAATTCTTGCTCCATGCGTATGTGGTCCTCTAGATCCTTTTGCATCTCTTTGAGGGAAGGCTGGATAGGTTGCTCTTCCTCAGTTTCCTGTTGTTTTTCTTCTTCGCGCGTGGTACCTGGTTTTATTACTTGTGTGATTGGGTCTGTTACTATCCCTACCCTATCGCCTTCAAGGTTGAGTGGAGGAATGTTTGGACTCTCTACCGCGTCTGAGTTGGCGCCTTCTGGGTGTGTCATGGTGAGCTAGGCACGAGCCTCCTGGTGTGGTAGCCAAATATTGATGGGTGAATTCGTGTTTAGGTTTTACCCGTCCTAGCTACACCAAATGACCACACAATACCAAGAATAGTAAGAGAGAGAGAGTTGCCTTTCCATTGTACCTTGTCCTCCTTTATATAGGCTTTCCGAAAAGCCCCTCTTTTTATGACATCATGACACATGTCCTAACCCTCCTTAATTACTCCTAATGCCATTCCTTAATATAACCTCCTTCTTATTCACTAATATCCCTTATTTGTCCTCTCCACTCAATGGATCTTTTTCTTGTTGGACTTGGGCCTAGTCCTCAAGTCCCCATGTTTTCTACTTGACTTGGTCACCCTTTTGGGGTACCCCTAGGCCCGTAGGAATTTGACAAATTTTATATATTTGAGGTTTTTGAAAGGCGTTATTTTCATGTATCCATCACAACCAGGATTACGGGGAATGGTGGGTAGGAATTTGACAAATTTTATATATTTAGAAAGGTTTTGAAAGACCAATCCAACAAGCGTAAATACAAATATTAAATTATTCGTATTTTTAGAAATTTTAATTCCTTAAATAATTTTTTTTTTATTATTTGTGTGTAGATATTACCCACATAATTTTTTTAAAGTACAACAATTATTCAAAGTATTTTTTTTTAGTGTGCAGATATTATCCACGACTTTTTCTTGGTGTGTAGCTATTATCCACAATGTTAATTAACCTTTCATAATGGTTTATACTATAATATCTACATCTAAGTTTATAAAATCGTTTTTCAAAGATGAACGAACACATTAATATGAAGTTGTGTAGAAAATATCCACGACCAGAATCCGTGCAGGAAATATGCACATCTAGAATGTGTGCAGGAAATATTCACAATTGTTTCAGGGCCAATAAAATAATTTGCATAATTATTTCTATGACTTAGGGACAAAAGAGTAAGACCCATGTTTTCTAGGGTCATAAGAATAATTAACCCGATTTGAATATATATTTTTTATATAAGAAGAGAAGAGTTTTATTAGAACAAAGAAGGATGTACAAAAAAGCTACTAGTTGTAGAAAAAGAAAAAGGAAAAAATACAATCAGTAGAAAACAGTATCCCAGTTTAGAACCGTATGAGAAAAATTACAATGTATCCTTCTCCCAGCAGCTACATCCCATGAAAGGACTAGAGCCTTAGCATTATCGCAAAGCTCAACATCACTTTTGAAGTTATATTTATCCTGGAAAGTGCGACAGTTCCTCTCGCTCCAAAGAGTCCAAACAATAGATGCTGGTAATATGTTCCAAATATCCTTTCCTGCATTGTTGGATATGTAATTGGTTGGCCAAGAGACAGCCAGTGCATACATAGATTCCGGATAGACCCATGCCCAATTGTTGTTTGGCGTGAGAGCAGTCCAAACACAATGTGCAACTTTATAATGAATTAGAATATGATCTTGTGATTCTTCACTATCTCCACAAAGAATACAGGAGTTATACAATTCCATACCTTTGCGATTCAACATTTCTAGGGAGTTAAGCCTTCCATGTACTGCACACCACATAAGAAATCAAACTTTTGGTGGAATGCAAGCTTGCCAAACGAATTTCCATGGAAAATTATCTACTCCAGCATCAACAACTAAATTAGCATAAAGTGATGTGACAGAGTATACTCACTAGTGGAAAATGAGATTTTTAAGTCTGATTGGGCTTTATAAAAAAGACTACCCTAGGCTTTCTTTTTATAATGGGCTTTCCAGAACAGACTTAACCATAATAAAAATTTGGAAAAGTAAATCTAGTTCCTATAACAGACGTAACACAAGTGGGTAGTTTAGGGAATAAAATATCTTCCACGTGGACTTCAGTTAAGTCTGCCACGAGAAATTGTTTTTATGGTCACAGTTTTAGGCGGGATTGTACTGGATTTTTCCCTCCAGAAGCAAGGGTTAGATGTAACCTTGGAAAATGTTGACGGTGATGATGAAAATTCCTCGTTTTTAACGAAATATCTCTTTCTTTATCTAACCATATTCTCTCTTTCTTTTAGTATCAGTTTCAGAGAGATTTATTTTCTCCATTTTAGAGCTCTAGAGAAAAAACTCAGATGCAAAAATTAATTGCCATGATCTGATTAGAGAAAACCAGCCAGCTTCACAACCCTAAAAGCCATATTTCTCTTCATATCTAAAAGCCTTTTTTTTTCTTCAAAACCCTATTTCTATATATATATTTATAACCCTTTCCTAAAACCCTATTTTCGATTTCAATCTTCATCAGGTAAAATTTTGGTTCTTCAATTGTTGTTTCCTTCTTCAATTTTCTGATATTGGGGTTTTAATCAATTTTTTTTTTTAATGCAGAAGACCTTCCGGTGAAGTTGGGTTTATTGGTTCGATTTCAATCTTCATCATGTATAGTTTTGGTTCTTCAATTGTTGTTTTCTTCTCCAAATTTCTGATATTGGGTTTTAATCGATATTTTTTTTTAATGCAGAAGACCTTTCGGTGAAGTTGGGTTTACTTCAGGTATACCATATCCATCGCTTTCATTCGATTCCTTCACTTTGGTTCGTTTTGAATTGAAGTTCTTGAAGTTAATTTTGTGTTAGATTTTTCAGTTTCTTTTCAGGTTTTAATTATTGTTATTTTTTTTATGCAGACATTCAGGTCATCAGTTGGATTTCTTAAAGAACTTCAGGTATAACTTCTGATATTATTTGATTCGATATGATATTAATTTCAGTTGCTTTGTTCTTGTTTCTTAGATGATTTTTACTTTTATTTTTATGTAATAGGATTTCTCTTTAGATGCTAACTGTTAAATAAATTGGTATCTGTTTGATGTTTGTTATACTGTTTTCTATGGTTTGAGAATCTTGAAATCTGCCTTTTCAAATTCTGCTTTGATCTGTGTATTGTCTGTTATCTTGATATTCTTAGAATTAGGATCTTTTATATGTTCTTATAGTTGAATTTGGATTTTGAGATTGTGATGAAGCTGAGTTTTGTTGCATAGGTCATGGCAATCATTTTTTCCATCTGAGTTTTTCAAGTTAATGTTCAAGTTATCGACCTAAATATAGGGTTGTGAACCTTTATGTTTGGACATTATGTTATTGAGGTCCTTTGGTTATTGAGGTCCTTTGGTTGTGAACCTTTATGTCATGACTGTCTAAACTTTGTGTTCTATATTGAGGTCGTTAGTGTTCAATTTATGGTATTGTGTTTGTATTAGTATCTAGAAGGATAATGTCTAAATTTTATTTGTGTTCTACAACTCAAATTTTAATGTTCAAGGATAATATCAGTGTTTGATATTTGTGTTCATGCTTAAGATGTATCTAGAAGGATAATGTCTAAATTTTATTTGTGTTCTACAACTCAAATTTTAATGTTCAAGGATAATATCAGTGTTTGATATTTGTGTTCATGCTTAAGATGTATCTAGAAGGATAATGTGTAAATTTTGTTATGGACCAGTTTGAGCATCTATTTGCATATGTAGCTATATTTGATTCCCTATAAGCTTGTGTATTGCATATGATTTCTGATATGGATGTATGTGGCTTAAGAGATACTTTTTTTCTTTTTCTTTTATTAGATAACTATGGCTAGGGGTCCTAGAAGTAGCAACAGATCTCGTCGTTCTACAACTCCTAGCGCAAATTCAGCATCTACTTGGCGTCCTTTGGTTGATACAAGAAGATCTCCATCAAATGATGGTTTAGGCAGTCATGGAAGTCCATCTGCAAGTAATGGGCATAGGTCTCTTCCATCCTCCGAGGGTGAGCATTCTCCTGGTCAGGGGAGTCCATTGTCTGGAGCTGAGCCATGGCCTGAGGCTTTACATCGGACAAACACCGATAGTGAAGCTGACAATAGTGAAGAAAGTGTAATTGGTAATGCAACGAGCTGTTTTCTTTTACTTCCCTTAATATATCAAGATTTGTAGAACCTCTAATGATTTTTGTATTGTTTTGTGTAGGTGATCAACGTATTCCAATTGCATTCAATGAAAATGGACAACCTATAGGCCCTACCCGTAGGACATTTTCCACCAAACTTGGAAAGATAACCAGAAATCTTGTATCACCAGGTTATATAACTTGGAAGGATGTCCCGACGCCAGTGAAGGAATCGATATGGAAGAGTATTACTAATGACTACATAGTTCCTGAAGTTCTGAAGGACAAAGTACTGAAAAGGGCACACAAGGCATGGAAGAATTCAAAGACTCCCCTAAGGCTGATATGTGATAAATATACCACTGTTGCTGAAATGAAAAACAATAGACCTAGAAATGTGAGGAAAGAGGATTGGGAGGTATTTGTTGATAGGGTGAGTAAAGATGAAGATATGGTCATTAGGGAAAAAATGAAGCGAGCTAGGAAAGAGTTGAAAGCGTTGCATAAGACCGGGTAGAAGTTGGTATTGCATCTCACGGGAGGAAATGGAAAAACAAAATCCTACTGTTCAGGTAACAAGAGTTGATTTGTACCTGGCTACACATGTGTACCAGGAAGTCTCTGAAGAGGACCTTGCAAATTTGGATCCCTTATCTTATGAAGTACGATCAAGAAATCTTATTGTAAGTTTTGTGTTTTCATCGATTTAGTTGAATTCACTAGTATTACTTGCAACTGCAGTTCCAATATTTTATCATCCACTTATGTATATTTTTTTCTATATTGTGCAGAAAAAGGTAAGGGAGTTGTATGCAATGGAAGCGAATAGAAATGAGACCCCATTAGATAAGGATGCAGTTGCAAGGGTGGGTGGAGCTGAGTTTATATTGCTGTTTTGTTTGTGTTGTTGTTTTGTTTAACATAAATGCAAGTAACTATTGGCAGACATTTGGTGTTGATGGAAGGGGTACTGTGCGAGGCATGGGAGGTGGGGTTTCAAAGACTGAGTTACAAGCATCCGCAGTTAGTAGAGAACAACTACGGCAGGAAAAGCTAAAGACTGCAGCTGTGGAAACTCGTGTCCGTGGTCTTGAGGAGACGGTTCATGAACTAAGACAGTTGGCTATAAATGCAAACCCTAGCACCAGCAATCCTAATAATGCTCAGGTAATGTTCTATCATCTTTAGTTAGTAGTGAGTGGATAATTGATAACAACTGGAACAATTAAAAAATTGAATGAGTATCAGTCTGAATGAAACAACAATGAAAGAATAACTTAGAAGTTGAAACAAGTTTGCTTTGTTTCTTACATAAGGATGTTTTATTGTTTATAGCAAATGAATGTGGGTGGTCGAAGAATCCAGAGTGTTGTGTTAAGGAATATGCGCCAGGGTGCAGTTGCATTTGGCCGTATTGATAGGATTGCTGATGAAAATGATGCTTTTTATCATCTCGTCCTCATTGATGAAATAGTGGTAGGCAGTGAGGAGCTTTGTGTTGGAGATGGAACTCTTTCTACTGTTGCACATGGTGAGAAGATTTTGTGGCCCAAGCACTCTGTTAGTCCTTGGCCAGTAACACTTGATACAGACTTTTAAAGTTAGAAGTCTGTTTTCCTATTTTGGTCGTTGAAATGGATATTTTGGAGGGTTTTTGGGACTTTTTTTGGTATACAAATGGATGATGTGAAGTATATGGGCAACATGTAACTATCTTGAAGAAATATATGGATATGGAGTATTTTGAGGTAACTAAGGATATGATATGGTGTAAGTATTTTGGGGTAAATAAGGATGTAGTGCAAGTATTTTGGGATCAAACTTGTGGTTTTGAGTCTCTTCTCTTCTCTTATTTTGTAAAGAAGAAACTCAAAACTTAATCTTAAGTGTCATAGAACTTGCAAGTGTAATGGTTTTATATATATGTAGCTTCAGCAGGTTTCTTAGCCCTGTTATTATCTAATGAAATATTAGTATGTTCACTTGTACACTTGTTGATGTCAGTAACTTGTTTAATTGTGCTTGTAGTTTTAGTTGTGATTTGCAGAATTACAAATTACTGAAAATCCAGTGCTTGCAGTTTATATTTTAGCTATTGAATTTGCAGATTACAGATCTAGTGCATGTAGTATGTCCATTCCATATTTCAATGTCAGTGCTTGTAGTTTGATTATCCGGTGATCTCGAACTATTTGATTATCAAATTGAACATGCCTTTTAGATTACAGAACAGTATTAGTTACTTGTTTTAAACTTGTAAGTTGTATGTGTTCAACATTACTAACTTGTTTAAATTTTAGTTTCAATGTCAAATTTGCAATTAGTCTAGGTAGAGTTGATGTCAGGGTCTGGATTTTTGAAACCATATCACTTGCTAACTCTACAAGAAACTTGTATACGAAAACCGTATCATCTCCAAGGAATCAAGGTTGAATGTTTTTCCACAATTGCATTTAATCTTCCATCAAATTTAATCTTCAATCAATTTCAGAAAAATCCCATCCCTTGGTTGATCCATTTTTTTTCTTCAGAATACGAGACATGCGAAAAAGATATATAGCCGTTTCAGCTCATTCAGATGTTACTGAGTGAGCTTCAAATCTGACTCGGTTTAGATTACCAATGTCTGAAAAGAAAATAATATATTTCCTTCTCTTCTTATCCTTATCGTCTCACTCTATCTCTCTCTTTCTCCCGTTCTCTTCTTTCTCTCATTAATTTCTGATGAAAAACATTCTCAGACAAGTTTAATACAAAATCATCTTCTCACGCACGTTTTTTAGGGTTACATATTATTAGTTATCTTTTAAATCAACTATCGATCTAACAAATCAGGTATGTTCTCCATTCTGAGATTTTTTTATTAGGATTTTGACTAGATGTGAATTTCAGTGGGAAACCCTTCTTAAATTCTTATTTTGATTTCAATTTGAGACTCTAATCTCCTCTTTGAAGTTTCGGTTAAAGTGATTCAGGTAATAAACAATTTTTTAAAGAAAATTGGGGGTTCTTTACCCCTTTGGTTAACGATTGATATTTCTTGTAATTTAGGGTTCTTAAAATTGGGGGTTTTATTTGGAGGATTTCGTATGTAGTGATTAATGTATTTGGAAACAGTAATTTTACTAAAATTTATCAAGAGTAGTTGTATTTGGTGGGTTCTGATTATGGTTTTTCATACTATACTGCTCAAGTACATTAATATTATTGATTGCTTTTGTCATTTATTTGTAGATGTCACGTTGTGTGGATCCTCCAAGTAAAGAATGGTTGAAGGCACCTAAGGGTTCACCTCGGTTTATTGAAGGTGTTAAGTCGTTCATTCAATTTACAGTTGAGAGTCTTGGCAAAGATATAAATGAATTTCATTGTCCTTGTATGAAATGTAAGAATTACAATAGTTGTCCAAAATCTCTTGATGAAATACATGGGGATATTCTTCAGCATGGGTTTGATGTGACATATCGGACGTGGATCCATCATGGAGAGCAATCTGGAGCGAATGATTCCAGCGTTAGAGCTCATACGTTACCCATTGATAATATTGTGAATGAAGCTCCTGGTCCGAGAATAATCGACTTGTTCTTTGACACACTAGGCCGCGCTGATCTCATTAACAATGAAGACTTCCTTGGTGATTCTGATCCGCAAGTTGGTACTGCTGCAACAGTTGAAGATGGTTCTGGTCCTAATGTTGAAGATGGTGCTAGTGTCGATTACAGTAAGATGATGATGGATGCCTTACAACCCCTGTATCCAGATTGTGGTGGTGAGCATACAAAACTGTCAGCAGTAATCGAGCTACTTAGTATGAAAGCAAGGTATCAATGTTCTAATGTTTTCTTTACTGAATTATTGAAATTTATGAAAACTATTTTACCCGAAGGGAACACGTTACCAGATTCTTGTTGTAAAGCTAAGGACATGATTAAGCCATTTAACTTGCCGGTCGAGATTATCCATGCTTGCTCTAATGATTGCATACTTTATCGGAAGGAGTATGATGATTGTGATGAGTGTCCTAAATGTCACGCAAGTAGATGGCAATTACCTCCTGAAGGGAGTAATCCAAATGCTAAAAAGGTGCCAGTAAAGAAACTAAGATATTTCCCAATTACTGAAAGGCTGCAGCGTTGGTATGGTACTCCGTGGATAGCTGAACAGATGTACTGGCATTCTAATGTTGAAGAAAGTTCTACACACATGCGGCATCCTGTGGATTCTTCTTCTTGGAAATCAATAGATAGGAAATGGCCTGCGTTTGCTGCCGAGAAACGTAATGTGCGTCTAGGACTAGCCACTGATGGTTTTAATCCATTCGGAATGATGACTTCGCACAGTACTTGGCCTGTCATGATTAATGCTTATAACCTTCCACCATCAATATGCACAGGGAAAGATTTCACAATGTTAGCATTACTTATTCCTGGTCCAAGTGCTCCCAACCACAACATTGATGTCTATTTGCAGCCGTTGATCGAGGAGTTAATTGAGTTATGGTTAAACGGAAAGCTAACATATGATGCTCATACAAAGACTTGTTTCACAATGAAAGCAATTTTAATGTGGTGCATACACGACTATCCGGCTTATGCACACATGTCTGGTTTGCGAACATCTGGAAAATTTGGTTGTCCGGCATGCGGTGAAGAAACTGAGGCCTTTTGGCTGAAATGGGGTAACAAGTTTGCGTACATGGGTCATAGAAAATTTTTAAGAGATCGGTCTCACCCTTATAGACGTAACAAAGCCAGGTTCAATGGATCTGAGGATAATAGGGGTGCACCAAGTCGTTTGAGTGGCGTCCAATTGTTCAATAGGACAGCAACAGCAAATAAGGAATTTGGGAAGCTGGTAAAGCGGTCAGTTGAATCTCCTTATTCGAAGAGATCAATCTTTTTCAGTCTGCCATATTGGAAGGTAAGTGATGCATAATTTTCAATATGTTTTTATTTTTGAGCCTTCACTAACTTTTATTCAATATGTTTTTGTTATTTCTTAGCCTTTGCTAACTTAATTAATCTTAACTTTAGTTTCTGCATATTCGGCACAATGTGGATGTGATGCATGTAGAAAAGAACTGGGCAGAGAACTTGTTTGGAACTTTAATGCGACACAAGGATAAGTCTAAGGATGGGGTTCCAGCGCGCAAAGATCTAGAACTGCTGAATTTAAAGCCTAACTTGTGGTTGCAGGAAAATAATGGAAAACAAGAAGTCCCCCATGCTCCTTATTGGTTGCCTAGGAATGAAAGAGAACTAGTGTGTAAAACTTTTAGCAAACTGAAGGTTCCTATTGGTTATAGCGGAAACTGGAAAAAAAAAGTGGATCTGAAAGAGTTACAATTTAAGTGTTTAAAATCTCACGACTATCACTGTCTTATGCAGGGTTTGATGCCAATTTTTCTAATGTACTGTTTGAAAGAGCATAAGCCTTTGCGCGAGGCAATAAGGCATTTGTCATTGTTTTTTAAGGTTCTTTGTTCCAAGGTTATTGATCGTGAAGAGCTTCGTCTAATGCACGAACGTGTAGTAGAGTCTTTATGTGTGTTTGAAATGTACTTCCCGCCGGCTTTTTTTGTTTCTATGACTCATCTTGTCGCACATTTGGCCGAAGAGGCACTAACATTAGGACCAGTTCAGTTTAGGTGGATGTACCCTTTTGAGAGGTATACTCCTTTAACTACTGATCCTTTTTAATTTAATTCCTTTGAACTTATGTACATTATATACCTGGTGTTACCTGTTGCATGTGCAGAATGATGAGAACCTACAAGGTTTATGGTCGGAATAAAAACTATATTGAAGGGTCTATTACTGCACAGCATGATGTCGTTGAAGGAGCTCGCCATTGGATGGAGTTCATTCCGAGGGTAAGCTAAAGTCTTACAAGTGTCATGGAAAGGTAGCATTGCGCGGTGAGGTTTATGAAGGTCCACACCCGCCTACTTCACGTGGAAAACCATACCAGTTAACCGCCGTACAACATGAGCAAGTTCGCCTTTGGGTTTTGAGACATTCAGATGAAAATGCGAATGGGAAGAGTACGAGAATCTTAAGTTTTGTCTCGAATCATTTCTTTACACTATATGAGGCTCTTGACCATTATAATTATGTATAGTATGAACTAATAACCATGTCACTAATTATTATCTTTGTCGTTTCGCAGTAAATACAAGAGGTACATTGGAAGTCTAAACAGAAAATCTAGGAGCAAGGCTATGAATTACATTCCCTGGTTAAGAGAGGAACTTCTAGGCACACCCATGACAGAGTTTCATAGGCTCGTACTTGGTCCTTCCTTCAAGACAGTTTCATATCGGGCGTATTCAGTAAATGGTTATTTGTTCTATACGGAAGAAGCAGAGAAGTCTATGACCACACAAAACAGTGGAGTGACAATGGATGCCTTCACGAGCTTTAGAGCAAGTGCTAGAGATTCTAACTTAGTGGTTGATGATACTTCTTACTTCGGCATTGTGCAAAAGATACTTGAACTCGATTATGAAGATTTCACAGAAGTGGTTTTTATGTAATTGGGTTCGAGTGGAAGACAAAAAACATGGATCATATGTGGACGCAGAGACCAATTTGAGGTTCGTCAATTTCGAAAGGTTTACGAGCCAGTCTAAAGATGTAGACGAACCATTCATCCATGCTTCTCAAGCTAGCCAAGTTTTTTTTTGCGGTGATGAGACTAGGAAGCATTGGCATCTTGTTTTAGAATCTCCCAAAAGTTCAGGCTTAAATGTGAATGCTTATGAAGATCCTTATGTGTTTACTGCATCTGCTAATCAAGCTCCACTAATTTCAACATCTGTAGCTGACACCGATTATTGGAATGGAGATCAGGTAATAATTTTTGACTGAATACTTGAATTTTGCTTTTTTCTCTTTTTTTGTTTGAACACGGAGAGATGAACACATGACCCTCTTCATGTTATCAAGAAACAAGCTAAAACCAAGGATTGCAGCCTGTCATTCAGGTATATATCTTCTTTACAAGTTAATGAGCACCAGTCTCTGATTGTTTATTGCAGTAGCTCCTTGATTATTTTTGTCATCACCAGTTGAAGTTAATTAGCACCATACTCTTTATTTTCTTTATCATCATCAGCTCTTAAAGAATTGCTTGTTTGTGAGAACCAGTCATACTATGCTGTCAGAACTTTGTTTTTAAACTTCTAATGCCCGAACTTATTTTGCCGCAGGTATACTATTTGGATAAGTTAGCATAGCAATTCATCTTTTTGCTGGTTTTAGTATATTTTCATTGTTTTGTAGGTTGGTTTCCACCTATTGTAATAAAAGACATATGTAAGAACTTAAATTGGTGTGAATTCAGTAGTTGTGCAGAGCTTTTTGGGGTTTTGACCTAAGTGTCAGCTCAATTCACCTGTGAATTCAGTTAATATGGCACAACAAATTTTTAATTTGAATCGAATGGTGAATGTTTTGATTAGTGTATGAAATATGTTTTTAATTTGAATTTAATGAGTTTCTAATCTTCAGTCAGAAATGAGTCAGAGGATTCAGATGAATCAGATTTTCTGAAATAGGTTCATCGAGAAATACCAGTTAGATTGCGATTGCATTTAATCGGCCTTTTTTTGAAATTATTGAGACCCATATTCTTCGTATAAGTAGCTTTTATAGTTTTTAATATTGAATTAATGAAACGTCTGTGTGTGTTAGTACTTAATTTGAGTCTATTGAAGTAAGTCCTAATTTAAAAAATTAAAAGAATTGCAGAAACAGTCGTTTTGAGAAATAAGACTACAAATCTAGGGCTCCCAAAAGCAGTCCTTTTTAGAGATATTAGGACTTTTCCTAGCAGACTTTTTTTTTGTATTTTCCACTAGTGACTCCAGAAGAATCAAGAGCTCATCTTCTTGTGTCAGGTAAATCATCTAAAGTAGGTGGAGAAGAACTAACAATGAGAAACATTGTGGCCAATTGACCAACTTCAAGATTTAACAACACTCTTTTGAAATCAAATTTCCAAGCACCATCTTCTGAAATATGAGCAGCAATACTATCATTTTGTAGCCTATCCAGTTTGTGAAGTAAAAGGGAATTATACCTCTAGACTAGAGTCACCAACCCATTTATCATGCCAGAAAGAAATTTATGAGACCGAGTGAAGACATAAATTGGAATTAGAAGAAATCCAGCAGTTCAAATCAGCAATAGTCCTCCAACAAGAGACACCATGAGGAGAATTAACTCTACCAGGTACCCAATTTCAGAAAGAAGCACCATATTTTTCAACAATGCTTTTATACCACAAATGGTTCTTTTCTAAACCAAATCTCCAACACCATTTAGCAAGTAAAGCCTGATTCATTAGTCTAAGATTTAGTATACCCAATCCACCTTTCTATTTTGTTGCTTGAACTAACTCCCAGTTTATAAGATGTGAAGTTGTAGAAATAGACTTGTGTTCCCAAAAAAAAAACAAATCATCTTTTTTTTCTAACATTTTGATAACAGAGATAGGGGCTTTGAAAAGAGAAAAATAATACATGGGAAGGGAACTTAAAATGCACTTCAATAAAGCCAACTTGCTACATTTAAATAACTTACCTTGTCTCCACATTGAAAGTTTGGCTTCAAACTTTTCAACAATGGGATCCCAGATAGATTTTGAATTTCCCATTGCACCCAAAGGCATACCCAAGTACATGAAAGGAATTGAGTCAGTTTCACATCCTAGTTCTGTTGCCCATTCCTCAATAAGAGGTACATCACCAATTGCAATGATTCTTGTTTTTGAAGTGTTGAGCTTTAAAGTTGAGATATATTCAAAGCAGTGTAAAATGGAGAAGAGATTGACAAGCTCTTCTTTCTTGTTATCAACAAAAAGGAAAGTGTCATCAGCATAATGTAAATGGCTTACTACTAAGCCATTTTGAGTTACACTGAATCCATTAAACAGGTTCAAACTTGCTGCTCTATCCAAATATCTATAGAAGCCTTCCATTGCAGTATTGAAGAGCAAAGGTAAGAGTGGACATCCTTGTCTTACCCCTCTAGTGCTACCAAAATAGCCAAAAGAAGACCCATTTATCAAAACTGAGAAGGATGCGATAGAATAACAGAATTTCAACCAACCACACCATTTGTTACTGAACCCCATCTGATGAAGAATATCCTCCAAATAATTCGAATTTACTCTGTCAAAGGCCTTCTGAAGATCAATTTTAAAGATCAAACCAGCTTTTCCAGATTTAAGTCTAGAAGCAACCAACTCATTTGTTATTAGTGTACCATCAATGATTTGTCTACCTTCAATGTAAGCACATTGAACAGGAGAGATGAGCTTTGGTATAACTAGCTTCAATCTTGAAGTAAGAACCTTAGCAATTATCTTATACACATTGGTAAGAAGACAAATTTGCCTACAATCTTTTACTGTTTCCACATAATCTTTTTTGGGTACTAAAGTAATAAATGTAGAATTATGTTTAGGATCAATCTTACCATACTCACAGAACTCCATAACAGTCTCCATAATGTCTTTCTTGATAAAATTACAACACCTTAAAAAGAACATGATAGGATAACCATTGGGCCCTGGTGCCTTGTCTTGTCCAAGATCTTTGATAGCTTGAAAAACTTCTTCTTCAGTAAAGTTTGCATCTAAGATTGCAGATTCAATGCTACTTATACTATCAAAAGTAATACCCTCAAAGGATGGTCTCATAACTTCTTCTTCTGTAAACAAATTCTTGTAATAGTTCACAATATGATCTTGTAAGATAAATCTGTCAGAGACTAATTAACCTTCAATGAATAATTGCCCGATCCTATGGTATCTCCATCGAGCGGTGGCTTGACTGATGAAAAAAGAAGTATTTCTATACCCTTCTTGCAACCATTTGTTATTAGACTTTATCCTCCATGCCACTTCATCCATTTTTGTAACTTTTTCAAACTCAGACATGTATTTTAGTTTTTCTACCAACTGAGTTTCATCTAGAATGTTGTCTTCAGCCAGATTATCAAAGAGTTGAATCTCCTCCAACAAGTGATTAAGTTTGGTGTTGGTGTTACCAAAAGTATCCATATTCCATACTTTCAACTGCTCCTTTAACGCCTTCAATTTCAACCATAGTACCGTACTTGGGCTACCTTCAAAATAAAAAGATAACCACCAATCTTCTACAAGTTTTAGAAAACCATTCTACAAAAACCACATGATTTCAAACCTAAAAGGACTAGGTACCCAAGAAGGATCAGAGATATCTAGGAGGATAGGAATGTAATCTGAGGTTGGTCTAGCTTTGGCAAGTTGAGAAGCTAATGGGAAATAAATTTCGAAGGAAGGAGAAAGGAGGAACCTGTCTAGTCTACTCATAACCGGATTTGATTGCCCATTTGACCAGGTGTATCTTGCTCATTTTTAAGGAAGATCAATAAGGTTGTGATTTGAGATGAAATTGGTAAAGTCCTTCATACTTTTAGTAATTCTGTTGCAGTTTTTCTTTTCATCACAACACTTAATGATTTTGAAATCTCCACCCAATCACCAAGGTAAATCCCAATATCTAGTTATGTTGTCCAACTCCACCCAAAAATCTGATTTCTTATGAGGTTTATTGGGTCCATAAATATTGGTAAGAACCCAAGAAAAACCATCATGTTAATTGATACAAGAGATACAAAGGGAGTAATCACCAACTAAAGAGTCAGTAACTTCTAGAGAATCTGTATCCCATAAGATGATCATGCCACCAGAGTTACCAAATGACAGCTGAAAAGTCCATCCAAAATTTGAGTGACCACATATTTGTTGAATATCATAATCACTATAAAGCATCATCTTTGTTTCTTGTAGAATTATGATAGGTACTTGAAGTATACTAATCGTTTTCTTGATAATAAACCTTCTATCATTGGAACATAATGCCCTGACATTCCACGAAAGTATTTTGAGACTCATTTATCACCTGGAAACCCCAATATTTTTATCATTCTTTTAGGTTTGATCCCAGAAGTGTTTACTGCTTGCACTTCAATATCAAGCCTCCTACATTCTGTAATGTATCTTTTTGAGTACCCCCTCATGAGTTTGTGAAACATTATTGGAGATGGCATCATCTTGCGTATCCTCCAAAATAGGTTCAAACCCTGATGGATAGGTTGGATTTGATGTAGATGAAGTTGTTGATGTTTCTGTTTCCTCTAGTAGTATAATAAAAGTGTCTTCAAGACCTTTCAGAGGTAATGATTTTTCCTTAGGTTCATGTAGGGAGACTTTTTGAGTGCCATCCAATGAGACTGTAGATTGCACTGCAAAATCTTCTACTATAATGGGAGCTGGTAGAGCATAAGGAGCAAAGGATTTAATGACCGGACCCTGAGTGATAATTTTGGTGAACAAAAACCTTTTTGAGTGATTGGGCATGTTATTGAAAGTGACTCCCAAGTGAATACCGAACTCAAATAATCTTTGTATCTCTGAAAAAATCCATGCTGGAACATTCAGATTGTTATTATGAATTAAAGGCTTGTTATATGTAATAACAGAAGCCATAGAAACTGGGTTATATGTAGAAGGACTGAGAGTAATTATCATCGGAGGGGTTTTTAGAATTGGTAGATTATATATGATAGATTTGGTTGTGAGTTCTTGGATTGGCAAAGAGATGATGGTGGGAACAGATCTTTGGATTGGGTCGATGAAAGCAAAGAATTTGATGGATTTTTTGGTGGTATCGATAAGCTTAAAAGGAGGTTTGGGATTCACAGGCTTAGGGTACACAGGTTGAGGATTTACAAGAGGTGTTATGTATTCATCTTCATGAATACTATCAAGACTCATCATAAATACTGGAGCAAAATCAATTTCCATATCTGTTGCTTCATCTACACTCACAGGATTATCATTGGATGACAAAGATAGCTTCTCCACCTTCTTCCATATTGTGCTGGGTTTGCTTTTGTTTTTCCTAGTCTTACGATTTTTATTTTTTCTCTTTCCGGATCCTTGATTTTTAACTTTCCCGGTATCCGTCGAAAGTTTCCTTGTTGGAGAAGGCAAGAAATCAGCCGTAGAATATGGATGCAAATCTTTTGTGTTTAATGACTTCATAGAATTGTCAGATTCCGCTGCAGTCTTCCACTTCTCATGCTGAAGATTCACCAAATTCGGAGCATTACATTGAAACTTTGAACCATATGTTATTGCCGATTTCAAATTCAAACTCAATGTTTCCGGTGACCGAAACTTTGAAGATTGACTGCAAGTTCTTCGATTTTCGGCGATGAAGATGTTGGCCGTAAAATTACCCATATCAGTGATTATATTCACACTCCTAGGAATGAAATTGATTCCTTTGTCATTTCGAATCTTTAGTCTTATCGCACTTAAATCTTCCAACTTTATAGATGCAGGATCAATCACTAAAACCTCTCCACATAACTTACTGATTTGATGCATGACATCAAGACGACCAAAATTGGTAAGGTACCCCAAAGACTACTACGTGAAATACTTTTGCTGATAAAATTGAAGATTTCCATAATTGCACGTCCCATCTAAATACTGAGAAATTAATACCATTACAAGTGAAGGTAAACTCAATGTCAGCCTTAGAAAGATCTTTGTCTGCATGAAACAAAGCTTGATATGAATTCATGGGGTATCACACACAGGGAGTGCTACATTGTAACTCAAGACTCAGGTCTAAACTTATATTAGACCAGTTCCTAATGGGGACGGGTGAGGACACAACAAATGAATCGTTCCACCCCGCTAAAAGATTTGATCTATTAAGTTGTTTGATTTTCAGGCTTCCTTTTGGATCATAGGTGATGGATAATGGGGTAGAAAATCCTTCACACATGAAAGGTGATTGACTGTCGTGAGATTTAGGATATGGTTTGGGGGTGGAATCTGATTTTAGGACTTGAGCATAAGAAATATTTCGATTGGGTTTTGGAGCTTGAAAAGAGGAATGTTTTCGTATAGATGCAGAAAAGTTGATGATTTCTTCTAAAGAAGAAGCCATAGAAAACCAACTTGTGAAACAATCACCAGCCGAGATGAAGAAAGTTGTTGGATCAGCTTTAGGATTTGGTTGACAAAGGGTGATATTAAGGAAAAAACCATGGATGTTTGACTGTTTACTAGATACAAGCCATACTTGGTTATCTTCGAATTTCCAGATTTTTCTTCCAGAATCACCATTTTTACCAATCTCAAAAAGGATATTTTGAAGATGTTTTGCAAGTGGTAATGTAGAAAATCCTTTGGTGGATCCATATGTAAAGAATTCATAAAGAGTTATAAGGGAGAAAGGAGTTTGCTTACTACAAGAAAATATAAAGGATTTTTTATCTATTTGAAATTGAACAAATCTGTGTTCAAAAGACATGATGAGGAACGATAGAAGAAAGAAAAAAAGGATCTAGGGATAGGGCTATAAGCTACCGGGAAGGATCTAAGAATCTAGGATCTAACATGGATGAAGATCAGTGGAAAATGGAGAACGGATTTTTTTGGAGAGAGAAATATTTTTCCAAAAGAACTATGGAAAAATCCATTACATACGATAATAGAGAACTAACTTGTACAGTTTGAGTGGTAAAAAACTAGAAATTAAGCACTCATCAGATTACCATGACTTGGTGGCCAAATTAGTATTATCTTGTAGTAAACTCAGAGTTGCTGCCAAATAAAAAAATGTTTCACCAGGATAGAAAACAAAGGCAAGTTATCATATACACATAACTGTTAGTGTACTGAGAATGTATCAAGTGTTAGAGAGTGTTAGAGAGGTGTAACTAGTCTATCTGTTATGCTGGATGTCTTTAGCTTTGGGGTGTGTTTAGTTTTTCCTGTTCAGACACATTTATATCTAGAGTTTACCCAGATGTAAGAAACTCATCCAGTATTCAATAACCAGTGTAATTGCTTGAATCTATTTCATCTATTTCATCAACTTATCCTTCATGGTATCATATTACCAATAATCATTGCTTCTTTGATCCTGTTTATCTCATAACCTTTACCAAATCATCTACACTAATTTTACTGCTATTAGTTTGGTACTCCTGTTGAACCCGCTGCCGCCGCTGCAGCCACCGATGTGGTTAACTCTCAAGATATGAACAATCTGGTTAATCAATTTCAACAGCAGAATCTACACTTCACTTTACCCTTTCAGAACATCTCTAATTTTGTTTCTTTCACACTCGACTCAACTAATTTCTTGCTCTGGCGTCATCAGTTTGAATCTATCCTGATGAGTACAAATCTGCTTCGATTTGTTGATGGTAATTATGTTGAACCACCTACTCACATCACTGTTAATGGAGCTCAAGTTGTCAATCCTGAGAATCTCTTTTGGAATCAGATGGATAGGTTTATCATCTCGTGTTTTAATGCTACTTTCAGCAAATCTGTCTCTTCTAGTACTTTTGGCTTGACTACTTCCAAACAGTATTGGGATTATCTTCGATCTAAATTTTCTGATCAATTTGTTGCTCGGCGTAGACTTCTTCGAGGACAATTGCAAACCATTCGTCGAGGTAATCTTACTTTCAGTGAGAAGTCAACAGGCTGGCATTGATTGCTTTGAAACTTTCAGTTATGTGGTTAAAATATCTACTATTAGGTGTGTACTTACTCTAGCCCTCTCTAGAAACTGGCCTATTCGACAGCTAGATGTTTCCAATGCATTTTTACATGGGAACTTGACTTAAGATGTATTTATGAAACAACCTAAAGGATTTGAAGACTCTGCTCATCCTGATTTTGTATGTCATCTTAAGAAGGCGTTATATGGACTCAAACAAGCCCCTATAGCTTGGTTTGAGTGATTTTGTGGTTTTCTTACTCAACATGGTTTTGTTCGATATATGTGTGATACTTATATGTTTATTTACCACTCTGGTTCTAGAATGCTTCTTCTGCTATTGTATGTGGATGATATTATCTTGACAGGATCTTCACTTGAGTTACTTTAGTCCTTTATTGCTTTGTTGAGCAAGGAATTCTCTATGAAAGACTTAGGGGATCTCCATTTTTTTCTTGGTATTGAGTGCTCAAGGACAGCTGATACACTTTGTTTGTCTCAGAAGATGTATGCACTTATTTCAGACACTTTGTGATTAAACTCATCAAATGAATCTTCATCTGCCATACGAAGGTTTTCCCAATCGGAATTTAGGTTTTGAAGCCTGACTTCCTTTTCACTGGTATTTCCTTTAAATACGGTTTCTAAGATATCCCAAGCATCTTTAGACCAAGTGCACGTAGTCACATGGTGCTGAAGATCTGGGGTAATGGCATGTATGATGTCATTCAAACCGTCAGAATTTTGTTTTGCAACAAGTATCTCGGCAGCGTCATATGCACCAATATTCTTTGGAATGGTCGCATTACCTATTTCCACAACGGGAGCATCATAGCCATTAACTACATAAACCCATGATTGAAAATCACGCGCTTAAAGAAAGGCACGCATAAAAATTTTCCACCACAAGTAATTTGAGCCATCAAAGACTGTTGGACGTTTTTAGAGATAGCACCTTTGTCCATATCAGATCGCTACAAACACAGACTTATGAGGTCTTTAATGTGTTTGCCTGCTCTGATACCAATTGAAAATGCGGGGGTCTAACAACCATACCCAACAATTCGTTTAGCAATCTGAGAGGACTTACTCCAATACACTTTCTAGAGAATCAAGTAGACAGTCAGACTCAATCTAGAGTAAAGTATATCAAAGAGTTTAATATCTCTGTTTCACAATGTAATCAGCAAATCAAACAAATAGAAATCCGCGAACCTGATTATTATGTGAAACAACTTGAACGGTACTAAAGGCCAATGTTCAAGTGTCAATCAATTTTAAATCAATAACCAAAGGTTAAATATTATAATTGATTGATCAAAACGCACAACCTATGATATTTCAATTATATAACAAAATATAATGTGGAAAAGAAATAACACAGACAACAGAATTTTATTAACGAGGAAACCGCAAATGCAGAAAAATCCCGGGACCTAGTCCAATTTGAACACCACACTGTATTAAGCCGCTACAGACTCTAGCCTACTACTAATTAACTTCGGACTGGACTATAGTTGATCCCTAATCAATCTCACACTAATTCAAGGTGCAGTTGCGTTCCTTACGTCTCTGATCCCAGTAGGATACTACGCACTTGATTCAGTTAGTTGATCTCACCCACAACTAAGAGTTGCTACGACCCAAAGTCGAAGAGTTGATAAACAAATCTGTCTCACACAGAAAAGTCTATAGATTGAATAAATCTATCTCCCACATAAATACCCAAGAGTTTTTGTTCCGTCTTTTGATAAATCAAGGTGAACAGGAACCAATTGATAAACCAGACTTATATTCACGAATAACAACCTAGTAATATCAATCACCTCACAATAATATTAATCGACTAGTGAAACAAGATATTGTGGAATCACAAACGATGAGACGAAGATGTTTGTGATTACTTTTATCTTGCCTATCGGAGAAATTAATCTCGAGTCAATTATTTCAATTGTACTCAATATGATAAAATCGGGCAAGATCAGAACACGCAACTACCAAGAAAATAGCTAGATCTGGCTTCACAATCCAAATGAAGTCTTTGACGTCGTTAACCTAGAGGATCTCGAAGAAACCTAAGGTTAAAGGAGAATCGACTCTAGTTATGCAACTAGTAACACATAGGAGGTGTGGGGATTAGTTTCCCCAGTTGCTAGAGTTCTCCTTTATATAGTTTTCAAATCAGGGTTTGCACTCCAAGTTACCTTGGTAACAAAGCATTCAATATTCACCATTAGATGAAATTAAAACCTGATTCAACCAAGCTAATATCTTTCAACCGTTAGATCGAACTTAGCTTATTACACACAAATGAAATGTACCCTCATTTGGGTTTATGTAACCGTACCCAAACGTGTACACTATGTTGGCTCACAAATATTTAGCCGAGGTTAGCCATATGATTACTCTCATATCAACCTTATTCATCTTAACCATAACTAGTTCAAATGACTCAAATGAAACTAGTTAAAGAGTTTTTCAACTGCTATATTCTCATAGAATTATACAAGAACACAATTGAAGCAAAATCGGTTTGATTCACTCGAATCAATCATGAACATTATAACGACGGTTTGCGAAGATTGCATTCCTTATCATATTAATGTTTATATTCATGTTCATAACCGATTTTAGAACTTTAACCTTCAAGTATGCAAACATGTACGCATACTTGTAATACCCGGACTAAGATTGAGTTTCGCCAGTACGCAAACGAGTACGCGAACTTTAAATCCCAGCAGAAATTCTCGGATATGAACATGTACGCCAGTACGCAAACATGTACACATACTTAGGTTCCCGGATTTCTCAAACCAACAGGTACACAAACGGGTGCGCATACTATGGTTCCCGGACATGGATTACATATGTGCAAGAGTGCACAACATGACATATCCAATAATGGTTAAATGTTCTAAACTCTTATTTCAATCACTGAAACTTTCTTAGAGGATGACAATAGCTGTTTTCACACACTATTAGCATTAGAGCAATTTTCAAGTTATTGAAATAATCATAACGAAACATTCCAAGACAACACCAAATGATTGTATCACACAAACCATGTAAGATGTTGCTCGGTAATTTTCACATGATATAAGATGAACTTGGTCGAAGCGAAAGCTTGCCAACACATATTTCGAGAAATATGTAAGCGAGATAAACTCAACTCGAAATCTCAAATGTGTATATAGAAAACTATATCGTAATACGACTTTTGTCTCAATATAGGAGATATAGTAGAAATAGACTTTCCAAGTGATAGATGAGTTTAAGTCTCCACATACCTTTTGTCGATGAAGTTCCACAAGCTCCCCTTAGTAGTTATTTGTCTTCAAATGATAAACGTCGTGAAGTCTAAGCTCAACTACACAATTTATGTCCTAGTCCGAGACATATATAAATAGGCTAGAAATCAAGACGTATAGTTTTGATCACTAACATTGATAAACATTCTTGAGATAGCAACGCATGCGAGTTCGACCGAGCAGTGTTCTAACAATATTTGCTTAGATGCTACTGTTACCATTTAAATTAACAGATATCGGATATCCGTTAAGTTCCGACGGAAATCTGAAATTCATTTCCGATTCCGTTACGTTGGACTTACCGGATATCAGATATTTTTTCGATAAAATTTGTTATGTCACAGAACACACAGAACAAGTTATAAATCCTACCATACAAAATACATGATGAAAAGATGGAAATATCGTTGGAAGAAGATGATGATGGCATGCGAATTACGACTCAGAAGAAGAGATTCAAGTTTCAATTTTGGAGAAGTAAGAACAAATTGAGGAGATTAATGACTCTGTTGAGGAGGAATCAACGGATGTGGAAGCTGGTTTAAATCCAATTGCTTCTAGGGTTTTGACTATCTCTTAATAGATCCCAAAATTCTAAGCTAGAACATTAAGGGTTTAGGTCAAGACCCTAAAGTAATTGCTATTAGGGATGCTATCTTAAAAAATAATCCAGTGATTGTAACTATTCAAGAATCTAGGAGAGAAGTGGTAGATAATAGGCTGATTAGATCTCTTTGGGGAAGTAACAAATGCAATCATTTGTATCAGGCTTTTGAAGGTGCTTCAGGTGGTATAATAATGATGTGGAAGGAGGGTGTAATGGTAATGAAAGATAATCTATCTGAGGATTTTTCATTATCTATCAAATTTAGAAATGTGTCTGATGATTTTGTTTGGCTTTTTACTTCAATTTACGGTGCTTCTGACAGTGGATATCATAATCAATGTTGGCAGGAACTAAGAGACATCAGATTGTTGTTTGATGAACCACGGTTGATTTGTGGGGATTTTAATGCTACTCTGAATGATGTTGATAAAAATTTGTCTGGTGGTAGAACAACTAATAATAAGTCTATTAAATCTTTTGTCAATAGATTCTCGCTTGTGGATTTGCCAATGGTGGTGACAACCACCTCTTTTGATAAGATTAGATACATTTCTTCTTACGGCCGATTATTTGGAGCACTGTCCTGCACCTATGCAACTAATATTTAAAAGGCCAATCTCAGACCATGCACCAATCATGTTGTGTTGTAATTCTGGAAATAAGTTGAAGTCTCCCTTCAGGTTAGACAATTTAATTTTATCTCATCCAGATTTTTTGAGCAATCTTAAAACTTGGTGGGTTAATCTTTCTTTTGTGGGTTCTCCAAGCTACATATTTGCTAAGAAGCTGCAAGCTCTTATGTTTATAATTAAGAATTGGAAGAAAAATACTTTTAGTAATGTGCAGTCACAATTAGACAACTTAGAGCTTACCATAGATGTGCTTGATAATCTAGAGGAAATAAATGTCGTTTCTGATGATGATGTAGTTGCTAGAGAACAAGTTAAACTTCAGTGATAGACGCATTTATGTGTCTAGTTTGATCTCGATTTTCTATATTGTTAGTACCCATTTTTGTATTTATTTTGGAATTTTATGTTTTTATAGGTATTTTTGGAGAAATAAGATTTTGCGGCGAAATTGGCTCGAAAAGTGGTTTTTGTGCTCGTGGGAGAAAATCACTAAAGGTACCCCTCATTTGGATAAGGGGTAACCTAATTACTAAGGGGCGTCCAAAGTGCTATTCGCACCCTAGACCGGATAAGGGGCACTCCATCTTCACCATTCAAATTTCAAATTTGGCGGGAAAGCAAGGGAGGTGGTTCGCAAATTAGACGATCTGTAAAGAGATTCAATCGAATATTTTGAATGGGCTGGACTTGTTTCGACTAAACAAGGTCTGTATGGTTGATTGCGGCGACTAAAATTGGCCAGGTCATCTGTTTTGGTAAAACAGGGGTCGAGGAATACTCTCGGCTTTCTGGGAAAGTTTAGAGAAATTTAGTCGGACATTTGTCTTGTTTTGGACTGGGAATGATCCAGCGCATCCAAACAGGGAAGGTAGTTGGATAGTATCGATAAAAAAGGAATGCTTTCCATGTTTACTCGATAATCAGCAAGGAGAGTTTCATGGGTATACGGGTTGTATTTGGCAATTACGTGTGATTCGAAAGAAGATAAACTCTGCTAAGATCTTATGTTACCAAATATAGAGAGTTTTAAAAAAACAGCAGACGCGTAAAGAAGCTAGAAGAGAATTATTCTGGTAACTTGCCGGAGGAAGAAAAAGAGAGTTATTCTCGGATTTTAGGACTCTGTGGTGTATAAAAAGAAGCTACGGGACTCAGAGAAGGGAATCGAGAGTTTGGGGGTTGACTGGGACCGAACAGAGGTGGAGAAAAGAAGTTCAGGGAGCTGTAGTCAATTTCCTGTTGCTGGTGCTGAAGAAGAAGGAGACGAAAAACATTGACGCACATAGACAATCGCAGTTCTGCTACACCAGAGAACTATCGTTCATCTACAGTCTTATTCCTTGTAACAGTGGTTCTGTAACATCTATATCTGTTGCAAATCAATTGTAATATTATTTTTTCCACTAAAACACCTTTTTGAGTAATGGAAAAATCTTTTGAACGTGTTTTGAGCCCAATGAGCTAAACCCCAGCACTGGAACAATGGAGGAAGCCATTCTTCACGCATGTAGTAATTTTATTAATTCTTTTATGACTTATTGCATTGATTTTTAATCGTATTTTATGATTTTTATTGAATGATTATGATTTTTATTGATGATTCATGCTTTCTTAAGTGTTTTGACGTCTTATGCTTTAGATATACAGTCATTACTTTCAAAATCAACTTTCGGCAATGAATTAGAGTCAATAAATTATTATTATTTGAGCTATAACTGTTTAGAATTATTAGTTGAACCATATGAATGTCTAAATTGGTGGAATCCTGAGTCTCAATACCTCTTGATCTTGTGACAATCCTTTGTATATAAGTCTAAAATCAATCTCAACAAGTCCGAGAATCGAATCACTTATTTACCACTTTCAAAACTACATCAATTTTTGGCGCCGCCGACGCGGACTTGTATTTAGATTTGTTTTAGGTTTATTTTTATGTTCTCTTTTACGCCTTTGGTATTGTTTGATTCTTTTCAGATTTGGAGCGAAGCTACAAGGAAACAAAAAGTTTTATAAAAGGAAAGCATCGCCAAAGAAGGAAAGAAAAGAGGAATCCGAAAGGAGTGAAGAAGAAGATTTTGTATATAATTATTTTATTTATTTTTTATTTTTAGAAACTATAAATAGGGTTTCATTGTTGTAATTTTTCTTTTTATTTTTGGACAATTTTTGGACTTTTTTTTTTTTTTTTTGGACTGGACATTATTTTTAAAACCCTAAGGAAGGGTTAAAAATTAAATAAAATTGTTTGCAGGGAAGGACGACAGTAACGATACTGTCTCGGCCCCTTGGGTTCGTACACTGACATAGGAGTCGGTGGCCTTAGTCGACTTCAACGATTCATCGCCTGTCTGGTACGGGAGGTAAGACTCTATCCACCCACGAATGCCCTGTCAGTGGGTTTTATTTTGTGTGACAACTCACACCCCTGCAATAGAATGTCGAACTGGTATTACAATAGCCAATACAACGAATATCCGACTAATTTTCAAAATGGACATTACTTTGACCATAGTGTGAATAGTGGTTGGGAACATCAAACTTTTGAAGGTTATGGTCCATACCATGGTGAGCACAATTACTATCCACACGCCAACCGATCATACGAGCAAAATTCCTCTCTACTAGAGTCAACACGTAAGTTAGTTGAGTCGACACGTAAGTTAGCAGAAATGAATAACTTAGTTATGGACGAAAGCAATGCAATGATTGAAATTTCTTTCCTAGATTCAATCAGGAAGTCATGTGAGTCGACTCAGAATCTTTTTTTAGAGGCCCAGAACAGAACTGCTCAAAATAATTTTAATTTCCAATATAGTGTTTCCAATAGTACCTTTGAAAATGAAGATATTCACATAATCAAGATGACGAGGTTAAACTTGGTAACACTACTTGTTTAGATGGGGTTCGACCATTTTTATGTTATTATAATGATGATTATGATGAGGATAGTGTTGATGAATAATCGAATACATATAGGCATAGTGATCAGGAATTTATTACTCCAATTGAGCTTTACAATGATAATATTATTTCTAGTTCGAATCCAAATAATTTTAATAATTATTTACCTATTCAAAAGGACGAGGATTTGACTAGAGATACCACCGTTTTAGACGATGTAGCATTTCCTTATGATTACGAAGCCGATGATGGTTTAGAGGAGCGGGTTTATCCTGAGAATACTGTTTCCGGGTCTAGCGATTTAGAAACATTAGTCTTAGAAAAAGAGTATGAACTTGTAGAGATGAGTGAGGATGCACCTTCCGATTATAACTTAGAAGAATCAATTGACCATTTTCAGGAATCTGATGACCTAGAAATTATGGAGATTGTGACTAGTATATCTAGAGACACTAAAACCTCTAAGTTTGGGGCTGATTATCATTCTCCATGTGCCTTATCTTTAGCTCTTACAGAGATACCTCACTTGGGACTTGACATATGTGCCTCAACCATTTTAAAAGATTATCTTCATACACGTTTTCCTGAGCCTAGTGATGTCCATAAGGAAGTTCAGTTGTTAGAAACCCATCATATGGTTGATGTGGTTGCTTGAGCTATGATACCCAGATTGATTTTGTTTTCCCACCGAATATTTTTCAACCAATTGTGGGAATGTATGAGTTTCAAATGTGTCAGTTATTAAGTTTTGTGACTAAACCTAAGTACCTTAGGATATTAGAATCTACACATTTGATTAAGAATGACCACCATAATTATGGTCACCTATGTGAGTCAAACCTGATTGACTTTAAGGATCCGCAGTTATTTAAGTTATCATTATGTGCTTCTAAGTTTTTACTTGATTTCCAGACTCTAATACCTGAATCGGATCTTAGCTACGAGGAAATGCAACCCATAAAAATATTTTATTTGGACCCAGTTATAGAACCCGAACCTGAACCACAGCTAGATGTAGTTGTCTTAAACATGAAACTAGACAAGGGTGTGCTTTATTTGTTTATTTTATTGGCAGGTTGCAGATTCCTTTTATTTCTGGTAGCTCTATTTGGTTTTGATGACCACAAATATTTCAGCTATTACTTTATGATTTTATGAGGTGACTAATCCTTTCTTAGTCTGGCTGAAGACTTTAAACTTAGCACTTCTTGGGAGGTAACCCATGCTTATGCAACATGGTAATATCTTTCCTTAACTCTTTTGCTTCAAATGTTAACAGTTTCTCCTTGTTCATGCTTTAAATTTTATCTTTAAAACATTGAGGACAATGTTATATTTAAGTTTGGGGGTATGGGAGAAACTTTTTATTTGCATTGTTGAACTCCAGAGCCTAGAAATTTATGCTTATTAAGGATGGCACTAACCAATCTAAGTGGATGGAAGCATCTTGGTTGTAGGAGTTGAGGAACCAATCTGATTAGATGGAAACATCTAAAGAGTCTATTCATAAAAGCACAGAGCTCCGGTGTTAGAAAAAAAAAACATGGTAGTTTCGCCATATCTCGTTGAATCCTTTTCACTTCTGTTTTTATTTTGTTTTCTTTAAAATATGTTTCTCTAAATGATTAGGTGGGGCTCACGAATCAAGTTGTTACCCCTGCTAGGGTGAAATAGAGTGATTGAGATACCAAAAAAAAAAAAAAAAAGTGAAAAAGAAAAAGAAAAAAAAATATATTATGAAAAAAAAAAATTTGAAATTGAGACCAGACCACCAGACCAACCGGAATAAATTCAATAAAGTCGATCACTGGTAGCCTTGTATATGCCAACTGAGTTGACCTAGAGTTAGGATTATCGACCACTGGTTCCCTTGTATATGCCAGTGTGTTGATATTAGTCCAGACTAGTATCTCAGTTCATTAGGATAGGTTCGTTTTGGCAGTGGCCTTCAGACAGATATGGGAAACACCGTTCACCTTAGTCAACATCAAAACCATTAGGAAATTTTACGTTTTTCTCTACATCCATCTTCTTAATCTATCCATGTGATTGGTTGACTCCGGTTATGATGTCCAGAAACTATATGAGTAGAGCTCTGTCACTTATATATGAATTTTAGTATGCTTGAGTGCAAACTCGTGTACAACAATTGGAATTTCGCATCGGGGGTACTTCCTCTTGTAGTCAATAAGTATGCCAACCAAGGAGATTCTTTAGTGCCTTCAAGGTTCTGCGTAGATAGCTAGGATCTGGAGTGTAAAGGTTTTGTGGGTATATCTCTAGTAAGCCCTCCCGAGACTATAACTCGGCCACTAGGGCCACCTAGGGGTTTAAAGGCTTGTTGCATACGCTAAATGCAACCGACGATGCTTGCGACAGTGAGTTAGGATTTTATTTTCTATTTAGATTTGCTCGAGGACTAGCAAATAATAAGTTTAGGGGTATTTGATAGACGCATTTATGTGTCTATTTTGATCTCGATTTTCTAGATTGTTAGTACCCATTTTTGTATTTTTTTTTGGCATTTTATGTTTTTGTAGGTGTTTTTGGAGAAATAAGATTTTGCGGCGAAATTGGCTCGAAAAGTGGTTTTTGTGCTCGTGGGAGAAAATCACTAAAGGTACCCATCATTTGGATAAGGGGTAACCTAATTACTAAGGGGCATCCAAAGTGCTATTCACACCCTAGACCGGATAAGGGGCACTCCATCTTCACCATTCAAATTTCAAATTTGGCGGGAAAGCAAGGGAGGTGGTTCGCAAATTAGACGATCTGTAAAGAGATTCAATCGAATATTTTGAATGGGCTGGACTTGTTTCGACTAAACAGGGTCTGTATGGTTGATTGCAGCGACTAAAATTGGCCAGGTCATCTGTTTTGGTAAAACAGGGGTCGAGGAATACTCTCGGCTTTCCGGGAAAGTTTAGAGAAATTTAGTCGGAAATTGGTCTTGTTTTGGACTGCAAATGATCCAGTGCATCCAAACAGGGAAGGTAGTTGGATAGTATCGATAAAAAAGGAATGGTTTCCATGTTTACTCGATAATCATAAAGGAGAGTTTCATGGGTATACGGGTTGTATTTGGCAATTATTTGTGATTCGAAAGAAGATAAACTCTGCAAGATCTTATGTTACCAAATATAAAGAGTTTTAACAAAACAACAGAGGCGTAAAGAAGCTATAAGAGAGTTATTCTCGTAACTTGCCGAAGGAAGAAAAAGAGAGTTATTCTCGAATTTTAGGACTCTGTGGTGTATAAAAATAAGCTACGTGACTCAGAGAAGGGAATCGAGAGTTTGTGGGTTCACTGTGACCGAACAGAGGTGGAGAAAATAAGTTCAAGGAGCTTTAGTCAATTTCCTGCTGCTGCTGCTGAAGAAGAAGGAGACAAAGAACATTGACGCACACAGACAGTCGCAGTTCTGCTACACCAGAGAACTAACGTTCATCTACAGTCTTATTCCTTGTAACAGTGGTTATGTAACATCTATATCTGTTGCAAATCAACTGTAATATTATTTTCTTCACTAAAACACCTTTTTGAGTAATGGAAAAATCTTTTGAACGTGTTTTGAGCCCAATGAGCTAAACCCCAGAACTGGGACAATGGAGGAAGCCACTCTCCACGCATGTGGTAATTTTACTAATTCTTTTATGACTTACTGCATTGATTTTTAATCGTATTTTATGATTTTTATTGAATGATTGTGATTTCAATTGATGAGTCATGCTTTCTTAAGTATTTTGATGTCTTATGCTTTAGATATACAGTCATTACTTTCAAAATCAACTTTCGGAAATGAATTAGAGTCAATAAATTATTATTATTTGAGCTATAACTGTCTAGAATTATTAGTTGAACCATATGAATATGAGAATTGGTGGAATCCTGAGTCTCAGTACCTCTTGATCTTATGACAATCCTTTGTATATAAGTCTAAAATCAATCTCAACAAGTCCGAGAATCGAATCACTTGTTTACCACTTTCAACTACATCATTCAGCATGCTACTCTTTCTTTAAATATGGCTAGGAAAATCAGTCAAAGAGCCAAGGATAAGTGGATCAAAGATGGTGAAAAGAACTCTAGTTATCTTCATCAAGTTATTTCTTTCAAATATAAGAATAATCATATAAATTGTTTAAGAATTGATGGTGATTTGTGTTATGATAAAAGAAGATTGCTGAGGAAACTAGGAATTTTTATTCTTTTTTGTTCTATGATGAACATAAGTCTAAGCCTGATTTTAACCATTTGGAAATGCCCTCTATTTCTGTTATGGAGAGTATTAATCTTGAAAAACCTTTTTCTATTGAGGAGGTAAAGAATGTGGTGGATCATTTTTGGGTGAACAAGAGTCCAGGGCATGATGGATTCACTTTAAAGTTTTATAAACATGCTTGGGAGGTTATTAAAGATGATCTAATGTTGGTGGTGAAACAATTTGAGGAAACTAGTGCTCTGAATTGGAGAATTAACTGTACTAATATCACTTTAATTCCAAAGTGTAATGGTGCAGTCTCTTTAACTAATTTTAGACCTATCAGTTTGATTGGTAGTGTGTATAAAATTATCTCTAAGTTGTTGGCAGAAAGAATGAAGTCTGTTATGCCTTCAATTATTTCAGATGTTCAAGGTGCTTTTGTGCAGGGTAGGCAAATTCATGATGAAATTTTGTTTACCTCGGAACTTATTGACTCAAGATTAAGACAACAACTTACAGGTATCATTTGCAAAGTGGACTTTGAAAAGGCTTTCGACAATGTAAATTGGGGGTGTGTCGATAATACTCTGGCCAGATTTGGCTTTGGTTCTAAATGGAGAAGCTGGATAAGATGGTGTATATCAACTCCTAGGTTTGCTGTTCTAATCAAGGGTGAAGCGACTAATTTATTTAGAAGCGAAAAAGGGATCATGCAAGGTGACCCTATATCGCCATTCCTATTTATTCTGGTTGCTGAGGTTCTTTATTTGATGTTCAATTCTGCAGCTGCTCAAAACCTTATTTCTGGTTTCAAGGTAGCTTCTCAAGGTATTGTCATTACTAATCTTCATTTTGCTGATGATTTAATAGTTTTTCTTGATGATAATGAGTCTCAAGTTCAGTATTTGAAGAGTATTCTTCTCGAGTTTGAAGCTATTTCGGTCTTAAGAGTAAATTTTAGGAAGAGCACTATTGTTTGGTTGTGCGCATTCTCAACTACCAATGAATTACCTAGGTATTCCCCTTGGTAGTAAATCGAAATGCAAAGCTGTTTGGGTTGATATCATTCAAAAATTTTATAAAAAATTAGCGGGCTGGAAAAGATTTTGTTTATCTAAAGGATATAGGCTAATTACGATACAAAATGTCTTGACTAGTCTTCCAATTTATTTTCTTTCTATGTTTCAAATGCCGGTGAATGTGGCAAAGGAAATGGAAAATATTATGAGGAATTTTCTATAGGGTTCTATGGGGTTCAGGAGCTACGGTGAAAAAAAGAAGTTGGGTTTCTTAATCCAAGGCGAATTTACCAAAATGCAGGGGTGGACTAGGGATTCGCAAGCTTCGGTTATTCAACAAAGCCCTGCATGCAAAGTGGACTTGGAGATATGGTAATGATGTAATGACCCATCCCTCCACCGATACTGTCCCCACTTAGCCACTGCGGTTATCCGGCAGTGTGGTTTTTCAACGGGAATCGCCTCGGTAATCCAACAGTAACTTCCCGGATGGTCACCCATCCCTAGATTTCTCCCGCCCGAGCACGCTTAACTGCAGAGTTTTCTTCCAACTCTGGAGACAATTGTGCTGAAAAGGCCTCGGTGTTAGGAAAGGAAAAATCATTACTTATATTCCATCCGGCCAACCACTGCCGAATATCGGGGTATTACAATACCACCACCTTAAATTGGAGCCTTCCTCGGCTCCAGAATATATTTGCAAGCCCAGATCTCGGCGTTCCCGCCCCTCATGAGAAGCACCTGGACCAACCCCGTCCAGCATACCTTCCCACCCTCGGCAGGTGAACCGTCGTCGGCTCTGATACCATATGTAATGACCCGTCCCTCCACCGATATTGTCCCCACTTAGCCACTTGGTTATCCGGCAATGTGGGGTTTTCAACGGGCATCGCTGCGGTAATCCAGCAGAAACTTCCCGGATGATCACCCATCCCAGGATTACTCCCGCCCGAGCACGCCTGACTGCAGAGTTTTCTGCCAACTTTGGAGCCAATTGTGCTGAAAAGGCCTCAGTGATAGGAAAGGACAACCCATTACTTATATTCCATTCGGCCAACCACTGCCGAATATCGGGGTATTACAATACCACCACCTTAAATTGGAGCCGTCCTCGGCTCCAGTATATATTTGCAAGCCCAGATCACAGACGTTCCCTGCCCCTCATGAGAAGAACCTAGACCAACCCCGTCCGACGTACCTTCTCACCCTCGGCAGGTGACCCGTCATCGGCTCTGATATTTACCTATACCAACCCCGTCCGGCGTACCTTCCCACCCCCGGCGGGTGGTCGTCGACTCTGATACCATTTTTAATGACCCGTCCCTCCACCGATACTGTTCCCACTTAGCCACTGCAGTTATCCGGCAGTGTGGGGTTTTCAAAGGGCATCGCTGCGGTAATCCAGCAGTAACTTCTCGGATGGTCACCCATCCCTGGATTTCTCCCGCCCGAGCACGCTTAACTGCAGAGTTTTCTGCCAACTCTGGAGCCAATTGTGCTGAAAATGCCTCGGTGTTAGGAAAGGAAAAATCATTACTTATATTCCATTCGGCCAACCACTACTAAATATCGGGGTATTACAAGTGAGAAGCAAGCTTTATGAAGGAAAATCATAAATCATAAATTTGAAGGTGTTACGGAAGTGCTTTTTCCTAATCAATCTAACAGGTATGTTTGTTTTAGTTTGTGGGTGAAAGCTAAAAGTTTTTTTTGAATCTGGTACGAAGTTGGAGCTAGGGAATGGCAGTGGGATTTATTTTTGGACTGATGTTTGGATAGGTGAACAATCTTTGAAATCATTATTTCCTGCATTATTCAAAATTTCTAGAAACAAAACAGTTGTGATTAGAGATATGGTGACTTCTGATGGTGCTTGGGATTTCAGTTTTGCTAGAGCTTTAAAGGAGAATGAATTGCTTGAGGTAATTCATTTATTGCAGGTGATTGGTGAACCAAATACGAACTTGTCTGATGAGAATTTGGTCGAAGATAACAGGCAGTGGAGTTATGGTTATGGGAAAGGTTTCTCAGTTGCAAATGTGTATTCGGCTCTGGAAACTGATGGATTGCTCTCTTTTCCAGATAAGCAGTTATGGAACTCTAAGATCCCTCTGAAGGTATGTTTTCTGGTTTGGACGTTGTGTTATAATGGTGCACCTACGATGGATTAGTTATACAGCGCATGCATGGTTCAGAACGCGACTTGTTTGTTATGTAATCAACATACAGAAACTAATCCTCATCTGTTCATTCACTGCAAGTTTACTTCAGATGTTTGGTCATACTTTCTGAAAAGCTTTGGTATATATTGGTCTTTTGGTTGTGATGTCAAGCGAACCTTATGGGAATGGAGTAATAAGAAAAGTAAGAATAGAGTTAGAAGGTTATGGGGTTACTTGCCGTTTGCGATTTGGTGGAGTGTGTGGAATGAAATAAATAACAGGTTTCATAACAATAATCACGAGGATGTCAAGCAACTGATTACAGAAGTAAAAGCTGTGTTATTCAACTGGACTAGAAATACATATATTTTTGCTGATTATTCTTTATCCACTATTCTTTGTAATTGGGATGCAATCTTTGATACACCCATGTAACTTTAGATTCTAGTCACTTCTTTGGTGGCTGTTTCTCTTTTTAATAATTTTTGCCCTTTTCAGTCAAATTTTTTTTTTATGTAATTTTGCTTACAAAATCATCTCTAAGACTTTTGTGAATATTCATTGATGTATAATGACATAATGTGACATCCCAAAAATCAAAGAGCTTTCATTCCCCAAATTTTTTTGATGTAATTTTGCTTACAAAATCATCTCTAAGACTTTTGTGAATATTCATTGATGTATAATGACATAATGTGACATCCCCAAAATCAAAGTGCTTTTATTCCCAAAAGACAAATCGCTGATAATGTAATCCAAGGACATATCTAGTACAAGGACACAACTTGTCCTACATATTTCACCAAAATAGTTAGCCCTGCTTGAGCTAAAAGTTGAGCTAGCCACCCATTAACCCTTTGTTCCACATAATTTAGAAGAGAGATATGAGTTCGGATTTTAGATTTGAGTATTGTAATTGGAGCATCCAAATACTTCTCCCCCAGATTTAGATCAAATATGTACAAAATCTTCAAATTTAACTCCGATATGTTCAAAATCTTAGCATGAAGTTTTTTATGTTCTGAAGGGGGACCTAATGAATCTTAGGGGTGAGCACTTTATCCGTAATCCGCGGATATAACCGGGACCAACCATATTTTTGCGGATGGATGCCCGGACCGTTCATTAATGGATTGGACGCAGATGGAATTTTTAAATCCAGCGGATTATGGATTGGGCCCGGATGCAACCTTAAAAATCCGTTGGACATCCATACCCGTTAGATTAAGAACTATGATTTTAGGCATACGGAAATCTTTTAGGGCATACCAAGTAAAGACAAAAAAGGAGTGTAAATAGCAAAATCAGAAGTCCCTTAACCAAATATTTTTGGTAATGGCAAATCTGCCCTTTTAGGATTAGTGTTAATACTAATGATTAGTTAAAATAATTCTGATTAGTGATTAATGATTAGTGATTAGTTTTAGGATTAATAAAAAAATTTGAGTAAGAAAAAAAAAAGTTAGGTATTTTTAGAAGGAGAAGGGGAAAGTGAGAAAAAAAATTGTGTAGATTATTTAGTTACCCTTGAATTGTAGTCATTTAGGCTGTTCGCGGGGAAATTTTCCAACATATCTTATGTTTAATCTCACTTTTGTAGGTTAAAATCATCAAAAATCTGTGTTTTCTCACTTTTGTAGGTTCGGCGAGTCTGAATGAACAGTTCGGCTAGCTGAAAGTGTTGATTAAGAGCCGAACCTACCTTGTAGACCGAGTTAGTTCGGCTTGGTTCGAATTGTCCTAACAATGCTTCTAACCCTACACTTTGAACCTGTCTGGAAGAAAAAATGTTTAGGGTTCACTTATATTTAGAAATTCGTAAGCGTAGAACCTGTTGGAAACACATTGTTCGGCTATTTTAATAAGTAGAATATAAAGCCGAACCCGATCATGTACATTTCGGGTTAATAATTTTGTATTGGTTCGGCACATATTGTGAATATCGTAATAGCCGAACCTCGTAAATGTGCTAGGTTCGGCACATATTATGATTATCGAATACGCCGAACCCCTGTGCATCTCTTTATGTGACTAGGTTCGGCTTGAAATTTGTTCATATACACTTACAAGAAGCTTTTGTGAAGAACAGTTCGGCTAAAAACGCAACTCAATTTTGAGCCGAACCCAACACCGTAACCGTCATTTAATCGATGAAAAACAACAAATAGGAGATTGGGTTTTTAAAACTTACTTTCTTATCCTCGTTTCGGAGTTGGAGATGCAGTTGGTTCAATTTCTCGGTTCAATTGGTGGTTGATTTTCGGTTTCTACACCTTCATCTTCAATTGGTTCTTCTTCTTCAATTGATGGATTAGAAGAGCGATTTGGTTTTCCTAGTCCACTGCTTTTCTTTGTACGAGTCATTATGTAGTTCGGTTTAATCGACAATCAAATTTTTACGAATCGACAATTAATCACGATGATTTTTTTTTTTTTTTCATGGGGGGAAGAGTTCGGCTAGAGGAGGAAGAAGAAGAGATGTTAAGGGAAAGTCGATTTTGATTTTTTAGAAAACTGATTTTAGATTTTTGTATTAAGGGTATATAGGTAATTGAGCTACCCATAGGTTACCCCTTATAAGGTCACCCAAGATGGGACTATCATTTTGTATGCCCGGAAAGTTTTATGTATGCCTAAAATCATAGTTCTAGATTAAGGGCATTTATATAATTTCTAGATAATATATGGATAATTTTAGAATTTTTAGGTGTTTTGCTAGGAGTGTTGTCCATGGCCCTTCTATATTTATATAGATATATATAATGTAGGTTTATTATATATAAGAAGTCATCAATATAGGCTTTATTTTTTCATTATAAATTTTAACCAACACAAATCCATTGGATTATCCGCACCCAATCCGTTCATCCGTGCATCCATCAGATGCAAATCCGTTGGATGTTGGATTGGATGCGGATACCAAACTTGAAATCCGTAGTGTATTGGATTGGATGCGGATGAGGTGAAAACCGGTCCATACCGGCCCATGCTCACCCCTCTGTAATAATGACCCTTGACCATGGGATTAAACGTTACGCGCAACTTGCCCCCACAGGCCCACTCACATAACAAATTATAGTGGCCCATGTTTTCTCTAGGGACGGGACACAAACTAAAACCCGTGGCGAGTATCCATATTCATATTGGGGAGGAATGTGGGGGAATATAGCAGCTTCGGATTTTGATCCAACAACAGCAATCGCAAAATAGCTACTGCATTTAGTTTTCCTTTAGTTTTTCAAAGGTAATGAAATGTGGAGTTCAGGTTGATTACAAATTGGTAATTCCAGGTGGGGGACTAAACAATCTATTTTATGTTATTTTGATTCAATGGGATTTAGATTTTGTAAAGCTTTTAAAATGCGATTTCCTCACTGGAAACCTCCGATTAACAATGAAATGATGCATAAGAAGTTACTAACAAGGATTTAAAGGAAAACTATAATGAATATAAAGCTCATAGGTTTTGCTGAAACTGAAACAACAGCAGTTTCAGAACAGCAAAGACGAGAAAACTTTAGACCTACATCCAACTTATGACTGACTGTGTACTTAACAACTGGAACAGGGAATTAGTGAAACACTCGTGGAGGACTGGTAAAAGCCCAAAAACAAAACAGCAACACCTTACACAAAAGGGTAACTAAAAAAACTGCAGAGGAGATAACTCATTTATCGGTAGTTCCTGTAGATTGGGCTGTACATACAACTCTCAGCATACTTCACAAGATTCTCAGGGCGAGGGAGGCGGGTAGCAACACCTGATTTCACAAAGAAGAAAAAAGTTTGTACTATAAGAATTTACTGGTTTTGATTGATGTAGATTGACAATCGGCTAAGGGAAGAAAAAAAACTTATATGAACTACAATCTGAACATTAATTGCATTAAATTGGAAACTAACCGAGTTCATAAGCTTTAGCAGCAACATTTGCAGCTATGTGTGCTGATATCTTCCTGATATTAGTGAATGGTGGGTAAATCAAACCTTTATCAAAGTTCTCTTGGCTAACCTGGCCAGCTAAAGCTTCCGCTGCCAAAACAAAGAGGCGAACAAATATGTAAGAGACATGTCATTTAAAATGCACAAATTAATCTTCAGTACATATCTGGAAATTTTTTCTGTATTTCTTACATGCAGCTAGAAGCATGTCATCATGCACACGAATTGCACCAGACATTACCAAACCAAGACCAAGCCCAGGGAAAATGTAAGCATTATTTGCCTGAATCAACACAAGAAAAGAAAAGGTCAGGCATGTGCGGCAATGCTAATGATTGTAAAATTGGAATCCCTGCCAGACTGACAATAAAGGTTAAAAATTAAACTCTAACCTGCCCAGGTGAAAAAACTTTTCCATCATATTCCACAGGATCAAATGGGCTTCCACTAGCAAAAATAGCACGACCCTGAGAACAAAAAGAAGTCGGTTTTGGTGTTAAGTTTGCATGAGATAATTTTAATTGATTAAATGGGTTTCAGCATTTGTTTACCTCTGACCATGTGTAAGCTTGTTCAGCTGTACATTCAGATTGTGACGTTGGGTTGGATAGAGCCAGAATTATAGGTTTCTGCATCAAGTCGGCAATTGGCATCAAATTTTCATTTTCCTCAAATATGAGTAAGAGGAAAGCAGTGAGAGATATACCTCGTTGAAGGAAGCCATGGCCTCAACTACTTCCTTTGTAAATGTTTGTCCTACTCCAGAAGAACCAATCAATACCGTTGGTTTGATTGCCTATACAGTGAGAATGTACAACAACAAAAAAGTGAGAAATCCTTGTTATTTGAAACAGTAAAAATCGAGTGAGTAAGCGAGTGACATAAGAGATTTGACCTTGACAGCGTCTATAAGTTCCTTAACAGGTTCATGCTCATGAGCCCAAGGCTTCTTGAAGTGCTGAAGTGACTCCTTACGAGAGCTAACAATCAATCCCTGAAAGGTAAATCAACAGGCGGGAGAAGAATAAGAAAGGTCAAATCTTTGCTTCTTAACAAGTTAGGAAGTTATCGAGATACTACCTTTGAGTCCACAAGCCAAATCTTCTTGCGTGTCTCCTCTACTGGAGATTGTGTCTGCAACGAAAGTCCAAACATTAGGAGACATATGGCTCACCAGATTGAGAGGTTGTATGCAGGTTGCATTTTAACAAGAAAACCAATGCTGAAAGGTATAAAAGGATGTAAGTTGTAATTTATATACCTGTTTAGAGATCTCAAGAGCTATGAGTTCGGCTATACCAGTTCCAGCCTGGAAACACCAATGAATAGAAATGAGAAACCCCACGATGCATAGAAGAATTCTCAAATTTGTTTACTATCGAGATGTCTTTTTTTTTTTCAAACATTGTAATACCTTTTAAGTCACAATAAAGAAGAAAGATCTTAAACATTGAAATAGAACTGACCTCTCCAGCACCAAGGAATAAGAATTTATGATCAACTAGGGTTCCACCTACTAACTTCAATGCTGCAACGACCCCCGACAGAACCACAGATGCAGTCCCCTGCAACATTACAACAAATGATTTCCGGAGTAATTATAAGTTATAAGCCAAAAAAGAACCACAAATACAGTCCCCTAGACCCATTTTAAACACGGGTCAAACACTAATTCACTTCCTGTCCACACTCGCTTTACCTGGATATCATCATTGAAAACAAGATGGCTTTTGTTATATCTTGAGAGTAATTCAAATGCATTGTGGTTTGCAAAGTCTTCAAACTGGACGTGGTCAAAGAAAGACAAACCATCAGACTCCGAACCAACATGATCAAGCTTTGTGGAAACATAACAATTGATTACAGATATCGTCAAGCAAAATTTCGATGACTAACCTGTACGAGAACTTTCTCCCCATAATTTTGTTTAACTGCAGACATAAACTCGTGTAGAAGATCGGCATATTCCTAGTATCAGAAAGACCAGACCATCATTCAGTATTACAAAAATTGATAAAGATTATGAATGAAGTATCAGCAACTCAAGTTGCAAAACAAACTCGCTAGGCAAAGAAAATTATCTAACCTGACCAGTTGCCCTCTTTTGCTTGAGCCCAATGTAGAACTCATTGTCCAGCAACTTCTGGTTGTTTGTGCCCACATCAATAGTTATAGGCAAGCACTGGAAAGCAATAAGACAAAATTCTTAATGAGCAGTAAGAAACCAAACCAGTTCTACGAGATGTCCATAACCAAAAGTTCATATTCTTGATCTAGACAGTTCATTGATTTCAATTGTTGTATTGCTCAATAGTGCACAGAGCGGCGAAGATTCAGTTTAATTACGAAACACTTACTGCAGAAGGACGGAGACCTCCAAGTGCAGTGTACAAGGCAAGTTTACCAACAGGAATTCCCATTCCCTGCAAGAATATAAGACATTTGATTGAACCGAGTCAACAATTGAGGTTAACGAACACGAATTTAATCTTACAAAAGAATAATGACCAGAATATTTAAGTGTTTTATCCAAAAATCCAAGGAAAATTAAGTCTACAAATATTCACCTGGCAGCCAAGATCACCAAGACCCAAAATTCTCTCACCATCAGTGACGACAATAACTTGGATATCCTTCTCAGGCCAGTTCTTCAACACCTCAAGTATTTTACCCCTGCACCCAGCATAAAGATATCTCAGTCTTCAAGAGAAAGATTTGCATATAACTTAGACAGGGAATCACAAAAAATTATGTGATGCGTAAAAGAATACAAAATTCTTTTAGTAATCGTACTTCTCTTTCAAACTGATGTAAAGACCCTGAGGACGCCTGAAGATGGTACCATATTTCTGGCAAGCCTCACCAACAGTTGGGGTATAAACGACAGGAAGCAACTCCTCAACATTATCAATAAGAAGCTTGTAGAATAGCCTTTCATTTCTCTCCTACAGAACCGGACAAAGACAAAGTAAGGTCTCTGATGCACATGTCACGCCAATATACACTTGACGCTGAAACTATAGAATACCTGAAGATCCATCATGGCCATGTATCTTTGCAATGGGACTTCATATTTTCGTAGACTTTGCATCACTTTCTTCTCCTGATATCCAAAATTGGAGAGAGGGGTTAACTACAGCTTTACAAATGCTATAAATTGCTTTTATTAAAATGAAGAATCGGAACTGAGCGAGCAGATGACATGCAAAGGGAGCAGTAATCACCCAAGCTTCAACATCACAAGTTCTTAAAATATACTTTCTTTACGATTTGTGGTACAAAACTTTTGACAGTTAAGTATTGGGTTAAATAAAAGGTACTTCACGATTCTTTTAAACTTCCACCAGTAAAGCATAGCAAAAGAGAGACTGAAACAAAAGAACAAAAAGGTTAATGGGAAGTAACCTGAAGCTCTTGAGTTAGAACTGCTGGGGGAAGAAGGCCTCGCAAGTAGTGTGCATCTCTCTCCTTTTCAGAGAATGCAAGTCCTTTGTTGTGATGAGGATCTCTCAACAACGTACATCCACTACAACACAAAATTAAAGTTCAAATGAATATAACATAAAACCACAACAACAACAACCCATAGCGAATAATTGAGTTTATAATGACAACACTTTACACCAATATATATTTCTTGCAAGCATTAGTTGAAAGCCATTTCATAAAATCTGCCCAACCATTAGTCAATTGCGGAAAATCCATTTCTATTCAGTTTTACAAGATCACTTTGATCAAAACACACTGAATTATGAACGAAAAAACCATCTGATAACCACATAAATAGAAAGGACTGAATGAAATATATGAACACAGGAAATCTTTTACATCAATCAGAATATCCCTCCCTTGTCTTCTGAGCAAGGAATTCCATAAAAGAAAAAGCAGTAAAAGAAAAGGCAAAATGCTGTAAGAAAAAAAGGAGGTAAAACCCATCTTTTGCTTTAACCATATAGCTCCATAGAAATCAAAACCAACAAAGATAATTGAAAAAGAGAAGTATAAATTACATCAAGAAACATCTATGTTTACAAAAGCGAGCAAGGCGCTATCCTAGGCGCAAGGCGCCAACCAAACCTTTAAAGATGAAATCAGATAAAAACAAACACCCATTAAAAATATTCAATAGCAAAGACAATCCCCACCTTTACACACCCACAATCCATCTAAACAGATAAATCAAAATCAAGAACTCTATTAATTATTATTACCTGGCTATGGAGAAAGTCCATGGAGTAACAAGTTGATCTTCAGTAGCACGATCTTCACCATAAACATCTTGAACTCCACCACCAACACTAGATTTAGGATCAACCATAGTACTCTCCATTAATATCCTTAGTCTTCTTTCTCCTCTTCCTCCTATAAATTTTCTCTGCAAATCAAGTAAGGCTACAAATACGAATTCTTGAAATTCTATGAAATCAAATCAATACAACCCTCTATTTATATATTCCCCACAAACCCATTACCATTAATCAATTAAAAGAAATTATATAAAACAAAAAAAAAAAGGAATTTACTTTCTGTCAAAGAAAATAAAAAAACAGAGCAGCCACTCGAGACTCTTCTAGAAACAGACCCAGAACTGAAATTTAACTCAGAATTGAATCTTTTTTACGATTTACAGAATGGGTTTTGGTTAAAGGTTAAGAAATTACCAGAGATTTAGTTTGATTTCTGAGTGTGAACATTGTGGAAATGGCAAGAGTCTTTTCGGGGGGCTGCTAAGACTTCTCCGGGTTTATTTCTTACTGTGTCTTGATGGTTGCCCGAGAATCTGTGACATTCTATCCGGAATATTATATTATCCCATTTATAAATCCGATAATTGACCATTGATTTTTATAGAGAATATCTTGTTTGAATGATCTGACGGTACATGTTTTTTGGGCTGAATATGGTCGAAATGACTATGAGTCTAGACCCTAGAGTAACACAATGCGTCAAAAAAGAAAAGAAAAAAGAAGGTTTGGTTTCCTTTTGTGAATCTGACTTATCGACCGGGCTGAAATCACCGGACTCATTTCGGTCAAACTCATTACAGTAAAACTTCAATAAATTAATAATATTGGGACTAATCAATTCTATCAATTTAGCGAAGTATTAATTTATCGATAAGTTAATGATATTAAATTATCGAAACGCTCTAAAATTAAGTTTCAAAATTTAAAGAAAAGAAAATATTTAAGTTAAACTTAATGGTTTCACATAATAACAAATATCTTGAGATATTATTTTCAATTCAAATTGATGTGTAATAAATTTTTGGCATAATATTATATAATATAGTTATAGTACATTGCATATATTATGTGCATAAATTTATATATCTTTTGATGTTAAAAGAAACAAAAAACAACAACACAAAAGAAGAGTGTAACAATAGCTCATACTTCTCAACTCAAAGGTGCCAAAAAATCCACGATGACAAACGAGATTCGAAAAGCATTGTGTGATTATAGTCATTCAAATCTAAATTTGACTCAGAGAGAAACACAAAAATGACGTCTTGAAAAAGTTAACATACAAGTGTGTCAAGGAACGATATCAAATACAATTAAGAGTGCATCAGAATATATCTCAAGTGAATCCAGTTTCTTGTAAAGAAACAATCTTATCAATAGTAAAGCTAAATGATTTCCTCATACAATTTGAAAAAGGCACTCCTAAACTCTTCAAGGAGTATAAGAAAATTAGAGATGAAGTCCAATGTTACATAAATGTGAACAAGAAACAAACAACTTTGGAATCTTATTTTAGTAACGCACTAGTAATGTAATGCTATTATAATGATTATTAATTTATATTTCAGTTGAGCCCTATTGGATACTTAAAAAATTTATTATCTTATAAATTTAGCGAGGTTATTAATTTAATACACTGGCCCAAGCCGGGACTGGTAAAAAATATTATTTTAGCGAAGTTATTAATTTATCACGGATTAATTTATCGAAGTTTCACTGTAGGTTTGTTTTTTGAGTCAGACTTACTCATCTTACTCAAAAATATGCAAGTGGCTTGATCCCATGAATTAGAGACATTTTGTTACCCGATTCAAACGGGTCCAAATCAGGAATTACGTTCGAGTCAGGTAGCGAGTCAGATCTGACTCGGAATCAAAAACAATCGGTATGACATCTCACTCGCATCGAGTCAAAGGTTGACTCATATCCATACATCCAGTAAGATGAGAACAAACATGTTGTTAGCATTTTACATTGAGCCACCGACCGAGCAAAACCCTGAGAAAAAATCCACAAAAAATTACTTTATTATTGGGACAAGTAAAACCATATCCAATAAAATAGGCGATTCTGTTCAAGCTTATATCACAATGTTGCTAATGAGGATGTCAGATTACTGGGGAGGGTACCAAAATCCACATAAAATTGAGACCTTCTAGTTTATTTTATATGGATTTTGGTACCCTCCCAATAAACGGCTACCTCCCATTAGCAACCCTGATATATCCTCGGCTAATCTAACATTGTATAAGTAATACTACGAGTATGAATCCAAGGAACTGTAATATTGTGGGAAGAACGTCATTACTTGCATCACTAACAACGCACTTGCTTACATGTTTTAATTCAGTAATATTATAATAATCATGCACTGTCTTGGTTTTTTTTAGTATAAGTGTATAAGTTAACATACAATGGATATACGATAGATATACATCGCCAAGACAGAGATCTTCGGGCCTACGATGGATATACGATGTCATGACAGGGACGTCTTTTCTGCCCAAATTTGCAGACCAACTAGGGGGTAAAGCTTTTAGGAGGGCATGTAAGTTTAGAACATGAGTTCGCAGCAAACATGATCAAGAGTAGAGTGGTCAAAACTAACAATTTAATGGACGCCGTTAGGAAGCTAGATGATCCCCAAAGTGAATTGTTATTGTTGCGTAGTTGTGCTGGAGTCTCTCGTCTGTATTTCTTTATGAGAACCACCAGGCCGGATTTTGTCATAGATGCTCAAGTTATTTTTGATGCTCACCTGTCGTTACATCTGCGACACATTGTTACTAATGACGGGCCTGGTATGGGGTTCTTCACGATCTGGAAGTATGTCTTCTCTACCACTCAGTTTGGGTGGTTTAGGTATCTACTTCATGGCTGATGCAATAAACTATTGCTACTTGGCATCTTGTATACAGACTCAGCCACTTCAGATCAGCATCCTTCGTAACGCTCAACTGCAGGGCCCTAATCACAACATGCAGCGCGCCATAAAGCTTTTCTCCAGCATATGTGGTCCGGACGTCAACATCGAGCTTACTGCCCCCATCCCATGAAGACCTTGGCGGTGATTTACTTTGATGTTGTCATGAAGGATTTACTGTTAAATTTTCCATGTCCTCTCGAGATTGTGCTATTTGGGAGTGCAATAAAGATATCCACGCACAAGACTACCTTAAGGCTATTCCTATCGAGGGGCTTAATCAGAGGGTTGGGGCTCAGGAATTTGGAGCAGTTTTACGGTATAGGCTTGGTATACCTCTTTTTGTGGAAGGTAGCATTTGTGCTTTTTGCGGGGAGGGATATGGGACATTATGGGGATCATGCCTTTGCGCACATGAGGTAGGCATCAAATTTCGTCACGATCTCGTGCGTGACATATTTGCGAGATATGTGTTTCCGTGCGGGGGTGCGGCTAGAAAAGAAGTAGATCTTGGTTTGTTGGCGGATGATGGGGTTCTCTCACTTGGTGATATTTTAGTCCTTAATTGGGACAATGGGTGTGACAAGTGTTTGGATGTAACCGGTGTTTCACCATTCACCGGAGGAGGGCTGCACACATATCGTCAAGGGTTAGCACTGAATAGGGTAGTTAAACGCAAGCATAAGAAATATTTGGAAAAATGCTTAGCCCATGGTTACAACTTCGGCACTTTAGCATTTACTACTTTTGGTGAACTTTGCACTGAAACAATGGATTTCTTGAAAAGGCTTAATAATCAATTATCTAGATTTGATGTTAGTGCCAAGAAATGCAACTATTTCTTTCATAGATTAGGAATAGCAATACAAAAAGGGGTTGGAGTGACTTGTCGCTAGGTGACAACTAGTTACTTGTAGTCGGTTTGTATTAAGTGTATAAGTTGAACATTTGTATTGAATGAATATGGTCACGTGGGCATATTAATTAAGAGCTAGGAATCATGTGCACATAATGCAGAGGAAAGGTGATGTACTAGGGGCGAAGTCAAGAATTCTAATACGGGGATGCAAAAATTTGTTTTGGGGTTGCAAAAAAATTTAAGAGGTGCAAATAAGCAAAATTAGGCTTGTAGATGGCCAAAAAATATTATGTTGGGCTTAAATTAGGTTTTGGAGCCAGCTGGGCAGGGGTGCAAATGCACACCCTTGTAATTAGGGGTGAGCATTTGGTCCGTAATCCGCGGATTAAACTGGGACCAACCGGTCTTTTGCGGATGGATGCCCGGACCGTTTGTTAATGGGTTGGATGCGAATGAAATTTTTAAAATCCAACGGATTACAGATCGGGCCTAGATGCAACCTTGAAAAATCCGTTGGACATCCATATCCGTTAAACTAAAGGCATTTATATAGTTATAGAAAATACTATGGTTTATTTAGGAATTTTTAATGGGTTGGATGCGAATGGAATTTTTAAAATCCAATGGATTACAGATCGGGACTAGATGCAACCTTGAAAATCCATTAGACATCCATATCCGTTAAATTAAAGGCATTTATATAGTTATAGAAAATACTATGGATTATTTAGGAATTTTTAAGGTGTTTGTTTGGGGCGTTGTACATGGCAGTTTTATATTTGCATACATATAATAGGATATATAGGTTTTATAAGGAGTCATTTGTGTTGGTTTATTTTCTTTACTATAAATCTTAACCAAAACAAATTCATTGAATTATCCGCATCCAATCCGTCCATCCGTGCATCCATTAAATGCAAATCCGTTGGATCTGGATTCGATGCGGATGCCAAATTTAAAATCCGTAATGCATTGGATTGGATGCGGATGAGGTGAAAACCGACCCATGCTCACCCCTTCTTGCAATGGGCTGGCTCCACCCCAGGATGTACTGTATCAATTCCACTATGGCACCACTATCTATATGGCTGCCATTTCGATTCTGACGGAAAGTTACGGCCATGTAATAAAAATCTCTCTTATGCCCCATGTAATGATTTTATATCACCTCGGCTGGAACGATGTAGTTTTTTTTTTCTTCTCTTGGAAAGTACTTGTATTGAAAACACCAAGTACTCTAGTCCTGAACTGGGGAGGAGGGAGTCCGGTGGGAGTATTACAATTTAGGAAAAAAGCTTGCAGTACCGTCATCTAGACTAAGTCTTATGGGCTAGATTGGAGGTGCTAGATTAGCACTTAAGTGTTGCGATTCAAAAAGAAATGTGGCAAAAAAGTTAACACTAGTTCTCTCTCCTACCGATTCTTTAGCATGTGAAGTAGCATGCTAGATAGTTCTGTTGAATGATTGGCGCTTGAAAAACTACATTTTCGCGGAATGGTTCGGTATTTGAGAGATTTATTTTTGATCGACGAATTTGAGATTTAAAGCGTTGAACCATTCAGTCACGAGTTGGCATTTGAGCGCGCGGAATGGTTATTATTTGGCGACGTCAATTTGCTAATCTAGCTGCTAGATTAGCACTCCCATAAGACTTAGGAGGTAGTCCTGACTGCTAATCTAGGTGCTAGACTTAGTCTAATGATGCGGCATAATTTGTATCAATAGAATCGAGTTTTGGCTGCCACTCGGCCACGGGGAGTATAATTAAAAAGCCTAGTAAGTGGTTATTTGTTTTTCCTTTTTTAACCGACTTGTTTGAATCTGGCTCATCTAGATATAACTCATTAATTTGTATATGGCTAAAAAATTATTAATTAGTAAAATTACAGAGCTTTTTTTATGAAATCATGTCATATGTGTGGTCAGCGAGTCATGTACAAAATGAAACCCGACTCCAATAACCCCTAATCAGATGTATGAGCTGAGTCATTTTTCGAGTCGGATATCAGAAAATAAATAAAAAAAAACACATTCTGATATACGACTCGAAACTAGTCAACAATCGAGTCAGATCCTAAACAAACATGCTGTAAGCAAATAGTTCGAGAAATTCCACATGTTCATCAATCTTAACTTTGGTTTTCTTTGAACTAGGGGTTTTGAAAATCAAGTTTGGTCCACTTTTAGTTAAAGATTATGTTAGGTAAGGAGCGGAAGTTAATTTTGTGTTCATGCCACTAAAGTCTTCTGGTTCTGGGTTGTAAACCATTCCAGCCTCCGCGTAATTATGTTACGACAAAAGTGAGTTCTTCAGATGGAAATCTAATTTTATATAAGTCAAAAAGTCGTATTCAGACAATAGACCCTACCATAGAGGAAACATTTGGTTCTCATGGCCGTTTAGTATTTAGTACCATGCCTATGTAATCCACGATTCCACGGCATATACGCGGCACAACTAACTGACATCATCGCCAACAAAAAGTAGATTTCCATATGAAATTACTGGTATTTTTGAAATGACTTATTTTAGTTCCATAATGGCATCTATATGTCACTTTGTAACTAGCTGGTATTTTTGATTCTGACGGAAAATTACTGTATTTGTTTTCTGTTTTTAGTGAACCTAGTGCTTCAAACAAGAACAAGTTCCGCGCAACTATGATCAAAATAGGAAAAACTTACTTTTACATTCAGGTCAGTTGGACTTTTTGACATTATGATCAAGACCAAATAAAAAATTGACTTTGACATGTTCTTAGGTCGTCTACCTACCTAATAGCAAAAACAAAAAGAGTTTGGTAGCTCTGGCCAAAACAATATGATCGATGTTAGAAGATTACAAACGTCTATGTCAAAAACCTCACGACATCTAATTAATCTTGTTAAATATCAAGTATATCTGGAGCACATAATTTTTTTTTTTTTTTGATCGATAAATTAAAACTTTTATAAAAAAGGAAGAGTACATGAAATATGGACTAAACCAGTAAGAAGTCCGAAAAAAAATTACCGATCAAAAAAGAAGGTGTGCAACAAGCCACCACCACCCCATAAAGACCTCTCCTGGGGCTAAAAAACTAAAAATGAAAAACCACCATAGACTCACCAGACAGAGTCACAACCACATAGTAAAAGAAAACATGCTAGAAACCTCAAGGAGGTTGAAAGATTACTTCCTTCCAGCTGATGGCAAGTTGCTCCAACGAGATACCGTAAAAAACACCTCTATTATGTAGCCAATAAGCTACGGTTAGCTTTATAGACTCCTTAATAGATGTCTCGCTTTTACTAATACCAAGGAAAGCTCTTTTGTTCCTTTCATCCCACAAACACCACAAGATTGCTGCAGGGAGAACTTTAAGCACCAGGTTCTTCCTTGGGGAATTAGCTCTCGTCGGCCACGATCTAATGAGATTAATAAGATCCGGAGGAGTGACCCACATAACAGAGAACTCTGAAAGGAAAAAACACCAAATTGACCAAGCTACTTTACAGTGAATGAGGAGATGGTTGGTTGTTTCTCCGTCTTCTATGCAAAGATAATGAGTGATTTACCCAATCATACGGCCAACCTTTCTTGCATATCACATCTTGGGTAGAGATCTTAGAATAACTAGCCACCCACATAAAAAAACTGACTTTAGTAGGCCAAAAACTCGACCACAATCTTTTCTTAGGAAGGAAATGCATAGGATGTGGGGTTGAATTATTGAGCCACTGGTAACAAGAACTAACGGAAAATACACCATTCGATTTCTCCCCACACCAAACCCTGGAGTCTAACTCATTAAGACCTGTAGATTGGAAATTATCAAGTAACGGAAGCAACGTTGTCAGTTCATTGATAACCATGTCCTGAACTCTTCTCGAAATGTGCAAATTCCAATTAACCATCCCATGCTCAATATTCCTGACTTCCGCCACTGCCGCCTCTTTGTTCTCGCAAATAGCATAAACCGCTGAAATCTCTCTCTAAGAGGAGAGTCAATGATCCACCTATCCTCCCAAAAACTAGTGTTATTACCATCTCCCACCAACATCCTACAATTCGATGAAAAAGAGAAGTAAATTTACAAATCCCTTTCCAAATGCTACGACCATGTGCTGTTTTCGGGGTCTTAGAGTTCCACCCAAAAGGTTCTTCTCCATACTTCTCAGCAACAATCTCCCCTTCCAAATGCTACAACCATCTGGAGCACATAATTAGGATAAGGTTATTAGGTTAATCACAGCATTTCAAAGCTGTTTTCAGTATATTCATTGATACTTTTTTTTCTTGATCAATATTCATTGATACTTATTGCATTAAACTAGCTAACAATATGCATGTTCTATAATCAATATATATAACATGGAGTATAACATAAATATCAAATAGACCTAGACTTCTGAAGCTAGCAGTCGGTACAAGTCATATTTTACCAAGATGCAATTGGACACGCATTTTTACAGATATACAATGGGATCAGTTGTTATCTTCTTCTGTTAGCTTCTGCCAACTTGGGTCTTGACTATTTAGTGGGAATTTAGTGGGAAAACTGCCACCAGGTGCATTCGCACTCAAAAATGCATGTCAAAATCACAGATCGATCTCGAGACAGTTGATTTTATCTCTCATTTTGCATTTCTTAATACAGAGAAAAAAAAAAAAAATTTTTGACACTTATGAGTTTGTTGCAAATTGCAATCAAATGTACAGCTCAAGCCAGCATAACACATGCTTTTCCATGCGATTACGTGAGGAACTGGTTGATTTGACTTTAAAGAAAAAATCAAAAAGAGAAAAAATTATTTCACAAAATTGGTCAATTAACCCAATAACGACAATTATCGGGTGAAAAAGACATGTAAATTTGATACTGTTTAAATGGACGAGAATGTAAAAATAGCCAGGATATAAACAGTTTCATCCCACCCATTTTCAAATACTTTTTCTTATTTTTAATTTACATCAGGATGCATCCAGTTTCACCCTCGTTTTTTCTTTTAATTTAAGCCAGGATGAATTCAAATTCATTCTTGTAATTTTTTTGGTGTCCATTTCACCCATACTAATTTTTATTCATCCATTAAAATCATGTTTTAAAAATATTTGGGCAATTGACCCATTTTCCGTTTTGGTCGATTTGAAAATCTTCACAGTGCTTACATTCTCGCATATACCAAACCATACACCATTGTACACCATGTAGCCATATAGGTCCCAGACCTAGTAACAATATACCGTTTTGGAAGAAAAAAAGGGTAAACTTCATAGTGGATGACACATTGTGGTGGTGTCTTAGATTAGATGTAAAAAATTTGGTGTTTAGGAATTATTTTTGTAATACCAGTCAAGTTGTGCACTGGGTTTTATAAATGGGTTTTGTTAATTTTTGTATCCATGCACAAATTAACAACCACTTATTACTGTTAGAAGTCGTAGATAATATCACAAAATAAGAGAGAAGATGTTATCATGCACTGGAATTTCATTTCGTTTTAAGCCTACATTTACAGGGGTTAGTCCTTGGGTGAGTTGGGGGAGTTGAGTGTATTTTGAATCTTGGGGATTTTGAGAGAGTTTGAGAGAGTGTTGGGAGTTTGAGAGAGTTTGGTGTTTTTGAGTTCAGGGAGTTTGGGAGAGTGTAGGGAGTTTGAGAGAGTTTATTAGAGGGAGTTTGGGAGAGTTTGGGGGAGTTTGGGGGAGTTTGAGAGAGTTCATTCCTAACTCATTTTCTTTAATAAGTAAAAGAAACAACAAATCCTCATTTGCAAGTAAAAATGATCTTTAAAAAAAATGAGGATTCTTTCAACAAATCCTCATTTCCAACAAATGATCTTTATTGTTGTGCAACGGGATGATTTTTTTTTTTTTTTTCATTTTAACGGTCTCCATAGAATTCTTTCACATGGAAATCTGAACTAAACCATATTGACCATAAACAATTTTGATTTTGTCCCAACAATATTGCTTCGAATAAATACTAAAACTATTAATGACAAGTTGAAATACAGAAAAAATTTCACTAAAAAGATATCACCAGAAATAAGAAAAATGTATTCACAGCAGTGAACCATGCACAATATGCACATTTAATGGTCGAGCAGTCCGGAATTAAGCATACAAGATTTTTTTATTTTTTTAAAGAGTCGAGCATCCAGGATGAATGTAATCTAATGAGAGAAACTGGGCACATATTTGATAAAACGCAAACATATTTTATTTATAAAATTTACATTTTTGTAACAAGCACTTCACTTGTGGATATCTCTTGCATACATCTCCTAGTCTCTGTCTATGATGTCTAGAATCTAAAGAGATAAGGAATGGAGGTGGATGCAAAAGAGAAAGTTAACTACACTATCTAACGGGATTAAACTACCAACAAGAAAAGAAAATTCACAATATGTTGTGCAGTACCTACCAATTCCTTGGTCTGTTATACTCTACTGACTCGTATTCCAATAGTTATTAGAAGATGTAAAATTTAACAGACAGGTGTGGAAACAAAGGCACCTGAATGTTCCAATTCCTTGGCCCGTTGTGTTCATATTACCATTCAAATTTAAATCTCTTTTACATTGATTTTAAGGCGTCCAGTAGGCATGCTTTATAGGTCTCACCAAGCAATGAGTCGATCTTAATTGGCAAAATCCCACAAGAAATATGGAGCTGACAAGATAAAAAAAGGCATACCTGAAGAGCCGTTTCCTCCTCCTATATTTTTTTTAGACCAAACTCCTTCCAAATCTCTACTCTTTTGAGAGATTTGTGTACAAGCAAAAATACACTATCAACTCTCCAGAACTCCTCAAAATAATCAAATCCCTAGCATTCTGGGGTTTTACCACTAACAGGGAGTTCAAGAGCTTTTTTCAAACTCTCTCACGACGAACAGGGGTTTTCTAGGGAGTTTAGGAGACTCTTATAAACTCTCTCACGACTCAAAATTGTATATTAGAATAGTCTAGTGGTATTTTGAGAGACTCCTCAAACTACACCACCCCCACGACTAACGTTGTCTTAATGGAAAAACCCAACTACACTCAAATCCCTAACTCCCTTGAGGACTAACACCCTGTTAGTGTACTTTTCATTCTCTCAAAATTGTATTTTAGAATAGTCTAGTGTCTAGAGTAATAATAATATAATATGAGTACGAATCCACATCATAGTATGAACAACGAAGATTGGTTACACCACCAACAAACGCATTTGCTTACATGTTTCTAATAATAATCACGTTGTCTTAATTTAATCAGAGCATCTTAATTTGTATGAGTTGAACATTTTTCTATGGAATGAATATGGTCATGTAGACATTTAAGAAAAATTGATCAAAAAAAAAAAGACAATAAGAAAAGATAGTAATCATGTGCAGATTAGATGAAAGTTGATTTATGAATTTATTATATCAATTCCACTATGGCACTACCACTATCTTTATGGTCCCATGAATGGTCTTATATGTCTTATATCACCTTGGCTGTAACGGGGATATAATAGTCAATCGTTTATTTTATTTTTTTGTTACAGGTTGAGAAGGTGCCCGTTTTTGCAGTGCATATATGCTTTTGTGTGATATCCAATCGCTTTTGCGTAGGAAACCTTACTGCGGGTTTATACCAAATTCCTACGAATATACCAAACCCATATAAAACAAAGCTATCATAACAACATGATTTACTAAACTGCTAGTGCTACACCGTCATTAAACATAGTGCATCCGCTAGCAATCTTGCAATTTAAAGTTACCCAAAATTATTTTTGGACACGATACACGATTGAATCGATGATTTGATATATTGTTAGGGTTAGGAAACGAATTGACGAACAATAAAAAGACACATACTTAACGTGGTTCGGCAAGATGTGCCTACGTCCACTGATGAATCCCCTTAGGGAGTGATATTTTATTGATCTCAGAATTACAATTGATCTATGAAGGAATTTTTCCCTATCAGCTGGCCTCCCCTTTTGGGATTGTAATTCCCTCTATTTATACAAATGTGAATTAGGGTCTTCCCCTAATTGCCTCCTGGTCCTAGATCTAGAAACAAACGGTAAACTTCATAGTGGATGACACATTGTGGTGGTGTCTTAGATTAGATGTAAAAGAATTGGTGTTTAGGAATTATTTTTGTAATACCAAGTCAAGTTGTGCACTGGATTTTATAATAGGGTTTTGTTAATTTGTGCATCCATGCACAAATTAACAAAAGTTATAAACAATATTAAAAGATAAGAGAGATGTTATCATGCGTTGGAATTTCATTTCATTTGAAGCCTACAATTAGTGTTTTAATTCTGTACAAATTGTATTTTAGAATGAGTCTAGTGTCTGGAGTAATTATATAATATGAGTACGAATCCACATCATAGTATGAACAACGAAGATTAGTTACACCACCAACAAACGCATTTGCCTACATGTGTTCTTACAGTAATCACGTTGTCTTAATTTAATGAGAGCATCCTAATTTGTATAATCTGAACATTTGTATTGAATGAATATGGTCATGTAGACATTTAAGAGAGCTAGGAATCATGTGCATATTAGAGGAAAGTTGATTTATGAATTTATAATATCAATTTCACTATGGCACTACCACTATCTCTATGGCCCCATGTAATGGTCTTATCACCTTGGCTGTAATGGGGATAACTAGTCAATTGTTTTTCTTGTTACAGGTTGAGACGGTGCCCGTTTTTGTAGTGCATATATATGCTTTTGTGTGATATCCAATCGCTTTTGCGTAGGAAACCTTACTGCGGGTTTATACCAAATTCCTAGGAATATATCAAACCCATATAAAACAAAGCTATCATAATCACAAGATTTACTGAACTGCTAGGTGTAAGTTGGGTTGTGCTAGCACGAGCCCAGCCCAGCCCGCTAAAAGTTAAGCACAATCAAGCTCAGCACAGCACGTGACTCAGCCCAGTACGGCACATCACGTTAGTTTCATGGGACGAGCTGGACTTGACTAATCGGCATAATAGCCCAGCACACGACACGAATAAACACGTGGCACGGCACAACACATCATGTTAAGAAAGCACGTCATTTAATAATATGTATAAAATACTACACAACATGGCACAATACATCATATTTTAGGTATATTTCACAAAAGTATTGACATTTTATTATTGTTATGTTGACTTATTTTCATAATAACACATATGATACCTAAATATTTGGAAAATATAAATAAATGTGTCCGGCACATCACGTTTATTTTTCTGACACAACCCATCCCAGCACACCTTTTAGTACGGCATATGATAATTTCCAACACAACACAACAGGACACATAGAATGCTAAGCACGTGATTTCGTGGGCTGGGTTGTGATGGGCCGGCACGTTTTACACCTCTAGCTACGCCCTCATTAAACGTAGTGCATCCGCTAGCAATTTTGCAGTTTAAAGTTCTGTGACTTCTGTCAACAATGTTAGACTAGATTATATACAAGCTAAATCTTTTTCGCTTGGTCTACTAGTTTGGAATTAGATGTTCGGGAAAATTAAGTTTGGTCAAGTTTTAGTGAAGATTAAGTTTGGTCGATTTTTTATTTTTTTTTTAAGTTTTTTTTTTATAGATAACGGCCTTCAGAAAGGCTAATGGTCCCCCTCAACTGTTGGTAACAACCAACCATGAGGCACAGACCAGTACATAGAGGCATTGTTTGTTTTTGCCCATTGAGCTAGCTCATGAGCTACATAATTACATACACGAGGTTGAAAATTAAAAATACAAGCCACTAATTTAGAAGAAAAAAACTGAATGTCTTTTAGAATATCATCCGTATGAGAATCTCCATCAAACAAGCTAGCTGAAAATTGATCAATAAGATTCTTCACATCACTTTCAACAATTATATGAATTAACTTCTGTTCCAAGGCTTTCTTCAGGACTGCCCATATAGCTCTGGCTTCAGCTTCTTTTGCAGACTTTACTTCAAAAATCAGGGAAGCACAAAAAGAGGCTTTGCATGAGGAATCCCTCATCACATATCTTGCATCATTAGCTCCAGTAATGTCATCATAGGCACCATCAGTGTTACACTTTATCCGGCCAAAAGAGGGGGGCGTCCATTTATCACATAAATTAATAGGGGTAATGGGAGAAACAGTAAAGCAGGGTTTCCTAGTTAGAAGCATGGCTCTAGCCATTTCTAAGACTGCTGAATGGGTTTCTTTCAGATTTTGGAAGATTAGGTTATTCCTACTGGTCCAGAGAGACCATGGGATAGTGACAAAGAGACATTGCGCCTCATCAGGTAGTCTAGACACATGGTCCGTTAACCAAAACATTAACCAGTCGATGAAGGACTTATTTTGAAAAAATTGAGTGTTGACACAAAAAGCAGAGAAAAACCAAACACGGCTAGCAAAAGGACAAAGGACCAAAGTATGCATTATGGATCCTTGAGGATCATTAAACCTAGCACAATCAACACTATGCATGTGCATTCTAGTATGCAAAACAGTTCTAGCAGGTAGAGCATTTCTAGAAGCTTTCCATGTGAAGACTTGGATTCTGTAAGGAACCCTAATCTTCCAAATACACATCCAAATATTTTTACAAGGGGAGGGCCTAAGCCCTCTGATTCCCATGTAGGCAGATTTTGAAGAAAACTTGTCATTCTTTGGAAGTTCCAAAGCCCTCCTATCAGGAGTGCATAACTGGCTTAAGGGAATGGTGATAATCTTCTTAACAGAAGCATTATCAAAGTGAGTATTTAATCTAGACAATTTCCAAGTTCTAGTAGAATGATCAATGAAGTAAGAGACTTTAATGCTAGGGTCATGTGGGACTAAAGGATTAGGTGTGGCAGTGCCCAAAGTAGGGATCCATTTGTCACACCAGGGGTCAATAAAATGACCATCCCCAACAATCCAAGAGATGAAAGTCTTAATGAGTTCTTTTATAGCATGCAAACACTTCCAAGTCCAAGAGCACTTACTAGTGCACTTGGCATTCAAGAAATCAATTCTAGGAAAGTATTTAGCTTTAAGAATAGTGGCTAGCATACAATTTGGATTTTATGGAATTCTCCAAGCATTCCTAGCCAGCATAGCTAGGTTATTCAATTTAGCCATTCTAAATCCCAGACCAGCTTCTGGATTAGGGGATCCTGAGAATGTCCCACCCCAAATGATTAAGTTTCCTATCTTTAGGATCTAAAGTTTGGTCGATTTTGTTTGGTAAAGAGCGAAAGTTTATTTTGTCCTAAGTGCAGCGAAGTCTTGTGCTTCTGTTATGTTGTCGATGTTTTAAGAAGGTTCCAGATTTTTCTAGAATCATCCAGGTGTTTCCTTATTTTGGTATAGCTAGAGGTTTCTTGTTTTAGCTAAACTCAAGGTTTCCTTTCTTAGCTATGTTTATGTTTCCTAGTATAAGTCATATACTTGGAAGACAAGTTTGTAACCTATATAAATAGGTGTACAAGTCTTAAGGAAAAACACAAAGCACAATCTAGAGAAGAGTTCTCATAACTAGAGAATTTTAGGGTTTAGAACGTTTGGTTCATAGAGAATTGTTTAGGGTTTGTGAACAGCATCTTGTTGGTCATAGTTGTGGTTTATTCTCTGTAATTCGTTCTATAATAAGAGTTGATCGTAGCCGTTTGTGAACGTAGGCACATTGCCGAACCACGTTAAATCTTGTGTCTTTCTTGTTTCGTTTAGTGCATCTTATTTTATGTTTTCTTTAGTTCTACGTGATCCAAAGAACTAGTGTCTCGTGAAGAGGTTAATTCTAAGGTCTTAATCCTAAAAAGTGGTGCGGTGAGCGTGGAGAGGATCATAGTTAGAAGTAAAGATGTCAGATTCCACATCTGGTGGAGTTTTCTCGAAGTTGCATGGATTTGATATCATCAAGTTCAATGGAAAGAATAATGTTACATCATGGCAAACTGATGTAAAAGATATTCTTGTTAGTATGAAACAAATTAAAGTAATCAAGGAGAAGCCAACGGTCTTACCAAAAGAGTGGACCGACGAAAAGTGGGCTGACCTTGATATGGAGGCTTGTTCAACTATTCTCTTGTGTTTGTCGAGGGAAATTACTCATAATTTTTCGAGTGAAACTTTGGCAAAGGATTTTTGGGAGAAATTAGAGAAGCTCTACTTACAAATGGATTTGACTTCTAAACTTTACTTGAAGCGTAGACTCCATGCCTTTAGGATCTCTCCAGATAAGTCTATGATTGATCATATTAATGAGTTTAATAAGATCTGTTCTGATTTGTCTAATATCAGTGTCAATATCTCTGATACGGATAAATCCATGATATTATTGTGTTCTTTTCCTCTATCGTATGATGCTTTCGTTGACTATTTGCTGAGTGGGAAAACCGATGAAGACTACGATGAAGATAAGTTGGTTTTCGATGATGTGGTCTCTGCTTTACAAGCTAAGGCATTAAGGAAGCAAGAGTTCAGAGATGAAGCACAAGTCGAGGGCTTGTTTGTTTACAGAGGAAAGAATAGTAATAAGAATTCGAAGTCAAATAATCGTTCCAAAAAGAGCGATATTGATTGTTATTATTGTCAAAAAACTGGTCATATTAGGGCTGATTGTCTCAAGCTTAAGGCAAGAGATGAGAAACGTGAGAAATCAGTTTCGAAGAATATTGTTGCTTCGGTTTCTGAAGGTAGTGAAGTTTTAGAAAACCCAATGTGTGGTTTTGATGACGAAGTGTTAACCATTACATCAAAGAGTTATCTCAATGGTGGTTGGATGCTTGATTCCGGTGCTTCGTATCATATGTGTCCTTCAAAGGATTGTTTCACTACTTATAGAGAGGTGAATGGTGGTACTGTTATGATGGGCAATTCTAATGCCTGCAAAACAGTTGGAGTTGGTACGGTACAAGTTCGTTCGCATGGTGTTATCACAACACTTTCAGAGGTTAGACATGTTCCAGATTTGAGGAAGAGTTTGATTTCGTTAGGAGTACTTGAATCTCTTGGATACAAGTATGTTGTTGAATATGGATTCTTGAAGGTATTCTACAATGGTAGTTTGAAGATGACCGGTGAAAGACATGGTAATTTATATTTCTTACAAGGAGATATAGTTTGTGGTGGAGCTATGGTTTCTCAATCAATTGATGATAAACATGTGGAGTCAACACGTTTATGGAATATGCATCTTGGGCATATGAGTGAGAAAGGTATGTCCGTGTTGAGCAGTAAAGGCTTGCTTGGAGGTGAAAATACTTGCAAGCTTGATTTCTGTGAGCATTGTATCTTCGGAAAACAATGTAGGAGAAGTTTTGGTACCACTATACATCACACGCAGGGTATGTTAGATTACATCCATTCAGATATTTGGGGTCCCCCTCGTACAGTTTCTAAGGGAGGTGCAAGGTGGTTTGTGACCTTTATCGCTGACTTTTCGAGGAGAGTTTGGCTTTACACCATGAAGCATAAGAATGAAGTCACCGAGGTGTTTAAGAAGTGGAAGACCATGGTAGAGAAACAACTTGGTCGTGTGGTTAAGAAGATACGTTCCGATAATGGCGGTGAATACATCCAAGACCCACTAAAGGAGTTTTGTGAGGAACAAGGTATCGTTAGGCACTTCACAGTCAAGGGTACACCACAACAAAATGGAGTAGCGGAGAGAATGAATCGAACGTTACTTGAGAGAGCACGGTGCATGTTGTCAAACGCAAGTTTAGACAAGATTTGGTGGGCTGTAGCAGTGAATACGGCGTGCTATTTAGTGAATCGATCACCATTAACAGCTATTCAGTGTAAGTCACCTATGGAGGTATGGACTGGTAATCCCATGAACTATTCTAATTTGAAGGTGTTTGGTTGTCCAGCCTATTTTCATGTGAAAGAAGATAAGTTAGGTGTTAGGGCTAAGAAAGCAATTTTCTTAGGTTATCCATTAGGTGTGAAAGGATACCATCTATGGTGTCCAGAATTGAATAAGTTCATAATTATTCGTGATGTGACCTTTAATGAGAAAGTGATGCTTGATTCAAAGAAGTTCACAAGTTGGGACTCTAGAATTGAAAGTGAGAGTAGTAGCGGTGTTGAAGATGATTCGATATAGGTGGAGCAAAGAGTTCCTAGTTCATCTCCTATAGAAGAAGAAAAAGAAACTCTTGTAGAAGATGAAGTTGAGTTTGAGGTTCCTAATGAGGAATCTTCACAACAACAAGTTGAGAATATTCCATCCTTGACGTCTCAACGTGAGAGACGTCCGCCAACCCGTTATGGTTTTGATGAGTATGCGTCTTACGCATTATCTGTTTTTGAGGATGAGCCGTTTACCTTTGAGGAGGCAATGTGTAATACTCATGCCATTGAGTGGAAAACAGCCATGGATGAGGAGATGAAGTCTCTTCACAAGAATCGCACTTGGGAACTTGTTAAGTTGCCTAAGGGTCGAAAAAATATTGGGTGCAAGTGGGTCTATACGGTAAAGGATGGAATTCCAGACTATATAAGGGTATCGTTAGTGGTGTACGATACAAAGAAAGGTTAGTGGCTAAGGGATATGCACAAAGGGAAGGTGTGGATTATAATGAAGTTTTCTCTCCGGTTGTTAAACACACTTCTATCCGAGTCCTTTTAGCATTTGTTGCGCAGTTTGACTTAGAGCTCGAGCAATTAGTCGTCAAGACTGCATTCTTGCATGGAAATTTGGAGGAAGACATTTATATGTCACAACCCATTGGTTATGAAGTTGCTGGTAAGGAATATTATGTGTGTCGACTTGAGAAATCATTGTATGGTTTGAAGCAATCGCCAAGGCAATGGTACAAGAGGTTTGATACGTTTATGTTGCAACAAAAGTATACTCGTAGTAAATACGATCAGTGTGTGTACTTTAAGAAGTTTCCAGATGGAAGTTTTGTTTATCTTTTACTCTATGTGGATGACATGCTCATAGCTGCAAAGAGCAAGTCCGAAATTGATGTTTTAAAGAATTAATTGAGTTTAGAGTTTGAGATGAAGGATTTGGGTCCATCTAAGAAGATTTTGGGTATGGAGATTACTCGAGATAGATCTAATGGGAAGTTATGTCTTACTCAGAAATCATATCTTGAGAAGGTTCTTCGTCGCTTTGGAGTACATAACTCCAAAGCTATTAGTGTTCCAATACCGCCTACAGTTAAGTTGTCAAACAGTTGTGTCCTACTACAACTGAGGAGAAGGAGTTCATGTCAAAGGTTCCCTATGCTAATGCGGTAGGTTCTTTGATGTATGCTATGGTTTGTACTCGTCCGGATATTGCGCAAGCTGTTGGTTTAGTTAGTCGTTATATGGCTAACCCTGGGAGCGCACATTGGTATGCGGTGAAGGTAATTTTGAGATATCTTAATGGGACCTTGGATACTGGTTTAGTGTTTGAGAAAGAGCAGAATTTGAAGGTATGTGGATTTGTTGATTCTGATTATGCGGGTGATAGAGATAAGTGTCGTTCTACTTCGGGGTATTGTTTTACATTGATTGGAGGACCTATCAATTGGAGGTCTATGTTACAATCAATCGTAGCTTTGTCAATTACGGAGGCAGAGTATATTGTTGTGACGGAGGCTGTTAAGGAAGCATTATGGCTTCATGGTTTAGTTAAATCCTTGGGGATTATACAACGGAGTGTTGTTGTGAACTGTGATAGTCAAAGTGCTATTAATTTAGTAAAGAACCAAGTTTATCATGCAAGCACCAAGCATATTGATATTCGTTATCATAAGGTTCAAGAAGTGATTGATAACGTATTAGTACAACTATTGAAGGTTGATACTGAAGATAATCCAGCAGATATGTTGACGAAAGTCGTTCCGAAGGTCAATTTTGAGAAGTGTCTCATCTTGATCAATGTTGCTCGTTGTTAAGGCCCTAGAGGCATTAGAGGCTACGGTTAACTTGTGAAGATCAAGCTCAGTTTTGTGGAAACATCGGCAAGGTGGAGAATATTTCATATTATGTTTCTCATCCTTTGCTTTGTGGAATTTGTTGGAGAAAATGAGTTTATTGTTCTGGTTTTATGGTCTTGGTGAGAATTGAACTTAGGACCTTTGGGTCTCTAAGAGCACTTACTCATTTTCTTATGAGTGAATGAATTAGAACCTTTAGTCCCACATTGGGTATAACTAAAGAGGAGTTCCACTATATAGCTATTCCTTTATGGATAGTTAGTAAAACAATGTGGGTGAAACAGGTGGGGCGAAATATTTTTGCCATTACTTAGTCTTAGGGCTCGTGCCTGCGCCGTGGACATGGATCAACCAAGATCTATCACTTTGACAAAATGATTTTAAATTATTTCCTTAAATATTTTACAATCAAAATAAATTTTTTCTTGGGGGCGTCGACTGCAGCGTAATATATTTTATTGCCTAGTTTAAAATTATGATGACATATTTTCGACATTGATTTCTTTCCAAAAATCAAATTATACTACCATAAATTCGAGTTAATGCCATAGCTGTTTTCTGTCCGTTTTACTCCTTATTGCCTTGCATGGCGCAAGGAATTGATTCTCCACCAATTGCATTTATCGCACCTCTCCCTTTTCTGCTATAAAAGTGACTCGAAACTTTCATTTCAATTTGTGTCCAGAAGAGCTACTATCCTCTTCTTTTAGTCTCTCTCCCTCTGTGTGGTTTTTACTTTCATTCTGTGCCATTGTGTTGAGTTCGTAAGAGTCGGAAAGTACTGTAGTGCTAACAGTGATTGCAACGGCAGTTTTATCCTGGATACGACTTGACCACAGGGTATAGGCATCACTCATTCTTGAGGCGTACCGGTCAACTATCGTGTTAAGGACAACGTGTTGAACACGTGACTCTATCATATGTTTGTTGTCCATTGAGTGTTTATTTACCTTTCAGAAATTTATTTCTAACATCTTCACATCTTCTTTTAGTGTTTTATTGTTACAGTTGCAACAATCTTAACACGATAGTTCTTTTATGTCTGTAACAATGGGTAAGAATGATGTTGAAAGGCCTGCAAAGTTCAATGGGAAAGACTTCAAAAGATGGCAATCGAAGATGTTATTTTTTCTGAGTTATCATGAGTTGGTTCATTATGTTTTGGTTCCTTTTGATGAGGGTATGAAGGATATGGGACGTGAACTTGAGTTGGAGGATTGGGTTAGGCAGAACTATATGGCCAAAAATCATATTCTCAACTGTGTAGAAGATGTTATGTATGACTTCTATATTGCAAAAGAGAACTTTAATGCTTTTGATTTATGGGCTGCTTTAGAGGCAAAATACCAAGATGAAACTGTTGGAAGTAAGAAATTCTTGGTAGCTAAGTTCATGGAATACAAAATGTCGAATGACAAATCTGTGGTTGATCAATTCCTTGAATTCCGGTAAATTATCAATGAAATTCTTGCGGAAGGTATGGTGATTGATGAAACTTTTCAAGTGTCTGCTGTCATTGAGAAATCACCTTCTTCCTGGTCTAAGTATACAAGAAGAAACTGAGACATGAAACTGGTGAAGTCACTATGGTTGATTTGGGTAAGAAGATTTAAGTTGAAGAATTGTTATGCTCCAAGGACAAAAATGTATCTTCTGCAAGGGACATGTATAACAAAGCTCATGTGACTGAACACAAAGGTTCCAATGCTGATAAGAACCGAAACAACTCCAAGAAACCTCCAGGCAAGAAAGGTATGTTTCAGAAACCTAAATCTAGCATTAATAAAATTAAGGGTGATTGCTATGCTTGTGGAAATCCTGGCCATATAGCGGTTCATTGTAGAAACCGTAAGGACCTTAAAAACAAAAATAATGCTAATTTGGTTAATAACAACAAAGATGAATTTTCTGGCACGGTGTCTGAAGTCAATTTGGTAACAAATGTGAGAGACTAGTGGGTAGACTCTGGTGCTACCAAACATGTCTGTGGAAACAGAGATATGTTCACCTCCTATAATAAAGTAGGGGAAGGAGAGAAACTCTATATGGGTAACTCATCTGCAGCTGCGGTTGTAGGAAAAGGCAAAGTTGGGCATAAGCTCACTTCTGGCAAGACTCTCACATTGAATGAAGTTCTTCATGTTCTGTACTTCTGCAAAAATCTTGTTTCTTGTGGTGTTTTAGATTATAAGGGTTTTAAAATAGTAATAGAATCTGGGAAATGTGTTGTAACTAAGGTAAGGATTATGTAGGGCAGGGTTATAAGACTGAGGGTTTGTATAAGCTTAATGTAAACTCTGCTGTAATGAATAAGAATGATTCTTCTGCTTATGTTTGTGAGTCTTTGAATGTTTAGCATGGTAGAATTCAACATATAAATTATAAGTCAATACATAAACTAGCTAATGTAGGCTGTATACCCAAATTTAGTTTGGAAAAGGAACACAAATGTGAAGTATGCGTAGAATCAAAGTATGCTAGAAAACCTTTTAGCAAAAAAGTTCATAGAAATTCTAAGCCCTTAGAATTAATTCACTCAGACCTAGTTGATATGAAATCGGTTCAAACTAGAGGTTGTAAGAAATGGTTTGTTAGTTTTATAGACGACTATACGAGGTATTTTCATATATATTTGCTTAGAGGTAAGGATGATGCCTTAGAAGCCTTTAAGATGTATAAACAAGAAGTTGAAAACCAATTGAATACTACCATTAAAACCATTAGGTCTGACCGTGGTGGTGAGTACAGAATCCCTATAGGAGATTATGTGTAAAACATGGCATAATACACGAAGTTACCCCTCCTTATTCACCTCAGTCCAATGGTGTAGCTGAACGCAAGAACCGTACCCTTAAGGAGATGATGAATGCCATGTTAATTAGTTCAGGATTACCTTCGAACTTGTGGGGGGGAAGCAGTCCTCTCAGCCTGCTATATCCTGAATAGAGTACCTTTAAAAGGATCAGATGAAACTCCATATGAATTGTGGAAAGGTAGACAACCTTCTTTTGCATACTTCAAAGTGTGGGGGTGTTTGGCTAAGGTTCAGATCCCTAAACCTAAGGCAACCAAGATAGGACCCAAAACTGTTGACTGTGTCTTCATAGGGTATCCTGAGCATACTCCTGTATATAGATTTATGGTTGTGAGTTCTGATATTTCTGAAATTTGTGTGAATACTATTATGGAGTCTAGGGATGCTATGTTTTTTGAAAATGTTTTTCCTTTGAAATAGAGGTGTTAATCCCCTAGATGTCCCTTCAACCAGTCAGAATTTACCTTTAGAGGAAGATGAAGTAGAAATCGAGCCTAGGAGAACTAAAAGGGCTAGAACCAAAACCTCCTTTGGACCTGACTTTGTAACACTAGCAGAGTCTGATCCTCAAACTTTTAGAGAGGCCATGACTTCTCCGGAAGCTCCATGGTGGAAAGAGTCCAGTATTAGTGAAATGGAATCCATCAAAGAGAATGATACGTGGGAGATAGTAGATTTACCTCCAGGGTGTAAGGCCATAGGATGTAAATGGATCTTCAGGAGGAAACGTAACATAGATGGAACTGATCAAAAATACAAGGCTAGGTTAGTAGCTAAAGGCTATAAAAAACAAGAAGGTGTAGATTTCTTTGATACTTACTCACCCGTTACGAGAATTACTTCCATTAGGATGTTAATTGCTATAGTTGCGGTTCATAACTTAGAGATACATCAAATGGATGTAAAGAGAGCTTTTATAAATGGTGAATTAGATGAAGAAATTTACATGGAACAACTTTGAGGGATTTGTAGTGAAAGGTTGTGAAAACAAAGTTAAATAAACTGAAAAAATCTTTATATGGATTGAAACAAGCACCTAAACAATGGCATGAAAAATTTGATCATGTAATGTTTTCTACTGGTTTTAAAATCAATAAATCTGACAAGTGTGTCTATACTAAACTTGTGAATGATGCCTGTGTAATTGTATGCTTGTATGTTGATGATATGCTTATACTTGGTACAAACATGGATGTAATTAATTCCACTAAGAGCATGCTAAATGAGAACTTTGACATGAAAGACTTAGGACCCGCAGATGTAATATTAGGGATGGAAATTAGAAGAAATTCTAACGGTTATAGTCTTAGTCAATCTCATTATGTTGAATCTGTGCTTAGAAAATTCAATCATTTTGATTGTAAACCTACTTATACTACGTATGATCCTTGTTGTAGACTCAAAAATAATAAGGGTAATGGAGTGTCACAACTTGAATACTCATGAGTTATAGGAAGTCTGATGTATTTGATGAACTGTACTAGGCCAGACATTGCTTATGCTGTGAGTAGGTTAAATAGATATACTTGTAATCCAGGGAAGGAACACTGGGATGCACTTTTTAGAGTGTTGAGATATTTGAAATACACTTTGACCTTTTGTTTGAATTATGAAAGGTACCCTGCCGTCCTTGAGGGATTTTGTGATGCAAACTGTATATCGTGCTCAGAGGAGTCTAAGTCTACGAGTGGATATGTTTTCACTCTAGTAGGTGGGTCTGTTTCTTGGAAGAGTTCCAAACAGACCTGCATAGCTCGATCCACTATGGAATCTGAGTTTATTGCGTTAGATAAAGCAGGAGAGGAAGCCGCTTGGCTAAGATGCTTTTTAGAAGACATTCCTCTCTGGCATAGGCCTGTGCCAGCTATATCTATACATTGTGATAATCAAGCTGCCATAGCTAAAGCTAAAAACAACTACTATAATGGGAAGTCTATACACATTCGTAGAAGACAAGATACCCTGAAAGAACTAATCTCAAAAGGCGTTATTTCCATTGAATGGTTAAGATCCAAGGAGAATATTGCGGACCCTTTGACGAAAGGTTTGTCCAAGGAGATAATTAGTAATGCATCGAGGGGGATGGGGCTTAGGCTCATTAAATAAACTTGCCATGAAGGATACTCAACCTTGCCGATTTGGAGATCCCAAGATCAAGGTTTTGAATGAGACAACTAATTTGTGGCGGGTCAAGGAAAACACTATCAGACAATTTCTTTCTCTGCCCCTTCCCTATGGTGTAGACGTGATAGTGTGACTGCATGTGAAGGATGACTTTTAACTAAGTCTTAATGAGTTCTGTAGTTTCAATTTAATATTGAAGTGGGGTGTAGCAGTAAACACTCTTGATGGAACTCACCTATCTGAATGTAGAAGTGGGTCGCTTCTTATATGAGAATTGAGCTGATTCTCTAGAGCATTCTGAGAAATTGGATTTGTCAAGGGCCAAAAAGGACACAACGACACGTACTTGACAGCACCTAGAGACATATCATGTGTGGTTATTATCGCGGATTACACCAAACGATGGCAGTTCAAGACATCGCGTTCACTGTCCATTAAGTAGTTCCGACAATTTCTCACTAAGCAAAGGTTCAAGACCTCATGGACACCTCTTGCCTAAGTGGTATTTCTCACTTTCCGTTTTCTGATTTTTATCGGTATTTCATTCATGTGGGGGATTGTTGGAGAAAATGAGTTTATTGTTCTAGTTTTATGGTCTTGGTGAGAATTGAACTTAGGACATTTGGGTCTCTAAGAGCACTTACTCATTTTCTTATGAGTGAATGAATTAGAACCTTTAGTCCCACATTGGGTATAACTAAAGAGGAGTTCCACTATATAGCTATTCCTTTATGGATATTTAGTAAAACAATGTGGGTGGAACCGGTGGGGAGAAATATTTTTGCCATCACTTAGTCTTAGGGATCGGGCTCGTGCCTGCTCCGTGGACATGGATCAACCAAGATCTATCACTTTGACAAAATGATTTTAAATTATTTCCTTAAATATTTTACAATCAAAATAAATTTTGTCTTAATGTGGGGAGGGGGGCGTCTGACCAGGAGCAATATATTTTATTGCCTAGTTTGAAACTATGATGACATATTTTCGACATTGATTTCTTTCCAAAAATCAAATTATACTGGCATAAATTCGAGTTAATGTCATAGCTGTTTTCTGTCCGTTTTACTCCTTATTGCCTTGCATGGTGCAAGGAATTGATTCTCCATCATTTGCATTTATCGCATATCTCCCTTTTCTGCTATAAAAGAGACTCGAAACTTTTATTTCAATTTGTGTCTAGAAGAGCTACTATCCTCTTCTTTTCGTCTCTCTCCCTCTGTGTGGTTTTTACTTTCATTTTGTGCCACTGTGTTGAGTTCGTAAGAGTGAGCAAGTACTGTAGTGCTAAAAGTGCTTGCAACGGGCAATTTTATCCTGGATACGACTTGACCACAGGGTATAGGCATCACTCATTCTTGAGGCGTACCGGTCAACTATCGTGTTAAGGACAACGAGTTGAACACGTAACTCTATCCTCTGTTTGCTGTCAATTGAGTGTTTATTTACCTTTCAGAAATTTATTTCTAACATCTTCACATCTTCTTTTAGTGTTTTATTGTTACAGTTGCAATAGAATTATTTACCAAGTAATCCCAACAGCTTCTAGGTTGTATACCAAACCAGCCTCCGCGTAATTATGTCTTGACAAAAGTGAGTTCCTAGAAATTTGACTTTAATAAAAATTGAGTTCTCAATGCGGCAAAATCTTCCTGCTCTTCTAGGCAGCATTCATGTCATGTGGTAAAAACAATTGAGTACTTGTAATGGGAAATCTACTTTTATAAACAAAAATCCTATTCAAACATTTGCCTTCCTTACCACCGAAGAAAACATTTTTTTATTTTTCATGATCGATAGTACAAGTCTAAAGTAATATTGCTTGTATGCGTACGAATCCAAAGCATATAAGAAGCACAACATCATTACTTACTATTAGTTTTAATATATTGATAGTTAATTAGGATCTTTGAACTTCATGATAATCACACAATAAAATACGAATAGATTAGTCTAGGAGAAATACCTTACAGCGCTAATCCGTAATACATCACCGATCATTTTTGTGTAGCCGTAATACCTTGTGGAGGTCTTGGTTTCTCTTTATTCACCTTTTATGTTATGAACGATTAATTATCGAACCCAATACTGATGGCTATTGTGTTCCTCTTATAGGTAGAAGGAGGACCAAGTTCCTAGGGTTTAGTTGTAGCATTACATCTCGACCGTCCATCAAAGAAGAGATATTAGGAAGTAATCCCAAAAATGGTAACCGATATAACTTAGCAATATTCTATAATTAATCAAAATTATTACATGGCCCAATGGAATATTTCTATGTATAGACATATTCTTACATTCTCCCACTGGTCCATGAGATAATTTATATATAATGGTTAATCATAGAAAACATAAGCGCGCATAATTGCTAAATAAAATTTAATGGTTTTAACATAATACCTTAACCAAGCAAATCACTTATGCGAGTCATGGCGGTGGCACATTGTCCTATTATCAACATGTTTCCTTCCATGTACCACAACACAAACAACTTACTTAATCAGGCCTTAAATCGGGATATCGTAATGGTCCAATGATGTCTTTAAAAGAAATACTATTTCTGTTATCATTCATCCATTCACATAAGTGTATACTAAACATGGATACATAAATAATTCAGAATAACATTAAGAAGAGCTCAATAAGTGTCCAAAAATAAGCACATATTAGCTGAGTTCAATAATCAATTACTCCCACTGACCTAAGATTTTTAATCTTTTCTTAAGAGGTCTTAAAAGGTAATTGTTCATTAAGTGCAACTGCGGACATAACTGTGCTTAACCGATAAATGAACAACTATTTGTTTATGAATTTCATAATCCATGTATGGATACTCGAGCTTCATGTGTTTTGTTCCCTTCGTATACATAGCGTGCTTTAATGCTGCGAAGCTAAGACGATAAATTACAGCAATGTAGAGACAAACCTTAAGTCTCTAAGTATCGCAGTCATACATATTCAAACTCAATTGTGGGACTAGTATTAGTGGATTATTCCTTTATAGAATCCATACATCCACAAAAATTGAAGTCTGAAAACCCAATCAACTCTTGTTGGGTTTGATAATTATAAGACATAAGTTAAAATAGTATCTAAAAATTCTTGATAGCTTTACTGTAATTTGTTCTTCGATTCTTTAGGCATTTAGTTAACATATCAACAACTTGTTATAAGTTTCATATCAGAATTAAGACGTAATGAAGATTAAATTTATATCTTTTATCCAACATGAAATAAAATCTGTCAAATATGTTATTATCTCAAAATTCCTTGAATATTCGATATATGCCTTATATGAGAGCTTTAGTAATCCATATGATATTAATATCACATGGTAAGCTTCATTGATATCCTTTATTTCAAAAAATATAGAGATATGCATAAAGTCAAGATCATTACTCGTAAGTAGTATGTCTTAACATACAAGACCAAGAGTATGAATTTGTCCCACTGATCTTGGGGTATATGCATAATTATGTAATGATTTCATCCAAAACTTGAAACATTTATAGTTTTGTTGAATTTCATATACCATTATGTGAATTTGCTTAAATTTCATACTTTGATTTCTAAAATTTGTAGACTAAAATTTATCATTAATAAAGGCTATTTTCACATTTAATTAATGCAACTCTTAGGTCATACTGAGCTACTAATAATACTATGATAATTCTGAATAAGTCTTTCTTTGACATGAGAGAAAAACTTATTTATAATCAATGCATCATTTCAGAGTAAAATCTTTAGCAATAAGTCTTTCTTTATACCGTTTAAAATTGCTATTACAGTCGTATTAGGTCAGAAAGACCCACTTTCATACAACTGATTTGTGTCTTTCGAGCAATTGAACAATATCCAAGACTTGACTTTCAACCAATGATTTTTGCTCACATATCATCAATCCATTAATCAAAATTATTACACATAATATTTATGAACCAAAAACCGAGTCTTTGCCATTCCATATCAAATGTAATAAATTCTTGTAAGAAAATCACTGAAACAACATGAATAACTTTCTTTCAATCTCTGTTGAGACCTTCTTAATGCTGGTTCATGTTGTTATCAAAAAAATTCTTTATTGGCAGTAGTTATATTATGCAGTATTGGATCAGTAATTTGTGGTCTTTCATTATCTAATATTTTGATAATGAGAAGATTCACAATATCTGTAGTAATCTTAAATAAAGGGATCATTATCATGATTTCTTTTACAGATATATCCACATACTCCCACTGATTATGCCATCGCTAATGAATTTATAATTTCGTTTTTAACAAATCTCATACTACAGTTAGAACATGAAAGAATACCATGTGGATTATTTAGGAAAATCAACGAAACAATAATAGTTTTGAAATCCAATTTGCATTCTTTGGAATGGAAGCCCTCGCCTCCAAGGCTCCAATTGAACAACCATAACTTAAAGGTGATTTAAACTAGGTTTCCAACCTTTCTAGTCCAAAGTGTGTCTTTGAAACCGCTTTACTCGGAAATCTATTTAAATCACACAGTTGTAGAAAGAACATACAATCCCAGATGTATGTCCATTATGCATAACTCATTATGCTTCTAACTATTTTCATAAAATTATGATTTTTCCTTTTGCTATACACCATTATGCCAAGGATAAGTTGGCCTTTTGTATTGAACAACAATTCCAAACTTTTCGAGATATTACGCGAAAGATTTAGGATATTATCATGTTTTCTCATACCTTTCACAATATTCACCACCTTTTTCAGACTTTATGATTTTCACTTTCTCTATAATTGCCTCTCAATTTCAATAATGAATGTTCGAGAAAACATCCACAGATTAAGATTCATAATGCAATTGATAGATGTACACAGTAACGCGAAAAATCATAAGGTGATAAACAATTTTATCTTCCAAAAATTGGACCATTAATTAAAAGTCTACAAAATAATCATAACCAACAATTAATAAGAACAAAAGCTAAACTTTATAAGAGAGATAAATGGCAATTAAGCTTAAAATAGTTTCATACCTTCAATAGGATTCTCCTGTGGGTAAAACCTTATCAAGGAACAAAGTAAGATATGAAAAATATATGTGGATATTTTACATTCTCATAATTCAACATTACGTCTGTTAAATACTACAACTGGAATCACCTGCGGGCAACTCGTGTCCTAAAATATATTAACAAACTCGAATAATTCTAAATATGTTCAACCTAATATAATGTGAATTGTAGTCACCTGTGGGTGGCTATTATTTCACATGTATATGAAACATTTAGATAACCTTAATGCTTGTTTAAATTTGTGAACCAAAAACTACTTGTGAGCATCATTGTTCTAATCGTTAAATCAAACTAAAATGACTCAAAATATACAATAGTTACAAGATAAGAGTTTAGTATCACTGTGGTGATAACTAAAAAATCTACCAATTAACATGTACAAATCCAAATATCACACTAACTTTTCTTGTGATATTGCATAGTCCCACTCAATGATATGGACATACTTGATCTGATCATAAATTTGTTCGATTATGAACAATTATAAGTAACCCTAAAACATTAATCATAAACATGTACTCAAAAGCATGTCATATATAAATTTTGAAAATATCAACACCTTTTGATAGAAAAATATCTAGACGTGATGAAATCTCACTTAAACCGGAATCGAGCATTAAGCAAGTCTATAAATATAATTCAACAATGAAATTTTGTTGAAGAAAATTCTATGATGCATCGCTAATTTAAATTTGATACAAGCTTAAAGATCGTTTTAAACAAAGGATATAATACGGATAAAACTGAAGGATGTTTAGAATAGGCAATGAACATCATAAATTTTCACAAACATGGAGGAATTTATCCAAAAATAAAACCTCAATTTTATAGAGTATGCAATAAGTTTTGGATAAAACAACATAATAAAATTTATGAACATCTGAAAAATCTATAATGGGTTACTCAACTCGATAATGAGTTAATTTAGATAAACTTTATTTTATGCATTTTATAAAAATATACTGATAAATTATGTGGCATTTACTTAATCATTATCATTATTTTTATGTCTAGTAAATGCAGTAAAGATTTACACTCAAATTAGAAAAAATAAAGAGAAATAACACTAGACACTCATCAAGACGTAAAGTGATTCAGATCCATAATGTATGATCAAATAAAGATCATATCCTTCAGTGTTCTCTTAAACATGTGAACTCGAATCACCTATGGGTGATTGTTGTTCTAATATATTTAAGCAAAAATAATATTACAAGCATTTAATATAATTATGATCATGGCCAAAAAGCATTTTTGACATCACTGTGGTGATAGCCAATTAACTTAGATAATGCCATTATCATAATAGGTCAATAACTGCAAAAGCCACACTTTACGGTTTGCAAATTCATGCTTACAATAACATTATGATTATTGCTATGATAAAACACTCTAGTATCACTGTGGTGATAGCTAAAGAGTCTCGACATAATATCATTAGCACATAATCTTATTCTCAAACAATCAACATCGAGGGAGAACAAACTCAAATCATTTCATAATGTACACACAACTTTAATGGTGTAAAAATAATTTGAATCATAAAATTTATCAAAAATTCATTCGATAAAAATTGGCTTATATTATGCATTAATGTTCTCGATAAAGCAAAGAGCAAAAAAAAAACTAAAATTTGGGAAGATCATATTTCCTTAGTAAAATTCTCGTCCCATTTCATAATTTCTTAACACCGTCATAGAAATTAATTTTGATAAATCATAATCTCTTAGTGTTATCATAGAAATTAACCTTTCAAAATTTTTACCAAAAAATTTGGTTTTATTTGTGGATGCTCTTGATTCCATAATTATCAAGTCCAAACTAAATTAAGTTTGAACCAGGAATCATTTTATCCATGAAAGTCAAAGTTAACAGATAAACATAATGGTCAAGGTCAACTCTAACAGGTTGACAGTGGATTCGTCAAAACTTAATTGGTCCTACTTAATGGACCTAGAACAGTATTAGCCCATATTGAAACTAGTAATGCCCAACTTTATAACAGCATTGATTTGCAAACATTTTGATATGTTAACAACACTAATGAATCACATGGCCAAAAAGATTAAATGAGCTTATCTAGTCATATGAAGATTTAAGATGTCATATTGCCATTAATTAGCTTTAAAAAACCGTAACATTCCCGTGACCGAAAAAGTTACTCGACCCTTTACACAGCCCATTAAAATTACAAATCACATGCCCAATCTAAAGAAAACTGTGAGACCCATTTTCAAAATAACATATCAACCCTAAAAGTTTACCAGCGGAAAACTTACTCTAAGCATAAACAAATTTGCGCCGATTGTATTTTTGATGGGAATTTAACTTTAACAATCTTTCATATTACATTGCCAAAAGCGAGATGCACCCAACCCCAAACAGAAAATAATACGATCATTGTATACTATCCACGGACAATCACGAGTTATAAACACTTGCTCTAGATGCCAACTATTAGTTTTAATTTATAGATAGTTAATTAGGATCTTTGAACTTCATGATAATCACACAATAAAATACGAATAGATTAGTCTAGGAGAAATGCCTTACAGCGCTAATCCGTAATATATCACCGATCATTTTTGTGTAGCCGTAATACCTTGTGGAGGTCTTGGTTTCTTCTTCTTCACCTTTTATGTTATGAACGATTAATTATCGAACCCAATACTGATGGCTATTGTGTTCCTCTTATAGGTAAATCCTAGGGTTTAGTTGTAGCATTACATCTCGACCGTCCATCAAAGAAGAGATATTAGGAAGTAATCCCAAAAATGGTAACCGATATAACTTAGCAATATTCTGTAATTAATCAAAATTATTACATGGCCCAATGGAATATTTCTATGTATAGACATATTCTTACACTTAAATCATCGCCAACAAACGCATTTGCTTACATGTTTCTCTGATAATCAGAAGAACAAAGTAATTCTATGGATTGATGGGGTCATTCTGGGGAGAAAAATAAGTTGCATCATATCAAATGGGATTGGTTCATTTCAGTGTCGGAGCCAGAAACCCTAGGAAGGGGGCTAATTTTTTTCGGAAAATGGGTCATTTGTCCAAAAAAATTTAAACACGGTTCAAATGGACGAGTAAAAATTTTTATGGGTGAAATGGACACAAAAAAAAAATAGCAAGGATGAAACTGGATTCATCCTGGCTTAAACTTAAAAAATAGCGAGGATGAAACTTGATGCATCCTATGTAAATTAAAAATAAGAAAAAGTATTTGAAAATGGGCAGGATGAAACTGGTTACATCCTGCCTATTTTTAAATTTTTGTCCATTTAAACAGTATCAAAATCTAACTGTCCTTTTCACCCAGGAAATTTTAATTTTGGTCTTTTTAACCAATTTTGTGTAATTTTTTTCTACAGAATTACAGGGGAACTAAAGCTGCACATTTGATGGACTAATCACTAATTACAGGATAAGATGAAGGGTGATTTTATGATTTTCAACACTTTTGGGGGGTCTCGAATCAGGGTTAGCCAACCCCTGTTCCCGCCACTGGTTCATTTCGTGGAAGGAAGTTGGTAGATTGGGTTTAAGATCTTTTGAACACTTGAATCAATCTCTTGTTGCCAAGTTAGCTTGGAGATTTTTGCAGGACTCTGATTCTATTTAGGGCAGTCTTTTAGACCGGGTCTTATGGCTCTTCTTAAACCATTCCTCATTACCTTTCCACGTCAGCTTTTGAAGAGTCTAGGTATAGTGGTAATTTCGGATTTTGGTGGTGGACAGACAATGGTTATCCGTTTATGGTTTTGAGAGAAAAACGTAATGATTATCCGTTTTTTATTTATTAGGGAATCTATTTTATTTTATACGAATTTTTGCCAAGATCCACTAAATTATTCATCTTTTTTTAACCAAAAACCGATTATCAGTATCCGTTCCAACTAAATTACACGATTTTTATGCAAAGACCCAACTTGAACCCACTAAGTTACATGGTACTTCTCTCAAAACAGGCAGTGATTATCCGTTTTTCACTTTTCAAAATGGACAACCACTGGCCGTTGGGAAGCTCTTCCAACTGGGATTCCCAATGAATAGAGACCGTGAGCGGGAATCACGCCTTTAGGCCACGTTTTTTTCTTCTGGGAAGGGTATGGGAATCTCCATAAGACCTAGTCTCCAGAGCCAAGCACTAGAAGAATACCTGTTTTTAGGGTGCAAAATAACCACAAAAGGGTTCAAGCACCTGGAGTGCAATGTTGGACAGTAGGCCGACTCTGATGATGGGGTGTTGTTTATGGCTAGTAGGTGATGGCGCAAACATTAATGTCTGGTCCGATCCTTGGGTTCCCACTTTACAGGGTTATAACCCACCTTTAGAGCAATTTTCTAATATTTTGATCCAAGTTGTCACTGACCTTATGATTCCGGGAGAAGGAAGATGGAATGAGGACCTGGCGAAAAGTACATTAGACAATTACACCGCTCAACAGATCCTCAAAGCGCAGATTCATATTGATGCTTTAGTCGACCGGTTGATATGGGTTCATACTCCTCACGGGGAATTTACTTCTCAGTCTTTCCAAAAACTGTAGCAGAAAATGCAGGCGTGTTTTCTTCTCTTCATGACAACTCATCTCCCTAGAAACTATTCTGGAAGAAGAGAAATATGGCTCATAAAATCCACATGTTCATCTGGAGGGTCATGCATAATGGTGTTGGTCTTCTTACTAAATTAGGGAAGTTCATGGATGGTCTTCTAACTGAATGCAAATTCTGCCATTCTTGTGCTGGAACAATGAATCATGTTTTCTTGTAGTGTCCGGTATTTCGGGCTGTGTTGTTCCGCTCACCTCTCGATCTAAGGCTCACCAATCCATCTACTAGGAATGTTAAACAGCTTCTGTCAGTTTGTCTTAAAAAAGAGAGCGAGGAATATTTTTATATGGCAGCCTGCATGTTTTGGGCAATATGGAAGACAAGAAATGCTATCTCATCGAGAATTATACTCTCAATATAGAGCGTATTATTAGAGACGGCTTGTTCTGCGTTCAACAGATATCAGCTGCAAGATGACAAGCTATTGCCTTTTACTAACATTACTAATCAGGCTGTTCTTCGTCAGCAAACCATTTCGGAGCCTCCGAGACAGAGTTTTCTGAAGATAAATGTCGGCGCCGCAGTCTTGGATCACCAGTCTTCCTGTGCAATTGTTGCTACTAATTCTAATGGAGAATTTTTATGTGGGGCATGCATGTCAATTACATACTCAAAATAATCCCCTTATTGCGGAGGCTTACAGTTTCTTACTTGATTTTCAGTTAGCCGAGAAAGAAGGATATGATCACATCATTGTTGAAGGGGATTGTCAGAGAACTGTAAACATTCTTAAAGGTCTGGATTCTAAGATATCTTGAAGGATACTTAGTACAATTGAAGGAATACAGTCCCTGCGATCTACTTTCTATCAAGTTTGGTTGAACTTTATTCAATGAGGAGTTAATTCTGAAGCTCACAAACTCGTTAAATATGCTATTCAACACAATGTTCACCAGTGTGGATATCTTCTCAAATCTCTACCATTCTCAATATTGTTTTGACCAATATGGTCACTTAAGTTTGTGTTTGTCGTTTGTCATTTTTCCAACGGGGAAAATTATCTCTAGCCCAATTTTGTTTTTTTGTATATTAAAAACTCACCATTAAGTTTTCAAATATGTAGAACTCATAATTAGTTTATAATAAGACGTGATTACATAAATAACATTTTTCCTTAATTTAACTTAAATTAATAATTATTTTTGATACCGTTATAGTATATTTAAAATAACTCCTATTAAAACCGTTGGGTGTTTGTTAAACCAAAAACGTTTTTTTTATTTGAAATCCTTATCATAAATTCCAATCCCTAAAATAATGCAAACATCCCTAAAAAAACTCTTATTAATTACACCAAAATAAAAATAAATTTAATAGCGTACGGTGGAAAAACAAATTGTATTATCACCATATTCATCATACAACATGAAAATTGAATATTTCACACGAAAAAGAAGATGATAATTATAGTTTTCACTTGATGAAAAAAAAAAGGAAAATTGCAACTTTCACGTAAGAATAAAGTGAAAATTTGAACTTTCACCTGAGAAAGGTATGAAAACTATGTTTTTCACTTGATAAGAAAAAAAGAAAATTGCGATTTTCACCGAAATAGATTCATGCAAATTCATGAAAATTTCTATTTTACTTAAAAAGTGCAATTATCACTGATTTATCACCAGTTCACACTAGGTGAAGCCGTAAAAAAATAAAATAACTAACGATATGAATTTATGAAGATTCACAAACGGTTAAGTTTTTCCCTTAACAAAGCACCCGTATTGATTGGGAATTATCCTAGACTGAAAGAGAAAACTATGAGATACTACAGGAAGAGAAATTTTTTTTTTGAGAGAGATTAACGATCGGTCCGATTCTCATGCAATTAATTAAGTTAGTAAGAGCAACCGCAGTGGGCGACTAAACCCATTTATTTGGTAAAAGAACCAGACGTAGTGGGACGGACCATCGACCAAATCCCAGACTAAACCTAAATTCGAGACTATATTTGGTCTGGGACCAAAGACCATACCCAAATTTAGTCGAGCGGTGATATAATGTTCGTTTCTCAACGGGCGGTTATATAGTCTACGCTTGACATGAAGCGTTCGTATAGTGTTCGTCCCATGGATAGGCGGGCATATAAATTACGCCCCAATGGCGCGATGATAAAATGTACGCCCGATGGAGCGTAGCTGAAGTTAACACTTGGAATGAGGCGTTGATATACCCAACGCCCCAATGAGGCGAACCTGTAGTTTACGCCTGGCATCAGGCGGGCATATAGTTAAGACTAAGTCTTATGGGCTAGATTGGAGGTGCTAGATTAGCACATAAGTGTTGCAATTCCAAAAAAAAGCGTAGCAAAAAATTTAACACTAGTTCTCTCTCCTAGCAGTTGCTAGCATGTGAACTAGTATGCTAGATTGAGGCGCAGAATGATTCAGCGCATAAGAAAGTAACTTTTGCGGAACGAAACAGCGCAAAAAAGTACAGCGCGTTTCCATTACGCGCAAAACACTTGCGCTATATGATTCCGCGTGTTTCCATTAATGGTTTTACCATGAATTTGGTCCAATTTGGTCCCGCCATATAGACATCAACAACTAATCACCAGTTTTATAATCATAACCAAAAGCACATGTAAATGTTCTCTCCCTAGAAGTATAGGCATCCAATGCATACTTTTTGGTTATTTTAATTAATTTAAAATTTGTGCATATAATAAATTTCTCTGAGGTTATAATTTAATTAATGTAAATGTTCTCTCCCCAGAAGTATAGGCATCCAATGCATATAGTAAATGTTCTCTCCTGTTCAAAAAAAAAAGGGGGGAAACGAGCTCTGAGGTTAATCGATTTTTTTTGCGCGGAATAGTACCGCGCAATTGACTGGGTTGACTGGTCACGCGCGGTATTGTTCAGCGAAAGTAGGTTGCGCGGAATGATATAGCTCAATGCGCTGTTTTGATCCAGCGACTAGCATGCTAGACTAGCACTCCCATAAGACTTAGGCAATTTTACTTGCTGACGTGGACTGCTAATCTAGGTGCTAGACTAGCACCCCAAACTTTGGCCGGCATGATCTTCATTCGTCGACCTTGCCGACTTTATTTTTTTGACACGGGGAGAGACGAGAAAAAATTTATTAGCCGGCAAGGTCTTCAAAAAATACCCGCCGATTTGTTGAAAAAACATTGGCCGGCAAGGTATTTAAAAATACCCTTCCCGTCTGTTTTTGGCGGGCAAGGTATTTTAGAAATACCCTTCCGGTGTTGTTTGGCCGGCAAGGTATTCAAAAAATACCCTTCCTACATTGAAAAAATTTCTGATCGCCGCCATGGTCGTTATGAAAAGTCGGCAAGATATGCATGTTACGACCTTTGGCCAAAAACACAGAAATCATAATTTTCGATTTCTAACCTAATATAACAATCAAATCACACAACACAATGATGGGTTTGAGTTTAAACATCATTTATAGTCTTCTTTTCAATAGGTAGAGTCAACGATTTTTTGGAAAATCAAAGTTCAAGATTTTCGTTTGATGTAAGAAATGGAAGAAGATGAAGGGGAAGAGCAGAGAGATTAGAGAAGAGAGATTAGGGAAGATTATGAGTTTTTTAATTTTTAATTTTAGTGTTTAATTTTAAGTTAATTAGTTCAAGGGTATTGAAGTAAAATCAACCTATTTTGTCTTATTGAGTATACCCCAATTAGTTTGAGTATACCCCAATCTCGCCAGGTATATTAATAGTATATCACTTTCTTTATAACCAGCTGTTATTTTGATTCCGACGTAAGGTTATTATATTTCTTTTCCAATTTTCAATGCAACCTAATGCTTTTTCAGTCTTTTTTTTTCCCGTTTTCTGAAGCATGCTTTTTCGGTATCAGACAATTTAACTTCCTCAAACAAGAATAAAAAGGAATTAATCTGTGGTAATATTTAAATTCCAAAGGTTGTTGGCCAAGTTCATATCGTCTTCATTTCATTTTTTATGGTCAAAATACTTGCTAGTTTGGTGGTGCCTATAAGAATTATTTGAGGCCTATCATTTTCTTCACCCACCTACACTAATGGGATAAGGAGTATCTAAACTAGGTAAAAGTACTAAGTTGTCCTCACTATTAAAACTAAAACTTATTCAAATCATTTCTCTCATAAACTAAAATTAAATCCTAACTTCATCAATCGATTCTAATTACATCGATAATGGAAATTTCATCATCCCTTTAAAAAGAAAAAAAAATCAAACTAAAGATCGTCGATTGCAACCCTCTTAATTATACTTGTGGTTTCTTAATCCACTCAAAATTGAAAACTACAAATAATCTTGGGTTATCGTGTTTAACCATAATCGCTTGATGTTCATGTCCATATTGACCGATTCCTATGATAATCGTGCGATGTTCATGATCACGTCAACCGATTTACTCTGAAGTCTCGTTATTTTTATTGGATAACTAAAATGGAATCCGGCGTTTTCTCATGCGAGATTCTACTCGGGATAAATTCTCGGTTAATTTAGCATTATTAGTGCTAGAATAATATTGTGAGTATGAAGACATGCCTTTTAACTAATTATCGACGATCAAATAACGTTTTATCTGTTGATTTTAGTTTTTTTAATTTTGTTGATGATTTAGATCTATATTTAAGTTCTACCAATAATATGCATGACTAAACCGCTTAGTCCATTTGGTTTACATGTTTCGGATCAGAGGCTTGGAAAATTAAGTTTTGCTCGCATTTAGTTAAGATTTGTCAGGTGAGGAAAAAAAATGTTCCAAAAGCTAAAGCTCCTAACTAGGTATCAGCTGATAAACTTATGGAGTTTGGTCACTTATAGGGCTTTGACTTTCCCCCTTCAGAGATTGATCTTGAAATATTTTTTTTAACGATCTTACGGAAAATCATGATGATTTAATTATAGGGGATGCGGATGAGTCTAGATAATAGTTAGCGGTTTGCACGTCGCGATTTGATTTTCAGGTGCCATAAGATATGTCTTCCTATGTTGAACTTCTTGTTATACTTAGAATTTCTATGCTTTAGCTTTGTTTTGTTGCTTCTTTTTCAAACTTTTTGTGATGCAGAAGTTCATTTTGTCTTCACCGTGGTAAAAGTCTTTTGCTGCTAGATTTTGTACCGTACCGGTTTCCGTGTAATTATGTCTCAAGAAAAGTGAGTTCCTCTCCTCGTGTGGACATTTTTGAAAGTGACTTCTTCGGAATTCAAGTTATGGTCTTGGGCATTTACACCATGGAAGACACCCGCACCTATTGTTATCTAGCTTCTCATAGCAAGTCTTCTTCAGTGCAAAAGGTGATACTTGGTAACTTGTTCTCAACAAACAAATGCTCTGCTTATCAGTTGGCTCTTCAGAACTTCATCCAGGTATGTGGATTACCTTCTTATTATTGCGTCGATGATACTGCCCTCCTTCCATGCATTCCCTGGCAGTCACTTATTTTGATGCAGTTAAGAAGCAAATCCCAGACCACTTTTCTATGTCTGCAAGAGATCCCATTTTGTGACAGTGCAACCGAGTTAAGCATGCACACGATTATTTGTTAGATTTACCGATTAGTGGGCTTAATCAATGCCTGGGGCCAAGACAGTTCAGAGCTGTCCTTTGTTACCGTCTTGGTGTCCCATTGTTTGTTGAGAATGGTTTATGCTCAAGCTGCAACAACCCTATGGATATCTTTGGGGATCATGCGCTCCATTGTGCTAAGGATGTTAGGATTAAGTTTCGACATGACTTTGTACGTGACATTGTCGCTGACATTTGTTACAAAGTTGGTGTGCCTGCCCGTAAGGAAGTTTCTCTTGGGTTTCTCTCTGATGATGATAAAGGCTTACGACCTGCTGATATTCTCGTTCTTAACTGGGAAAATGGTCAAGATGTATGCATGGATGTTACATGTGTCTCTCCTTTCACGGGAGATGGTATTCACTCTTTCATTCCAGGCAAAGCTATCTCTAGTGCTGTTTCGCGTAAACGCACTAAATACTTGGACAAGTGTGTCTCTCATGGATATGGTCTGGGTGTTCTAGCTTTCTCTACTCTAGGGGAACTTGGAGAAGATACTTTATGTTTTTTCAATTAGCGTCTGAAAAATTGTTTAGTTAGCAACGATGCAAGTAGTGGTTTTGGTAGTTTCATTTTTCATAGGTTAGGTATTGCTATTCAAAAAGGAGTTGGTGCCCAGCTTGTTGCTAGGTTGCCACCCAAAGCTTTGTAATAGTTAATGATAATTATATTTAAACATAAAAAATCCTTTGAAAAAAAAATTCCTCAAACATTTGACGATCTACCATATACAGGAAGAAACATAAGGGTTTCACGAGTCTTAAAGTAATACTATGGTAGGGGTTATTCCTTCTGTATCCCTTAAATGTGGGGAATGGATATGGGTCACAAGATATCCTCACTATGGTCTGTTTGTATCCCTTCCCTACATTGCATGGGAACTCAATTTCCGTGTGAATAGTGCCAAACGGAAATTGAGTTTCCTTTTCTTTTTTCTAGATCATTTTTCCGCGGGTTTAGATAATTATTATTTATGGGAAAAAAATTTAAAGAGAAAAAAATAGAAATATGATAGGAAATGCCTTATATAGGAAATAAAGAGTCACTAGTGGAAAACAGCAATTCCGCGACCGCCGTGACACGTCATATATACGAGTTAAACGACCTGTTCTAGGGTTCTCTGAATGGGTCGTTTATAAAGCGTTTTTTAATTGCACGACCCTTACTACGTGGGTCTCTGAACAGAGACCGTTTCTTACAGTAACTATATGCTGACCCGCAATACTGGTCGTAGATTTGAATTATAATATTAAAAAAATACATATTCAGATCACCTGAAATGTCTGAATGGCTGAATCTGAATTATTCTTACTGTCATTTTAGTCAAACAGTCAAGTTAAGTTAAGTCAAACAGTCAAGTCAAGTGAAGTCAAACTATAGTCAAGTCAAATTAATGTCAAACTGAAATTCAAATGTAACCTCAAATTTAATTGAAATTCAAATGCAACTCAAATTTAACTGATATTCAAGTGTAACTTCAAATTTAACTGAAATTTATAATCAAACTGATAATTTTAACATTCATTCATTTTATCCATTGGGTGTAAAATTACACAAAAAAGATGAAATACTGAGTTCAGAGAATACATGTCCAAGATAGCTAAGTTCTGACAACAACATGCTAAACTAATAGACAACTGATAAAAAAACAAAATGATAATTCAGCTCCTCCTATGGAAATGAACTTAATTAGCCAATACTTCACAAATGATATCAAGCAGAGCATCCATGTGTTGTGTCCTTGGTTCACATGCGACTTCCTGCAAAGCAAATCAACAGTACAATGACTTCGTTCAGTTCATAATGCACGGTTGAACAAAATAAGTTACTAGATATAGGTCATGTACAACAGTGTGAGGTAATTTGACAGACATTCTAGCAATGGGTAGTCGAAAGCACATGTGTGAGGTAATTTGACATATAGGTCACTTGAACAACATACAATCCAAGCAAAACTCATTGGCTCATTAATTGCGTGGATAAAACCATAATCATTTCCATTCTATATATAAAGTTTTGTGAAAATTATGGAGAGACAGGGGTTTTAGGATTTCACCATTTACCAAAATTCATGTGATTTAATGTTAAAGGACTAATCAAGACCACAACTATAATTCACATCACTTGAACAACTTATACAATCCAAGCAAAACTCATTGTAATATACAATCATAAACTAAGCTTACTTCCCAATCCACCTACGCGTTAGCGGTCACTCAAACACTCCCGAACAATCTCAAATTCCAGCGGATATTTCCATCGCAATCAAATGGTCAAATAAGTTGGAGAAAACTACTACCACCAGATTCAACAACCTCATCATTAACAATACGAAACATTGAGGACAAATTAGACACATGCTAAAAACTTATTTCATATATAAGTCCACGAGAGCTCTACTCGGATAAGTCGCACTATGGACAACAATAGGAGCATCATTTCCATACATACAAATTCTATGTCAGTCCTATCGAAATTTCTTGGGACTCCTTAGGGATCGTTTCGGTTTTCTCGGCTACGGGTTCCTCGCCAGAAGGTGGAACTACGGTATGTCCACTAGGCATGGCTACCTTATTGTCTATAGTTTTACAGCTCTGAGGTTTTTATCGAGTTTCACATGGTTTTGATGATTCGTCAACTACATATTTGATGGACCCCCTAAGTTGGGTTGAGATTGACTAGGAAACTTACCTTCTTCTCTCATTAACATAGTAAGAGCTTCTTCTAAGGTAGAGATCTTTTCTCGAAGTGTTCAATGGGTTTTGACACGAAGGGTTAAGTATAACCACTTTGGGGGAGGTGAGGTACTGCAGTGTCGGACTTCGGCGGTTCTCAAACCTAGCGTTGTTATAGAGGCGTTGGCTTGTTCTTCACTAACATGACCTTCCCAAAATGAGTTATCGGGCTCTATTACAACTAGAGACTTGAGAGGCTCTATTAGGTTCAACAAGGGACCTAAGACCCATTTCCAAAACCTTCTAGACAAGCGGCCAAATAGCATCGACTCGAAGCTTGTATCTACCACATCGGTGCCCCCACAACCAGTCTTTTAGGGGTTCAACACAAGGCTCCCACTGTTGGGATTTTTCAGCGATAGTTCTAAGAAAGGTATAAGCATCATCAGCGGTTTTATTTTGTGAATTCAGCACACATAGACTCGACCATGGATTTAGTCGAATAGTCTAAACCATTATAAATAATCTCCACAAGTTTCATCTTATCAAATCCACAGGATAGGAGATCATTGAATCTCTCTAAAAGCCTATAAAGAGACTCTCCCTCTTGTTGCACACTAGCACTAATTTTACGCTAGCCGAGTTTTATGCTTAGGGTAGAATTTCATATAGAAAAGTCATTTCTGCCATGTTTCAATGGATCCGGATGATGGTAGGTTGTTCGGCGAGTCTTGGCTTTATGAGCATCTTAAGTTTCAAGACTTCATCAGTAAGGTCTTTCATTCTAAGCTGTCATAAAATTTCCTCAAAGTCCCTAATATGAAAATAAGGGTTCTCATCACTAAGAATATAGGGATCATCGAAGAAGACTAGGTTTTATCTCGAAATTAGCCGTATTGGTAGATTCAACCATAACTCTAAACTACAAACATAACCATAACCTAATCTAGGTCATGTGTGAGGTAAGATTCAGCATGTTATTTGATCCAAAAAAGTACCTAGGGGTTAGCAACTTTTGAATTTTCAAAAATCTTTATTTCCTAAAAATACCTACAAACACACAAAACACCATAATCAAGGTTCGACATTGAGGACAAATAGACACAATGCCTTTAAGATGCACATGTTATTTGATCCAAAAAAACTCGAATCGCCTTTAAGAGGTTCAAGGTTTGTTGTCAACTCACATGTGCGCAGGGGAGCTACATGATTTCCACCAATTGAATTATAAGGTGTTGGGAAAGTTCATTCACATACGTGTATCCCCATTTTTCGTTCCCTTAGAAAGATAACCAATTGTAGAAAATGAAATTAAAACGAAAGTAAAAGATCTAACATAACAAATATGGAATCTACAAAGAGACATGTAAGAAGAAATATAATGAAACCTTACCTGAGCTTCTCCACTCCAATACTCATCATTTCCAACAGTTGTCAAAATTGACGGAGCTTCATTCTCATTTGCAGTAAAGCCCCTATCATCAGTTCCACGCACCTACGAAGAAGTAAACAAAAACATTTTTCTAGCTAGTAACTGACAAGTTTCTTTTTTGTTCAAAATGCAATATGAATCCCTGAGTTCAGAACAATACACAAGTCCTAGTTAGCTAATAAGAAAACACTTTCCCTAGTGTCACTCTCTAGAGCAGCTTTAGCTGAACTCATGTTCCACCGTACACTTTCTCTAGATGCAGATCCAGACACAAGATACTTAGTCAAAGCATACAGATAGGGGCGTAGAGTAAACATGTGAATAATCAGGTGCACTCTCCAAGTAAATCCAAGTTTCTTGCCTAGACTAAATATACAAAAATAAGTAAAAGAATACCCTTCTTTCAGAGTCAAAATAGTCGTGTGAATATCATCTTCAATCTCCATATCATCAGTATACCTACGATGAGAGGAAAACTTAAACAACTTAGCAAGGCTTGGATCCACGTGATGCTTGTAAAAAAAATTCCCAGTTAACCATAGAACCATGAAAATACATTATGCTAGTCAAAAATACTGCAATCCATTAGAGCAATTGCTCTCTGCGATTTCAAACTTCAAATCTAAATTGACTTACAACTCCAATAGTTAACGAATTTGAGTAGGTTTTTGAATAATTTCTTACCCAGATTGAGTAAACTCTTGCATGACAGCAGTAGTTTCTCTGACAATTTGTGTAACAGATATTGGTTCCTACACAACCAGAATACAATGAAGTTAAAATATTTTCATAAGTACTGTAACTAAAACAGGGTAAGTAGAAATTAGTGTTTGAAGGAAAGAGAAAAACACAAAATTCTATAAGATGCATTTTCTTGTCAAAAGACGGTTCTAACAACACAAAAGTAATGACAAGAAAACCACACATCAAGGATGTATCAGTACTTTATATAATCTGTAATACTGTTGTGCATGCTTCCTACTTTTATGAACCAAAACTCAAGAATCGTGACCCATCCATGAAACCAAAACCGAATGCACTTAGGCAAGAAAGAGCATTTGATTACATCATATTGAAGATAGTAAAGCAACAAACAAACATTCTCTGTTGAAAGTATACTTGTGCTCTGTTATAAGAATACATGAGACTCCCAAAAGACTATCTATGGCAACTCCTGCAGTACCATGTAAAAATATATTACAAAGTCAGATCAAAGATGAATTAAGGATCAAAGATACCAAAGCTAACACGAGGACACCCCCAAACCGACCTCTCCTCATATCATACAAAGTAACACAGAAACCTAGTCAACTTGGATTAAAAATCATCATTCTAAGTAATATTAGAACTAAGAATAACATCATACATAATCAAATACTAATATACGTACAACCACTGAAGTATTCATTTTATAACTATCATGTTGTTAGAAGTAAATCCGATTACATTTGACATCAACCAAACCAGTAATCCTTTCACATGAATTGAGACAAAATCAGTTAAAATTAAACATATTACTTCATTACCTAGACCCTAATATATGATCATTAGACTAAATCTAAACAAAAAAAACCCAACTTCAGTATCATAAAAACAACTAACATCACCCAAATACCAAAATCAGATAAAAATTTTACCTGATGAAGATGACATGATTCAAAACCATCCCTAGCTAAATTAGTTTCCTCTTTCCACCTTTTCTTGCACACTATCCCTAGCTAAGTTGATTCAAAACCATATATGACATGATTCAAAACCATAAAGATGAAACTAATATAAAGAACAAATGTAGACATGATCTTTGCAGGTTGACATTAGAGATGTTAGACCATGACAAGTTAAGTAAGTAAACAAAAGATAGCCAGAAAAGTTTAGCATAATTAGTACAGATGAAAGCCAGCAAAAAACTTACTAATTTCCATCGTTGCGCCTGTGGCGCTCGGCTTTAATTTCAGAGTTGAAAGTGTTTGTAATAGACTTTATTCGACCCACCAGCACTTTAGGTTTCTCATCTGTCACGGACCCAGTGATCCGACCAATGGAGTATACCATCTAATTTCTCATTCCATCATTAGCACTAGGCAGTCCAGTAGAATACTTGACATCATCGTCCAAGCTGTCTTTCATATTCACTAAACGATCATCCATTCTTCACGGGAAAAAAAAACACAAATCAATATCATACAAACATCTCTAACCACCACAAATAGGCATAAAAACCAAACATGAGGACAACAAATGTAGACAATAATGCTTGCTTGTTTGTGTAAAGTCCAAGTCAAATGTATATCTACCTTGATATAAAACATAATCGCATTAATGCAGAGAAGAATAACTTTGTGGATCCAAATTTGGATACACATCACAAACACACCCTTTTGGCGTTTCCTAAAATAAAGACATCTTATCATGTTTGTCGTAACCTATACCTGAAAATGATCATCGGATCTCTTATATCCAAAACAGTTTACGGAATCAAAGAATAAGCAAACAATAAACTTTGAGTATGATGATCTTTATGGACTACCAACAATAAGCAGGGAAAATTTACTAAAATATCTGAGGATTATGCGAATGGAATTGTGAAAAGACCAGAGACTAAATATTTCCTTACATTCTGGCACAAGGTATATCGCCTTCAGAATTGAGATTCAGCCACCTAAATGGTTTTTGTCCTATATCCAAAGCCCAAGCATCTGACAACACTCTCTTGCCTACAAAAAGAACTAGAAATCAATGATTGAAACACAGATTCACAGTAACATTAAAAGGAACTAGAAGATAATTTTTATATAATCCAATTGAATGATTGGATAATATTTTATCCAATCCAGCAACAAATATGAGAATCAAATTATTGCATCATAGCAATCATCTAACATCACTAGTATAACCAATTTGGTTAATAACTACTGAATCAAACTACAGTTAGGGTTAAGATCAAAATAAAATTATACTTTACGTTCAGAACTAGATTTAGGGGTTTTGTTTCTTACACTAGGAGAAGAAATATTCTACAACCTTGATGAGAGATCTCGTGAGGAAAAACAGAAACCGAAACACCTTACTGCAAAAACGATAAAAAATCAAAAGAAATTAAATCGATTGCAATCCTGAAAATTTATCAAATTTATGAAACAAGAACAAGATTGATATTACCCTGTTGATATCAAGAGCAAAACAACTAGATCTATGGTTACAAAATTTCCTATTGATTTCTTCTGATACATGGATTTTGATTTTGAGATATGGGTTATGGGTTATGATAAGGTTTTGATTTCTAACATTAAGTTTCAATTTGTGAGAACCAATTCAGATTTGTGGGTTTCTAGGGTTCTTGTGGGTTTCGTTGATTTTGAGTATTCTAACTAAATTAATGGAGAAGATGAAGAAGAAGGCGTTGTTTTGGTGATGGATATAAGTAGTGGATGGCGATTTTGTTGTCTGTGGCGGTGATGGAAGTGGTGAGGTGCAACCGGAGTGAGCGAAGAAAGAATAGGGATAATGGATGGGTTCGGCTGTGCGAGTGAAGAAGAGAGAATAGTGGATAGCCTTTTTGTGGTTTTAATAGAGAGAAGGGATATCTTAATCCCAAAAGTTAGATCAAATAGTTGCAATCTCTAGACTATGATCAGCGGTCGTTGAATCGGTAGTTCCATGATGGAAAAATTGTAAATAAATTTTCTAATTGAAGAGACGGCTAATTAGCCTCTCGGAATTGTTCTGTGTTTTTTCCGGGTCAGAGTCTTTGGTCAACGTGTTGACTACAGTCAATGATGGTCTCTGATGTGGGTCATGGAAACCTCATTTTCCACTAGTGAGTTTTAGTAGAAATAAAAGAGTTAAAAACCTAAAATAATCACATGGAAACTGAGTATCCGTGCTATTTCCCTTCCCTATAAGTAGGGAAGTGATATCCCTTGTTTTAAGAGATATGGTAGACAATAATAGATGAATTTTGAGGAATTTCCCGACATTTAGGGGACATAGAAGGGAAATTAACGACCATAGCGCTTGGCCTTACATCATCGCCACAAACGCATTTGCTTACATTTTTCTCTCATCTCTCTGATAATGTATTAAATTTCTAATCCGACATTGCTATTCAACTTCCTACAATCTAACTAAGTCCCATATCTGGAAAATGGTGAACTCCATTTGTATCCAAGTGTGAATCTTAATCAAATGTATGATTTAGATGGTAGGAGGCGGAAAAGAGAGGGAGTTGAATAGGTGATTTACTTATTTTATCTGAAATTTTGATTCTGGCCGACATATACTAATGTTGTATTTCTATTCTTTTCTTTAAAGGAAACTTGTGCTTTTTCGGTTTCAGAAATTTATCTTTCTTGATTCAAACAAGAAAACAGAAAAGTTAATTTGTGTTAGTAGTTAGGAGAAGTTTGTTTTGTTTTCATTCCAGTAAGAGTGCGTTTGGCACCGATGGATTTCAGGGAGCGGTGGAGTTGGGGGAGGTAGTTGGAGGAGGTAGATGAAATTATCATTGTTTGGTACAGATTTTTAGGGAGGAGTTGATTTTCCTGTCAACTCATTTTCTTTCCATCGATGGAAAAGAATTCGACACCATACCCCATGGAAGTTCCAATTCCTTCCTTATTTTCCTCCCATATATAACCCAAAATTTCCATCTTTATCTCTTTTCTTCCCATTTTTTCTCTTCCCTAAAGATTCTAGCCGTGAGAAGAAGCTCCCAATCTGGGTAAATCTCAGTATTTTCCCATGATTTCATGATTGGTTATTGTTCCTCCTCTGAGATTCTTGTATTAAATCATCTTTTGATGGATTTATACAAAACCCTAGATTTTTTAGAACCAAATAAGTGGGATCCGTAAGAATTTGTAAACCTAATTTAGAGGAAGAGAAGTTTCATGATCAAAATGGTGTTTTTTCCTGTTTTTTTTCAGTTCAATGATGAACTGAATCTTCTTGTTCCCCCTCTAATCTCTTGATTTTCAGATGTGAACAGAGATTTAATTTCATAGATTTATGATTTATTTTTTAATTTTCATAGAAATCATATTCAGATTAGATTATCACTAATGGGATCCAGATCTCTTCTGATGATACCTTGATTTCACTGAGAACTACACATTTTAACCTTAACCTGATTCCCCCATTAACTTTGATGCCAAACAACAAATATTGAAGTGGAGTCATTTGATTTTCTAGGTAGTTGGATTTCTGGGTAGTTTGAACTACCTAGAAAATAAATCAGAAAATGGGTTATATGACCACAACCCATAAAGTGTGGGAGCAATGGACTTGTAAAATATAGGTTTGGGTGAAATAGACATAAGAAAACTTAGTCAAATGTACCCTTAACTTTGAACCTTATTCTTTATCATATCATTTCTCTCTCCTATTTAATTTATCACTCTAATTTAAAAAGTAATCGCGAGAAAGCTCTTAACTTCCGAAATATAGGTCGGATTACAACAAAATTTATATTTTCGGAAAGGGCTCGAAAATCTCTTCAAAACAAGATCCATTGTTGATATGAAATTCGAAAAAAAAAAATCATTTTAACCCAGGCCGAGTATACATTATGCACCCAGGTGCAACTTGGACAAAATTTATTTCCCATGAAAATATGCATTATGCACCCAGGTGCAACCTGGCCAAAATTTATTTTCTATAAGAATATGCATTATGCACCCAGGTGCAACCTGGCCAAAACATTTTTCCTATAAAAATCAAAAAAATGTACATTATACACTCGGGTGCACCTGGGCAAAACCTATTTCCTATAAAGAATATGCACCATGCACTCGGGTGCATCTTGTGTATTTCGGGGATAAATCTAGGTTTATCATACTAATCACTTCTAATATATTATATATAATCAAAATCACTAGTTAATGATCTCGAGCAATAAATCCACCACCATTACCATCGGATTCACTACCAAAACATCAACCCAAAACAAGCATTAATGAAGAAAAATAAGAAGAATAACAAAAAATACAAAAAAACATATACATTATGCACTCAGGTGCAACTAGGCCAAAATTAATTTCCTGTCAGAATATACCTTATGCACACGGGTGCACGTTCATCAAACTCTGTCCAAAACCCCATCCAATTTGCAACTCGAAACACACACACCCAGCTGCCAAAATTTACATCCAACAAGTACCCCTTCTTGATTTAGTGAAACTTTGTTGTTCCTACTCTATTTTCTGACTTCCATCATCCGGAACTAGTAGTACCGATTCGTAATTTGACTGCCTTTTCGCACTTATCCTCTGTCAGGCCTTTACACAAACATTTTGTGTGCGAGAAACTAATGATCTGGAGAAGAGCTTGCTATTGATTTCCTAGACCTCTTTGCATCCGCTTCTCTCGTACCAAACATTTCTAATCATTAATAAGTCATTATGAGTTCATCAATTATGTGCAATTAAAGAACACCCTACACCAACAAAAAGATCAGAGAGATTACGAATTATAGAATAGAATAGACAAAACCAATTAATTCAGTGATTATTACTACATACATGTGGATTCATCAAATTGAATTGAAACATTTACCCAAAAATTAATTTAAGAAAGAAATTAAAACAATCGTAATCCGGCTCACAAGCAAAATAAGATCACCATCGGGAAAATCACAGACCGTCTCCATGTACAAGTGACAAGATACTTATGTCTGAGACTTTAACACTTGATGAAGGCGGTATCAAGTTGATTCTGTTTCAAAACGATTTTAACTTTTTTATTTTGCTTTAGCAAACATCGATTAGTGAGATTATGTTAGTTACTGAGAGATGGATAAGCGTAACAAGTGATTACATATGTGGTTTTGTGTCGATGGTGGGTACAAAAATATCTTGTGAAGAAGAGGATGGTCGTGGTAACGAAGAAGAGGACGATGAAAAAGGGCAGTACAGTCAGTTAAACTTATAAGAAAACAAAATCTTGGGTTAAATATCCGGCCTAGGATATTTAAATAGTATCTTGTAGTGTTCGGGATATTAGAACAGTTGTCATATTTTACTCGTCTTTTAGACCCAGAAATTCAAATCCAGAGCCTATTTAACAAAAAAACTGGAAAATAAATTGCAATGGTGCCAAACGTACTCTAAAGTTTTCTTTATATTACTACCATATCGTATGCACTTCATCTTTATGCCTGCCTTCCGCGTAACTATGTCTCGACAAAAATGTTGGAAAATGGGTTCAAATAGAGGATGAAATAAACACAAAGAAATTGTTGTACTCAAAAGCTTTCAAGGCTCATACGATTTCTTTTAGAAAATTATTTCTACCCTCCCAATAAATTGGCAATTACAACAGGTATGTGAAATAATGCCTTCAGGATACAATGAAAGCCCTACAACGGAAATTTAATTCAAGGTTTGTACCCCTTGATACAATCAAGAACACATGTAAACAGAATTTCTGATGATGCTTTGTTTAAGAGAGAAAACAGAGAAGGTTTTTCGATGATGTTTTCAACGAGTTATGGGATATGCCATTTATAGGGATTTTCGCATCTGTTGGGAATACATCTTTTCACTCGAGTCTCTTCATCATCAGACATCAATGGCGTCTGTTGGATTTGAATATTCTGGATAGTTTGTAACGGTCGACCGGACATGACCTGGGGCTACACTTTGAGGACCCTCCTATGATAGCTTTGGTTGAAAATATTCCAACATTCTCCCCTTATTTTCAAAAACCATAAAACAAAGTTAAAAAACTTTTAAATCAGAGTGACTGCATCACCGGAAGTGAATGCCTACGTGCCGAGTGGGATCAAGCCATCGTAGTTCAAGTACAATTGAGACTAAGCATCATCGTTGAAATCAACACATAAATGATAGGTATCTTTTGGATTTGAACCTTCACTTAGTGTAAGAAACTCAAAGCCTTATCGAGATTCTATGGTGAAACCAGTCTTGAACCAAGTATCCCTTATGATAAAACCGAGTCTCCACACATATTGATTTCATAAATCATGTGTTCGTAGCCAAGCACGTTAATGACCATGTGCTTATATCCTTGATTCATGAGTCTTCTTTAGAGAACGGTCTTCTTCTCTTAGGAAACGGCTTTGATTTCCATACTCATATAGGTAAGTCTTGAAGGTGTTTCACGATACACCTTTTACTAATCACAGACTCATTAAGGATTTACATCCATCCTATTTTCTTTAGAACCCAACACTAATTAGAAATGGGAAGTTTTATATTAGTGCTCCATAATCTACATCCATAACTTGTTGGTACCACATTGAACCTTGTTTATCTTTTTCAAAACATAGGTTGGGTTTTACGCTATGGGAGATCAAACTTCTTTCTGAGACCTTAGTCCCATTTCTTTACTTTTTATTGAAACCACCGAACTTGGTAGACTCTTCGTAAATGGGTCTGCCAAATTCCTCTTTGATTTAATAAAGTTAACCGTAACCACTCCCCTCTTGACTAGTTGCCTAACCATTTGATGTCTAAGACTTGCATGTCTTGACTTTCCATTATAAGTCTTATTTGAGACATTATAGATAGTAGCTTGATTATCACAATTAGTCAAGACCGCCGGAGTTGGCTTCTTCCAAAATGGAATTTCCATAAGTAGGTTCCTAAGCCATTCGCACTCCTTACATGCATCCGTTAAGGCTATTAATTCGACAACATTGTTGAATCGAAATACAAGTCTCGCTTCTTGGAACTCAAAGACACAAAGAAGCACCCCCTAATGTAAAGATCCATCCGAGACGTTGATTTGGACTTGGCCTCTACATCGTTCCAGTTAGCATCATTGTACCCTTCCAGTCTGTGGGATAGCCTTAGTAATGCAAGACAAAATTCATTGTACCTTTCAAGTAAGCCATAACTCTAGAAAGCGCTTTCCAGTGTTCATATCCTGGATTACTTGAGAAGCGACATAACACTCCCGGCTTGGGCTATGTGCGGTCTTGTGCAATGCATAGCATACATAAGACTTCAATGACACTGGAATACTCAAGTTGTGCATGAGTACGTCCGGTGTTCTTCTTTAACTTGATAGTATGGTCTAAAGGAGTAGGTCTTTGGATTGTCATCAAAGTGACCATATTTCTTGAGAAATTTCTCAATATAATGAGATTGGGTTAAAGCTAACTCATTTCCCTTTCTTAGGATCTTAATTCCCAAGATTACATCAGCCTCTCCTAAATCCTTCATATCAAAGTTAGAGCTAAGAAACTTATTTGTTTCTTCCACAAATGTGATATGTCGAGATCCAAAAATAAGCATATCATCAACATACAAACAGAGAATTACACATCCAGAACTATCATGCTTACCATAGATACATTTATCCACATCATTCACCACAAAACCATATGACAAAACCACTTTGTCAAACTTCTCATGCCATTGCATGGGAGCTTGCTTCAAGCCATATAGAGATTTTACTAACTTGCAAACATTCTTTTCTTGGCTCGGCAATATGAAACCTTCAGGTTGTTCCATATATATTTCTTCTTCCAAATCTCCATTTAGGAAGGCGGTGTTGACATCCATTTGATGAATAATTAACTTGTGAATAGAAGCAAGTGCTATTAAACAACGAATAGATGAGATGCGAGCAATATGAGCATATGTATCAAAGTAATCAATTCCATGTATTTGCTTATAACCCTTAGCAACTAATCTGGCTTTGAACTTATCAATGGAACCATCAGCATTCATCTTTCTCTTGAAAATCCATTTACATCCAATAGGCTTTACGCCCGGAGGTAAATCACAATATATCCAAGTACCGTTGGTAAAAAGAGTGTTCTTTTCATCATTGAAAGCCTCTTTCCAAAAACTAGCATATTTGGAACTCATAGCCTCAGCATAAGTTTTAGGGTCATCATCAACATGCATAACATATTTGGTAACACTAAGAATTCTATTCTTATTACCTTCTACAAGATATGTTATAAAGTCCTGGACCAAAATTTTTCTCTATTCTTGCTCTCTTACTCCTTCTAGGTTCGATTTCTTCTATGGGTTGAAGTATCCTCCATGTCTCGAGTAGGAACAGAATGATCATCATTCTCATTAGTCTCTTGATTGTAGACTAGGTAACAATGAGTTCTCCATGGGTTGCATTTGAGAACTGTTCCTATTTAAGTTCTCAAAAGAATTCCACATCTCTGATTCTATAATCTCAAAAGTGTCAAGGATTAAAAATCAGAGGTGATACTATTAAGAGAGTATCCCACAAAAGCACATTTATAAGCCCCTGTTTCCCAGATTTTGGTCTTTTAGGATCAAAGCTTTCGAACATATGGTAAGCAACCCCAGACTTTAAGTCTCTTCAAGTTTGGTTTCCTCTTAAACCACAATTCATAAGGAGAAACATTCTTGTTTTTCAAAGGAACTCTATTCAAAATATAACATGCAGACAACATAGCTTCACCCCACAAGGAATTAGGAAAACTAGAACTTATAAGCATGCAATTAACCATATCAATCAAAGTTCTATTTTTCCTTTCGGCCATACCATTTTGTTGAGGTGTATAAGGTGCAGTAAATTGATGAATTAAACCATGCTCTTGACAAAAGATTTTAAATTCATTAGGAAAATATTCACCACCACGATCAGAACGTAAAATCTTAATTTTCAGTCCTAATTGTGTCTCTACTTCTGCTTTGTATATTTTGAATATGTCAAAAACATCATCCTTAGATTTCATCAAATATGTATAAGCATATCTAATACTATCTTCTATAAAAGTGACATAATACTTATTTCCACCATGAGTGACAGAACCATGCAAATCGCCCACATCACTGTGTACTAATTCAAGTAAGGAAGAATTTCGTACTACAGACTTATGGGAAATTCTAGTTATCTTTGCTTGCACACATATTTCACATTTAGAAGCAAGATCAAAATTGCAATCAGAAATCAAACCTAATCGTTTCATGTTTCTAAGGGAACCATAATTCACATGACCAAACCTAGCATGCCATAAATTAACAGAGTCAACAATATAAGCAGAACCATTATTTATTAAATTAAGCTTAATCATCCCATTACAAGCATATCCTTGTCCAATAAACACACCATTTTTGGACAATACAAACTTATTAGACTCATAGGTCGTCTTGAATCCGACCTTCATAACAAGGTCGCTGGAAACAAGGTTCTTTATAATGTCGGGGACATGTAACACATTAGTAAGAGTAACATTCTTTCCCGAAGTAAACGAGAGTTCAACAATGCCTTTCCCAATGACTTTCTTTGTGTTGGCCGTTTTGCGGAGACAACTTCGTTTCCTTCTCCACTAACCGGTTCGTATGTCTTGTAAAGATTTTTATCCTTGAGATATGGATGGTTGCACCATTGTCGTACCACCATCCACCCCGGCCAAAGAATGACATTGGCGGCTTGCACCAAAATCACAAGTTTGTCATCGACCATATTTGCCTCCTTTTTCTCTCGGTTCTGTTGTTGTTTCTTTTTGAGACGACAGTGTGAGCAAAATGGCTGGGTTTTTCACGTAAGTAGCAATTGCCCTTCTTCTTACTCTTCTTGTTGGGATGATGCTTCTTAAAGCGAGTATCATTCTTAGGTTTCAAGGAATTCGGTGTCTCTACGGTATTCACCTTAGAATGGTTTTGGTGTGGACTATCCTTAAGTTCTCGTTTACGAGAGTCCTCTTCTATTCGAAGATGACGCCGTAATGCCTCTAAATCATAGTCGGTCTCAAAGATGCTTGAGTTTCTTCTTATAACCATTCCAAGAAGGGGGGAAGACGAGAAATAATAACCCCGACAACAAACGCAGAAGGAAGTTCAATTCCAGCATCCTTAAGATGATTAACAATGACTAAAATTCACTGACCTAGGCAATGATTGACTTACTGTCAACCATCTTAAAATCCATGAAGTTGCAAGTCGAGAATTTCTTGTTGCTTGCTTGAAATCTTGTATTTGTTGTCAAGCATGATCCATAATTCCTTTAGTCGCAATACTCCGATGTGCATTGTAAACAGGAGTTTCAGGGCATTCAAAATATGACCACGGCACATGAAATCATCTTCCTGTCGCTTCTTTCGTTTGGTAATCAAATCAGGAGTATCTTTTTCTGACGGTGCAGGAATCTCCTCCAATCCATCTTCAAGTATGTACCATAACTTGATGGTGATCAGAAAACTTCACAGTCTTTTGCCAACGAGTAAAATTTTCACCATCAAAACGTTCGGTCGAGTAAGGGTTTGGTTCATCACTTGTAGGGATTGTGCAAGTAGCATTCGAAGTTGAAGATTCACCCTCCATTGCGAAACTAATTGTCTAAAAGTTGTTGGAAAATGGGTTCAAATAGAGGATGAAATAAACACAAAGAAATTGTTGTACTCAAAATCTTTCAAGGCTCATACGATTTCTTTTAGACAATTATTTCTACCCTCCCAATAAATTGGTGATTACAACGGTATGTGAAATAATGCCTTCGAGGATAAAATGAAAGCCCTACAACGGAAATTGAATTCAAGGTTTGTACCCCTTGATCCAATCAAGAACACATGTAAACGGAATTTCGATGATGCTTTGTTTAAGAGAGAAACGAGAAGGTTTTTCGATGATGTTTTCAACGAGTTATGGGAGATGCCATTTATAGGGATTTTCGCATTTGTTGGGAATACATCTTTTCACTCGAGTCTCTTCATCATCAGACATCAATGGCGTCTGTTGGATTTGAATATTATGGATAGTTTGTAACGGTCGACCCACAATTTGGGGGCTACGCCCCAGGCCCCTTGGATAGCACAGTTGAAAATATTCCAACAAAAAATGAGTTCTTCATCATTTGGTGGCCCTTTTCATTTTGTATCGTCCAGTTAGAAAATTTTATTTTCCCATTTAAACTTTCATGTAAGTTGACTTTGACATTCTGACCAAAACAAAAAAGTCGACATGTTATTAGGTTTACCTACAATGAAATAAAAGTTTGTTAAGCTGCCACTAATGGGAAGTAAGATTTAACTTTCTCAGCAAGAAGTATCGTTTTTGTGTCTCAAATTCGTTGAATTCAACAAGCGCTCTTCAATTTCATAGAACGTGAGGTGGAATCAACACCTAGACTCCATTAGGGTTGGCGTCCCAAAAAAGCACCAGATGCCAACAGAAATAACGTCTAGGAAATACTTTATGGAAATTCAAACATCATGATTATATAGACCGTTGGATTCATAGTCTTATTGGTGATCTAACAGTAGATACATCAAAATGGCGTCTTTGTTTCGAATCCTAAATTCCTACCATGCTTGGACGTTGAATTTTGATGACGTGTGTGACCCAAGAATGTTGAATCTTGAGTCACCATTATTGGTTAGTGAATTTCTTTCCCCAATTTTTAGATGCATCTTTTTGTTTTTCATGGTTCCTAATGGGGTACCAATTTGCTTGAGGGTAACAAAATATATTTTGTCTTATATACAATTTGGTACACCCCAAAGAAAAATGATACCCCCATTAGCAGCACTGTGGATACCATTTTTAAAACATGTCGACTTAAGCTAATTTTGTCAATCGCAGCTTTTCAAAGCTGTATCGGCATCAGTGGTTTTCAAAATTAGTATAAGGTTAATCGCAGATTTTCAAAGTTGTTTGTGTACGGTGTCCCTATACAGATAGATGTCAAATATAGATAAAAACTCGTGGACTAAAACTGTTAAATTGCAGTATTCTCATTGATACGTACTGGTGGTATTTTCATGACCGATAAAATGTTCTCCATATAAAAGATGAAAGATGAAATGTTCTCTATACTTTACTAACATTGCAGGTTCTGCAATTTATATTTTGTCTGACAACCAAGCAAACACTAGACATCTCTTGTCAATGTGGAGTAAATCCACTTTTGGGCACATTCCATCCAAAATTTCCGAGCTTCAACAAGAATTATCTAAACTTCAAGCTGTTGATATTCAAGGAAGCCATATTTCTCAAGTGTTAGAACTAGAGAAACAATTTGATTCTCTAAATGATATCCAAGCTAGCTCATACAGACAGAAATCTAGAGATAAATTTTACAATTACATTTGAAAATTTGGAGATAAATTTTACAAAAATCTAGACAGAAAATTTCAAGATCAGCACCAAAGATTAATCACTTATTGTTTGCAGCTGACTGCCTTTTTCTCCGAAAATAAAACTTAGATCAAACAAGAAATCTGCTTCAGGTAATGAAGATTTTAGTCCTTGTTCAGATCAGATGATAAAGTTCCACAAATTTGTAGTATACTTCAGTAAGAATATGAGTCCTTAGTCTTGTCAGACCATTAGTAGCATTCTCCAGGTTAGACAGTTATACCTTAATGAATAAAATCATTTAGGTTTACCTTTCTTTATATTGGAAGAAATAAGAGAATTCTTTTTTCTATTCTTATTGATAAAATGGACACAAGACTGACAAGGTGGAGATGCATTAATATGTCAGAAGGTGCAAGGTCTGTGATGGTCAAAAATGTAACTAATGCAATTCATGTGCATCATATGACAAGTTTCAAGCTCCCAAATATTACCATTAAAAAAATTAACTCTACTCGGCAGAAGTTCTGGAGGAAAAATAATTCAAATAAAGGAAAACATCTAGTAACATGGAAGAATGTAAATGCTCCTATAGAAAAAGGTGGTACATGGTTTAGATATCTTCACTTGTTTAACAGAGCTCTTTTAGCAAAATTTTCATGGAGATTATGTACTGATCCGACTTCAATTCTTGCAAAATCTCTTCTAGCAAAGTACTTCCCAGATGGTCAAATCAGTAATATCAAGAAAAGCTCTAATTCTACTTGGTCCTGGACAAGTATCAGTCCTGAGTTAAATTTCACAAGCAAACACAGTTTTTAGAGTATTGGAAATGGACACAAGATTCTGATATGGAAACATAACTAGGTGCAGGATCTTCATGAACCCCTATTCCGAAAAATGGAGTCACCAACTATGAGCATTACAAGTATATCCATCAACTCTTTGCTTCTGATTCGGTTAGCTGGAACTATGATCTGGTTTATTCTCTCTTTTAAGTAGCAACATGAAGATTAATCCTTAGCCTCAATATTTCTCCTAACTTTGAAGATAAAATGGTATGGATGCTAGAGAAGAATGGGCAATTCTCAGTAAAGTCATCTTATAAGAAGATGTATGAAGAAAAAAACACTAATCATGTTGTGCCTGGAGGAATGATAAATATATTCAATAAGTCATGGAAGTTACCCCTTCTACCAAGAATTAATCAATACTTATGGAAGTGTGTGAAAGATATTCTTCCCACTAGATACAAGATGACTCATGTTATTCAAAATGGAGACTACAGTTTCCCATTTTGTGCTCAAGAGGATGAAACTTCTTCCCACTGCATCCTATATTGTTCTCTGGTAAATTTGATATGGTTTGTTATGATGTATATTCATATTCAATCTAATAATAATCTTAAAGATGATTTCCAGTCAGTTTGAGAAGTTGCAATTTGGTCATCTTCATGAAGATACAATATGCAAGATAACAATTGTAGCCTGGTGCATTTAGACTCAAAGATGTTAGAAAGTTTTCAAAGGAACTTCTTCAACTCCAGATATTATTATTTAGAAGTGCAGGAAATATTTATTTGACTTTACAGAGATGTCTCATAGGAAATCCAATAACATAAATAGGAAAAGAAGGGCTAACTTGCATTGGTCTCCACCTCCTAGAGCATCGTTTACTATAAATTCTGATAGATCTTATCTTAACAATAATTAATGGTGGCATTGGACTCATTGTTCATGATATTGCAGGTAATCACAAAGGATCAAAGTGTATCTATCTAGCTGAATCAACGAGTCCAGAGCATGCAGAATGCAGAGGTTTGTGGGAGGTAGTAATATGGGAAAAGCGGATGAATATGCAGAATGTTCGTTTTTAACTAAACTCTAAGCTGGTGGTTGAAGAGACGAATAATGAAAAGTACAACATTGATTGGAATCCATAATCTAGATTAGAGATATTAAGAATTTATTTCAGTCATTTAGCTCTTGGCAGTGTTCTTGTGTGCCAAAAGAGAAGGATAAAGTATCGGACTTGTTTTCCAAGTCAGCTAGAGTTGATAAATTATGCGGAATATGGTTATCTGATCCCCCTAGTATCATTTCTGCACAACTTGAGGAGGAAGCAAACTATGTAATCTTTTAATCTTATATATATTTCTTTCAGTTTCAAAAAGGTGTTGGAGCCCAGCTTGTTGCTAGGCTACCCACCAAGGCTTTTGTATGATTCTCTTGTTTAAGTATAAGAGGATTTTTTTTATTAAAAAAAATAAATAAAAATAGATAGTTTACCACGGGACCCAAATGACAACTAAGATTACTTTTTGCAATATTAGTGAGAAATTACGTAAACATGTAACAATATAGTAGCAATTGATAATCTAGTAGCAATCAATAACCGTCTTACATAATCCTTGGGAGTGCAGAGAAATCTTAAGTTATTCATCATGGCTATTCAAATAACACATTATCCTTGGGAGTGCAGAGAAATATTAATTTTTGCAGAGAAATTTTAATCCGTTTACAACAAATTTGCTCTGAGATATGAAACCATAATCTTGAGAAAAACTGTTCACGAAAGCACTCATTAGTAGAAGATGATGTTTCCGGTTTTACTAAATATAACACACTCACGTCTACTAAAAATCTAACAATCTAGTAGCAATTAATAACCTTTATATACTTTTTATGCGAGACATTCCGTAAACATGATTGAAAATTCTACTTTTGTACTAATCCAGTTTATCTCCAAGATGTTAATGAAAAGAAGATCTCAACAATAAAATTAATAATGTGGAATTTATGTAACACAACAAATTTTTTTAATCTTCTCTAGAACACTTACCCAAAAAAAAAAAAAACACTAATAATATGTAGGTGATGATTATGATGTGAAGATGATGATGGTGATGAACGGTGATGATGACGGTGAAAAAGGTGATGATGATGATTTTGATAGAAGATGAACAATGAAAACAATAATGAAGGTGAAGATAGAAACAAATGATTTTTGATGAGTTCATCTAGATAATGAAGAAGATGATGATATGATAGTTAAGAAATGATTAACTAAGTAGAAGATAAAAGATGTTGATGAAACTTAATAAGATTGAATGGTGAAAAAGATGGAGATGAAGACCATGATGTTGATGATTATTATCGATAATGATAAGATGGTGATGGTAAAGAAGATGTCTATTCAAATAACATATTATCCTTGGGAGTGCAGAGAAATCTTAATTTGTGCAGAGAAATCTTAATTCGTTTACAACAAATTTGTTCTGAGATATGAAATCATAATCTTGAGAAAAACTGTTCATGGAAACACTTATTAGTAGAGGATGATGTTTCCGATTTTGGTAAACAACACACTCACGTTTACTAAAAATGTAACAATCTAGTAGCAATTAGTAATCATTATATACTTTTTATACGAGACAACACAGTAAACATGTAACAATCTAGTAGCAATTAATAATCTAGTAAAAATTAATGACCGTCTTACATAATCTTTGGGAGTACAAAAATCTTAAGTTGTTCATCAGAGCTATTCAAATCGCACATTATCATTGGGAGTGCAGGGAAATCTTAATCTGTTTACAACGAATTTTTTCTGAGATATGAAATTATATTCTTGAAAAAAACTGTTCAAGAAAGCACTCATTAATAGAAGATGATGTTTCCAGTTTTGCTAAACAAATACTCACGTTTACTAAAAATGTAACAATAATATAGTAGCAATTAATAACCGTTATATACTTTTTACGCGAGACATTCCGTTAACATATTCTACTTTTGTACTAATCCAGTTTATCTCCAAGAAGTTAATGAAAAAAATATCTCAACAATCAAATCGATAATCTAGAATTTATATATCATCAATATTATTTAATTGAAAAAAAAAGCCTACACAATAATTTTTTTAATCTTCTCTTAAACACTTACCAAAAAAAAACTAATAATATGTAAATGATGTGAAGATGAACGGTGAAGATGGTGATGGTGAAAAAGGTGATGATGATCATTTTAATGGAAGATGAATAATGAAAACAATAATGAAGGTGAATATGGAAACAAATGATTTTTGATGAGTTCATCTGGGAAGATGATGATAGTTAAAAAGATGATTAACTAAGTAGAAGATAAATATGATGATTAAACTTAATAAGAGTGAATGGTGAAAAAGATGGAGATGAAGACCATGATGTTGATGATTTATTATCGATAATGAAGAAGATGGTGATGGTAAATATGATGATGATGATGGTAAAGAAGAAGATGATGATGATAACGATGACTGTTAAAAAGATGGTGAAGCTGATGATTATGGTAGACAAAACATGTAGAAGTAGTTACTGAACAAGGATCATTGTATGGAGCAAGTTTAGCACGTAGAACTCGACAAGACTCGGATGTAGAACTAACCTACCCCATTCTTTATACACCTTCCTTGATTTAACCTCTGCATCAGATAAAATTTTCTTTATTCCTGGGCTTTGAATACTCCCCTCTGTTTCCAAAAGGAAATGGAAATTCCCAATTGGAAATCTGTTTGAAACTTCTTTACTCTTAGAAACAAATTCTAAATCGTTTTCCTCCACCAAAAATCTAAACACTATCCTTGGAACTTCAATTCCATGTCCTCACTGATAAACTAAACATTGATTTCATGTATCATACTCAGATTCCTCAAGACATTATCGGTTACGTTTATTTAAATTCCAACAAATTGCTTAATCTTTTTTTTCTTCTTCTTACCTTCATCGTCAACAGATTTTATCCAATCCAAAAAATTTCCTAAATTATTCACATCATTTATAACTACAGTTTGAATGTGAAAACCGATCTTTGCATTGTCATGAGCCGAAATTACAAATTTGTTGATAATTCTCTCATTTTCGTTCTGAAGAACTGTTTATGAAGAAAGTTCATTAAGAGTACAATGAGGTTCCATGGATGAAGGAAAAAAGGGTTTTTCCTAGGGTTCTGTGTAGAGATAGAGATAGGAGAAAGATAAACTTTGTAGTTTCTAAGAATAAAATCACTTAGCAACTTACAAGTCACATTGTGACCCAAGATCACCGGTGTGACGATGAATTTATTAAAGTATTAGTGAATTCGAGTAAAATCAATAAAGGGATGAAACACCTAACTTCAACTGGACTCCAGATATCAGTCGTCCGTAGATTTTTTTTGGATTTCTTCTTTTTTTGCTCGAAATGAATCCAAAACACCTATAAAACTCCGAACAAACGTAAAATACATAATTCATAAGAAAAATAGCAAAGAAAATATAATCAATCGACAGTAAATCAATGTGTTTAAGGCACCTATCAACTATACATCATTGACTTAAAATAAGGGCTATCTACAGATCGAGGAGTGACTCATTAGTCATTTGCAATTGAATGAAACTTTTACCTAGGGGTCACTATTTTATTTTCAAATTGTGATTAGAACTTTTAGTTCTGCGCAAGAAAAACTACGATTTTTAACAATTTACGTATGATTTTTGAGTCAACACATTTTTGTGTGAGATAAATTTCCTAAGCGATGACTAGTGGTATGAAGAAACACATATGCATCCTATTTTTGGGCTTGGGTTTAGGCTAGGGTCTGTATGTGTGGGAGTCAAACAAGAACTGAAATCATATTCTTAAGGTGTTTGAAATTTCATGGGTGTTTGTGAATTGTTTCATGCAAAGATGCTAGCTTATCGCCTTCGCTATTTATTAGGTGACCTAGAAGGAAAGAAACAATGTAATATCTTACGGAACTAGGAAGGAAGGAAGAAAACAAGGATGGAGGTTTTTTTCTCTTTTGTAAGCTTTGACACCTTCCATAATTTTCTAACTTCTTGTGTATGATTTTTTTTTATTTGCAACTGGCGATTTTTCTGTAGTTGCTTTTAATTTTGATTTCCAATAAATTTTAATCATTCATCTTCAAGAAAAAATAAATAAAAAAATACAATCAACAGTTACTTGATTGTAAGAGTAATTTTGATCACATAACTAGATCAAAAATCTTGTTCTCATTAATATATCTTATTCATTATTCTTATTCTCATTTTGTTTCTATTATATTAAATAAACATTAACTTTAGTTGATAACACAACCTTTATAGGTGAAAAGGTAACATTTTCTAGTATGCCATATATAATAAGTTGGCTTATGGAATACTTATGTCGATGAAAAATCAGAAGCAATTACCACCAGGACCTCCAAATATCACAGAATTGTACCCATGTTTATGTCTTTTCCGTATGCCATATTTGCGGAAGATAATTAATGTCATAATCAGATCTTGTATCAAGATCTTTCTTTATTACTACTTAATTACCAAAGTAACTCGTGCCTCCGTTTTCCTCAAGGATTCGCAAATATCGCATAAAACCCGTTTCACCTGAAAAAGCAACACAAAAACATGATCAAACAGGCATCAAATGTAGACATCAAACAAGTATAAATGCCTTGCTACAAGCATATGATTTTCCTATAATTAGTGGGCCAACGAAGTATCTGCATACATCATTAGATTCATCACATGATGGAACTTCATTCAAATAGAAAAATGTAAAGACACAAAAGGTAACAAGAAAGTGACCAGAGATTAAAATGTTATTTTACAGCTTGTTCGGAGTCTTTAACTACATGTTAAGTGTTGCGCCAAAGCCTGCAGAAGCGTAAGATTTGCACTGCTACAAAGGTACCTCGGTATCGCCAAGAACACAATCACACACACACACAAGAAGAACAAGTATTTAACGAGGTTGAATCCTCTAGAAGGAATAATCAATTTTATATATCACCATATAGGTTGGAATATACAAAGCCTAAGAAGAAGAGAAGAAGAAACTCTTTTAGTTCTGCTGTGTATTCTCTAGTTCTCTCTATGGATATTTATACATATCAATAGGAATAGACACATTCCTTAACAAGGATTACTTTCCTACAAGTATAGGGTTTCTTAACTTGACTATAAGAGACAAACCTCTTAAGTTTCTATACTTAGGATACTAGTAATTGGTTTCCCAAACCAGCAAGATTTCCTAACCTAGTCCTTGACCATCCTACCAACAATTCTTCACCTCTAATCATGCATTCATGTATGAGACAATCAATAGATAAAATCACCTCTATCTTCCAACGTCGATTGAACCATCACGGGTTTCCTACGTATCCTCAACAGGAATCAAACCCGACCGTAGTTCTCTGAAATGGCATTGCTATAAGGCCTCCACCAGGTTCCTAAGAACCTCTACCCCAAGAGGGACTCTTACCAAACATGAAGGATCGATGTGAATCCATCTCGAGAAATATCGAAACTTGACCCCAGATGCTACTTTAGTCAACATATCAGCTGGATTGTCTTTGGTATCGATCTTCACAAGTAGAATGTCTTATTCTTCAAGAATTTCTCTCACAAAGTGAAATCGCACGTATATATGTTTGGTTCTAGCATGATGCACTTGAGTTTTGGCCAAATAAATTGCACTTAGACTTGCACAATGCACATGCGGTTGGTCTTGCACAACTCCTAAGTCATCTATCAAATCTTGTAACCATATAGCCTCCTTAAATGCCTCTGTCACTGCCATATACTCAGCTTCAGTAGTTGAGAGATCCACGGTAGACTGCAAAACTGATCTCCAACTAACTAGTGCCCCTGCTACGGTAAATATATACCATGTCGTTGAACGTCTCTTGTCCAAATCACCAGCATAGTCAGAATCCACATAACCAACACACAACTGATTGTTACTTTCATCCTTCACAAACTCCAAGCCAACATTAACTGTACCATAAAATACCTCAAAATCCACTTCGCAACTTGCCAATGTCCGTTACCAGGACAATGCATATAACAACTGCGCATACTAGCTGCATGTGAAATGTCCGGCCTTGTACATACCATTGCATACATCAATCTACCAACTGCCTCAGCATATGGGACTTGGGTTATATAACGTCGCTCTTCTTAAGTAATGGGAGACATACAAGTATTCAACTTAAAATGAGCAGCAAGGGGGGTACTTATAGATGTAGTTCCTCCACAAACTCCAAACTTCTGTAACACTTTCTTCAAATATGCCTTTTGAGACAAACAAGTCTTACCCTTCTCTCTGGTACGTCGAATCTCCATACCAAGAATCTTCTTAGCCTCTCCAGGATCTTTCATCTCAACTCAGATGACAACTTGTGCTTCAAATTATCAATCTCTTTCTTGTTATTCGATGTTATCAGCATATCATCGACATACAAGAGCAAATATATGAAAGACCCATCACATAGCTTCTTGAAGTATACACAATGGTCATAGTGACTTCTTATGTATGTTTGGTATATCATAAACTGGTCAAATCGCTTGTACCATTGTATACCAAATGTTGGTAGGTTGATCCTGCGTTCTTTAGCCCGAACGGAATCACAATGTAGCAGTAAACTCCTCTGTCAGTCACAACGGCAGTATGTTCTTGATCTTCTTCGAACAAAGGTATTTGGTTATACCCCGAAAAACCGTCCATGAATGACAGTTTCCCGTATCCTGAGGTTGCATCCACCAAATCTCTTATCCACGGAAGTGGGTACGGATCACTCGGACATGCTTTATTCAAATCAGTAAAATCGATACAAACAAGAATTTTACCATTCTTGTTTGGAACGGGCAGAACATTAGAAGACAGCGAGGATACTGTATTGATTGAATAAAGCCTGCTTCCAATAGCTACTCGACTTCTACAGTAATTCCATCATTTTTGCTTTGCGCCATATTCTTAACTTTATGAAAAACTAGATGGAACTTCTCGTTGGAATTTAGCTTGTGACAGGCTACGTTTGGATCTATCCAAGGCATTTCAGCGAAACTACATGCAAAAACGTCAAAGTTTTCCCTTAACAGTGTAATCAAACCATCACGTTCATGCACGGGTAGATCTGCCCCTACGAACGTGGTTTTGTGTTTCTCATCCCCAATCTGGACCTCAATCAGTTTTTCGACTGTTGGAGGTTCAGCTGCATCCTCACATATATGATTCTGGCGGGAGAGGATTCTGTAATTGTTATTTTTGTTCAACCCGCAGGATTTGGTTCCTGCTAATTTCTGATTTTCGGTATTCATCCATAACATTCTCGTGACACTTGTGGGCTGCCATCTAGTCGCTTCTCACCTTCACGACCCCTTCGGGGGTAATAAACTTCAGTGATTGATGATACGAGGATGTGACTGCAGCGATTGCATGCAGCCAGTCTCGTCCTACTATCTCATTATAGAGAGCTCGACAATCCAGCAACAAGAAATTTCCCAGAACGGACTTGTAAGCTACTGTTATAGGCATCTTTAATTTCTCAATCTCCTTTGTAATTTCGCCACTGAAGCCGATGATTGGATTTTCATTTTCATCGATCAAGTCGTGTGAGAGGTTCATAGATGAATATGCTCCTGAAAATAGCACGCTCGCAGAGCTTCCCGTATCCACTAGAATACGATGTACACAGAAAATAATCCAAGCAGTTATAACGATAACATCATTTGTGGGGAGCATATACACCTCTCATGTTTGCTTTAGAGAACTCAATCTTTGTGCATCCAAGCTCCAGAACTTCTGCTATGTTTCTACTGAAAAATTCGATGTGATTTGTCACGTACCACTCCTTTAATTTCCCGAGCTTTATCCTGGTGTCATTTTTCGATGCCCGCCTGGTCATTTAATGAATTCTGGCGTGATTGACATTAATCACATGTGTTTTGCCAAATTGTCCCGAACCTTTCCAAAAATCCCTTTTCACGTACTTTTGTAGCTTTCCAGCATCTATCATTCGCTGGACATCGATGTGTAAGGAGCGACAATTCTCAGTCTTGTGACCAATGTCTTTATGATAATTTTAGTATTTTCTTTTATCACGTTTATCACGTGTCTCCGCTGGAAAAGGCCGAGGGGGGATCAAATAGTTGCTAATTTTCTCATACAACTTTATAAGCCGTACATGTTCAATGGTGTCAGCTTCATATCATGATGTTTCTGATATCCAGTTTCCATTCGTTCCCCATGGTTTTTCTCTAGAACTTTATGTCGATCGTTATGCTATCCACTCGAACAGTTCTTCGACTTGTCTTTCTTCCCATCATTTGGATGATTAGATGATCTATTAACTTTTCTTGTTTCTTGAGCTTTTGAATCTTCCTCAACTCGAGCGTATTCTTCTGTTCGATCATACAGTTCTTCCATAGTCATTGGTGGTCTATTGACTAAGGAACCGTATACACCTCTTTGATCATACTGGTATGCCTGTTTGTAAGCCTCGATGGCTACTTGATCGTTGGCACCATCCACCTCGGTCAACTCTTGCTTGAAGCGTCGAGTAAACTGTCTGATGCTTTCCTGTTTTGGTACCCAGAAGGAACAATTAGTGGCATCCCTTCCGATCACGTCTGTTGTATTTGTAGTGAGAGCAGAATTTTTAACCAGCTTGCGGTAAGTCCCGATCGACTGTGTCTGGAGATGATTGAACCACGTAATTTTTCCGCTAGTCAATGACTGCAGAAACATCTTGCACATCAACTCATCGATTACTGCCACAGAGTCATGGCAGTTTTATAATGTAAAACATGCTGATCTGGATCATCTGTTTTCTCATCAAATTATGGCATCTTGGGAACTTGAAAATTCATTGGCGGCTGGAATTCTCCGAAATTCATTTTGAAGGGAGCTCATGCGGCTCGATGCAGTCTGTCTATCTTTCCTCTTTGAAGTGACCACCTGGTCATTCCTTAATGGAGTTTTTTGTGGTCTATCCAGAGTGATCACTTATATGGGTCGGTTAGAACCTTGCAGGTCAAAACGACTTCCAAGGCGCTCCCAAACAGACCGACCATTCCTGTTTCGATCCAAATCTTCCAATCAATCTTGATTGTTCAGATTAATATTCCTCGATCGAGACTAACTCATACGTTCTAGTCTTAGGATAGCATTTTATTTCTCCACCTCTTAGGATAGCATTTTAGGAATTTCTCCACCGGATCATCGATCATCATTCCTCCTTGACGTGCAATAGATATTCTTTGTTCACTCGAATCGCGGGTTTCCTCCATCTTGCAGATCAAGTCGATCATCATTCCTCCTTGGATGGGGGCTGAACTCTATCTCGATCCCGTCTATGTCTAGTACGCATTGCATGCGGGTGCTGATTGAACCTCGTTCTGTTCAGTCGTTGAGCGTCGAGGGTTTCTAGCAGACACGATCCTTCGTGCAATTTGTTTTACTTTTGCCACAATCTCGATTCGGGGAAAACACGATCTCTTTTCTCGAATCCCCTTAGTCGGTGCCAATGTTTGTATAGTAAAAGATTTTTACCTCAAACACAAATATGATGTTGATACTGATCGAACTGCTACCTTTGTTTTCACGTGAACAGTGTTGGGGGTACCTCCTTAGCTTGATTTGGATCTATGCACACAGGCTTCTATGTAAAGTGCTTGTGAGGCCCAGTTAGCTATACTTGGCTAATAAGAGGAACATATTGGCCAAAGTAATTAAGCCCATTCTTAGTGTAAATATTAGGGTACAACCATAACTCTGTTTATGTAATTTTTGCTTCTTTTTTTTTTACTATCATTAGTCAGACTTTTTGTGAATTCTTCTTCTTAATAAAAAAAAAAAAAAAAAAAAGCTATCAACAGTTTAGTTAGAACTCCGGATGATTGGGCTAGTGTTCCTTTCATACGTGTTTGTGGTTTTTAATGAACCATTTTTTTGGACCATGGTTTATTTTTGGGGACCATGATTTCATTTTAGGCAAGACATTATAAGTAATCCTAAGTCACCCCTTATCTAAATATTTTTCTTCGTACTAAACTTACACTCCTTAATTAAATGTGTTAGTTTAATGATTAATTAGTTATTAGTTAATGATTAGTATGATTAGTAATGATTAGTGATTAGTATGATTAGTAAGATTAGTAATGATGAAATTTTAATTTTTTTTTTGCGATTAAGTTGGTTACCCAAATTTATGACCAAAAACGAACTTAATGATTAGTGATTAGTATGATTAGTAATGATTAGTTACCAGTAAGAAGTTCGATTACAAAAAATTGAAAATTTTCCTTGCAATCAAACCGAACTATATATTTGGTGTGACAATTAAATAGTTCGGTTACAAAAAAAATTTAAAACTTTTTACGATCAAACCGAACTTAATGATTAGTGATTAGTATGATTAGTAATGATTAGTTACCAGTAAGAAGTTTGGTTACAAAAAAATTGAAATTTTTCCTTGCGATCAAATAGTTCGGTTACAAAAAAAATTTAAAACTTTTTACGATCAAACCGAACTTAATGACTAGTGATTAGTATGATTAGTAATGATTAATTACCAGTAAGAAGTTCGGTTACAGAAAAAATGAAATTTTTCCTTGCGATCAAACCGAACTATTACAAAAAAAATTTAAAACTTTTTACGATCAAACCGAACTTAGTGATTAGTATGATTAGTAATGATTAGTTACCAGTAAGAAGTTCGATTACAAAAAATTGAAAATTTTCAATCGAACGAAGAACGTCAAGGAAAGAGAGAAGAAGAAGAGAATAATTCTTTTTTTATTTTGATTATAATTTTGATTTCGATTCCCCCCGTTTTTGATTTTGATTTTGATTTTGATTTTGGTTAATAAATTCATTTAGTTTGGATTAGATATATATGATTAGATTTATATAGTTATTAGGTTACTTTTAATTTAAATAAAAGTAAATGGTAAATGTGTATTTACCTAACTTTAGGACACCCCTTATAAGTATAGGGAGGTTGGCCATGGTTCCCAAAAAAAAAACCATGGTCCCTGAAAAATGATTCTTTTTAATTATCTGTTGGGTTTGTGTTTTTCAGTTTGTCGGTGATGGTACTCAATTACGCACCCCTTCTGCAGCGCGATTTGTTTTTGGTACTCAATTACGCGTATCGTCTCAATTTCACCTTTACACTTGCAGAATTTAGTAGTAATATCCGAGTGAGCAAATTGCTCAGTTCTTCTGAACTATGAAGCATTTGTATTTTGATTGTTTTTAATTATATTTGATAGAAAATGAAGAGTATTTCATCAAAAATACCATGTTTTCCTTGGGCTTATTCTTACTAAAACCCAGTAAGAGCTAATATATCTAGCTCCTCAAGGAAACACCCATGTTTGTTCATGGCTTGTCTTCTCCTCAGATTTTTAAGAGAGAAAAGGGATACTCCCGAGCCTTAACAAAGAGGCATAGAATCCGAGATTTCTATAATTGAGAGAAGTCACACCAAAAAATGGAACCATGTTTTAGGGAATACAAAATGATTACCCTAATTAGGGTGTGGTGATAAGGGGTATTCAAAGATAGGTAAATTACTTAGTTATCCTCAATGAATTTATTAATTTACTTATTTATTATTTATTTTGTCATTTAATTTTTTTTGATTTTTTTTTTTTAATTTTTTAATTTTTTTAATTTTTTTTTTCTGTTTTCGTTTTAAATTTCTTTTTTTTTATAAAGAATTTTTTGTTGAATTTTTTAAAGAAAAAAAGTAAAAAAAAAGTATATATATATATTTAAAAAATTTAGTTTAAAATTTAATTTTAAATTTTAAAAAATTTGAATTTTAAAAATTTTAAATGTTTAAATTTAAAAAATATTAAATTTTAAAAATTATTGAAAATAAAAATTATAAATAAGGAAGTTTTGGTATTAAGCAAAATATATAGATAAGGGGCTCTTAAGATTACCATTAATAAGCTGTTTTTTTCTTTACATGTTATGCCCTAAAAATTTTAGGTATGCCCTAAAACATGGTTCAAAAAAGGGATACTTCCACTATTCTTGTGCTTGCTTATTTATTTTTGGTAAATCTATACGTTTCCTTTCTATAGAAGGTTTAGGCCCGTTGTATGCTTATAAATATGATTGACGGCGTTTGTGGTAAACATCAGTGCTATGGAGAGTCTTCACTTAGATATCACGTGTAAGATTCTGTCTGACGTACCTTCAGAGTCCGTCTTGAATTGTAAATTAGTTTGCAAAACATGGCGAAGCCTTCTCGCTCACTTCAAGGTTAAAGCAGGTCTTCTTTTCGCTATTTCACTGGAGGAAATGAATGACGAAGAAAACTCTGTGCAACTCTATTATGGATATTACGATGATATTTTAAAGAGTGATCAAGGTGATCACTTTTCATACACGACACTTCCTAAGATCAATCATCATCCTATTAAAATGTGGAAGTACCCACCTGTCATGGTTGGTTCCTGCAATGGTTTGGTCTGTATTTCTTTACCACAACCTCATGATGATCCTCGAAACGATCCTATTTACATATGCAATCCTTTGACGGGGGAATACGTTAATCTTCCAAAATTATCTGCTGAAGTTGGTCTAATAGGGAGTGGATTTGGTTACCTACCCAAAACAAATGAGTACAAGGTTGTTCGAATCCAGTACCTTCCTGTTGAGTCCACAGGGGGATTTGGTGTTGGAAAAATATGGTTTTTATGTGAATAAAAATTAATACTAAAACGGTTTTCCTAAAATAAAATCACCTTCCAAATTTGTCTCTTAGTTTTTACGGGATAAGTTTTTCCTTATATATTTTGGATTTGGGTTAGGATTTTATACAAGATGAACCTCTCTTCTCTTGCCGTCTGTGAAGATAATTTCTTGTTCGTCTTCTATGTTTGATACGATCGTTTAAGTGCTAACGTTTCGTGAGTTTTCGCTGACAAGTTCTAAACCTTGTTAAGATTGTTGTATCTTGCAGGCAGATGTACCCGTAGGGCTATAGCATCATCTTTTCAGAGTGTAGCCGGGCATTCTTGTCTTAAGGACAGTATGTTGAACATGCGCCTCAATCTACCACCATTTTCTTCTTTCTATGGTGTTTACAGAGATGTTCAAGACATCAACGCTGGAGTCGGAAATGACACAAAAACAGATAAGTGCCTTCTTATATTAATTAATTGTTTGATATATTATCAATTTTGATTGTTATTCCCCAACAATCTTAAGACAAGAATTTCATAATAACAATTATTATTAAAATTGCGGAATTGGGTTTAATAACTTGGACCAGTAAAGTGGAGCTTAGGTCTTGATTTTTCGTGAATCTAAATTTTCTTTTGAACCCTAAGAAGAAAAGATGCACCACGTAATTATATACATGGGTGTTTGTCCCCAGAATCTATAACTGATTGGTTTGTGGGCACTTTGTAGTTTAAATAATTGTATGAGGGCAACATAAAATCTAGCTAGATATGAAACTTTATTATGGACGTGAAAGAGCTTATATGTGCTGTAAAATTGACTAATGAATTAGTATCTAGCTTACTGAATCGAAAAGATTAATTCGTTAACAGTATCGATGTCTCCAATCATGTGATGTATAGTAGGTGATAAGTTTAAACCAAAATTTATGTCACGTAACTGTTTGATTCCTTGCGTGTGACGAACTGTTGTCATATCCATTTGAAAGTTGAGACCATGAAAATTTTCTTTCAGTTGTTGTTCGGTTAGAGTCAAATGTGTCTTGTGATCTAACCGTGTGGAGTGTGGGCTTTCAATTAGTTTTTAATTGAGAATGTTTCTTGTATGTGTCAATTAATCAAGTGGTTGATTGTTTGACAGCATAAAGCTATCATCTGGCCTGGTACATACCGGCGTTTCTAACAGTGTGTGGTGATGGCTTATTCCTTTTGCCAGTGGTTGTCCTCAAGAGCATAAACAGATCGGCATGCTATGACTCATGCGGTTACTTGAAGGACAGTAGCTCGCACAGTTCCGGATTAGTTGAAGCTGCCGAAACAGATGGAAGTCCTAGAGCTCCCCGTCACTTGTCGGAGCTAACTGGTGATAATGATAATCATCATAACAATTTAGTCTGTGATCAGTGGTACCAAGGGATTCCCTTTTGATGGTCCACGGACTGTTATAGATGCAACCACAGAGGCAGTATAAATCTGATTTTAGTTCTCTACTATAGAGAAGAGTTTGATGTCTAACTTCAGGATTCTTCAAAGGATTCTCGGTTATCAAGCATTTACTTAGCACCACCCATTAGTGGTAAATTTGAGCATCTGTCAAAAGCCGAAGCCATATTAACATTTGCTTCAGAATTAGAGCCGTTGAAACAGCTTCAAGTGAGCTGTTTTCATCAATTTACGGACTTGATATTTTGGATAAAAAGCTGACAGCAACAAGCTATCATCTGTTCCAATACCTACACGAGGGTTCTGACTTGATACGACGCATGCTAAAGTGCAGACAAGTGAACCGGAAGTAATAGGCGTTTGAGCAAGAAATATGTCATTGTCTTCTTTTCATCAGTATGAATCTACTGAGAGATGGTTTATTTGAGACTACCGGAGCTGTTGATACCGAAGGTGATTATTTCTCAGAAAATTTTATTTGAATAGGGAGAATTTTCTTTCTGCATAATGCATGCCCGGACCTCGGTATGCAAAAATTCAAAGATGCTAATGGGTATAATTGATGACATTGCGATTTTACTTGAAGGAAAAGTTTTAGATTTGCAGAATATAGCCTGTCACAGAGGTGGGTTAAACGTTTCTACTATACTGTAGACGTAGGAATTAGCATTGTCAATGTTGCAGGGGTTATTAGGAGGGGAGACAATATCTCTTACCAAGTCAAGCGATATGCGTAGAAGGCTGGAAAATATCCCTGTCAATTTGTTGGTTGATTTCAGCTTAATTGATAAGTCATTTCCAAGTTAAATCCATGTCTTCATCTTACAAAGTTGTGCTAGGTGGCACACAGGAAGGCAAATAACAACTGTCTAAGGTCTAAGGCTAAGTGGTATAATATGAACTCTTTTTGTTTTACCGGAACACTAGAAGCATCAATTGAGGAATGTGCTGAGCTGTACACTACGGGAAAAACAGTGATCAACTACTCCCAAAAAGAGTTGTCATACATCTACGACGACGTTTATCGATATGTTGCATAAGGGGGGGTTGTAGAAGATCCTCAATTCTTTACAACTCTTCGAGATAGAGTCGTAAACATGGTTGTAGTTTAGTTTTGTACAATGCTTTTGTCGATTGTCAAAGTCTTTCTAAATTCGCTCTTAATGCCTAACACAACTCTTACCTAGGTTGTGAAAATAACTCATACACTACACTTGTTTGGGTTGTAGCACATTCTGTCGATTAACAATGGTTAGAATTGTATGACAATTCTTTGACAACTGTGGGAAGGGTTGTATGTCAACTCGTTGACAACTATGGGAAGTGTTGTATGTCACTTCTGACAATTCTTATTATGAGTTGTGGTTCATATTGGATTTAAAAAAAAAAATAAATTTTGAGAATTTAGATTCAAAATTAAATCTGTAATATTTTAATAACCATCTATTTACCGTAAACACAATACACAAATTTGCTTCTACCACTCAACTATGTATTACAATAACACCGTAATTGCGCGCGCCACCGCAGCCTGGGTTTCATACACCGCAACCCTAAGCATACATCTAGTTCATACACATCCCATTCAATTACTCATTGAAACTACCTCCATCTCTGTCGGTCTCAATTCAAATCATTGTTGTAGCTTCGCAACACACGGCCCGATTCATATTCTTCGTCATCACTCACACAAACTTATCACTTGTCTCAGTGATTTGTAACCCTTAAACACGATAGGCCGCCAACACCTCCATTTTCACTCCAGTCCACCCGCAATGACTCGAGACCACCACCTTCACAACATAAGCACCCACCATCTTCACTTTCTCAACCTAGCGAGACTCTCATCATCTCCAGTTTTCATAATTCACACCATTCTCATTCTCAGCTCAACCATCCCCAAATCTGCATCCGCATCACTTGCAAAATCATGTGCGTACCATCCCGACAAACAACAACATCAACTCCACCCGCATCACATCATCTCCTTCATGACCTAACCATTCTCTGCAGGACAGCCATTGCACCTTCTTTGCCATATAATCTCAAAGACTGTAATTGGTTGTCCTAACATACATCTACCGCCTTTACTGGCCTCGCAACCTCTCATCCATCTCTCTACCGCAATTCGAGAACACCACCAAAATCAAACCAAACTCAAATCTAGGATCCAAAAGGAACGCCATAACTATCATGATTTTCAAGAATTAAAGTAGTTATTGACCTTGGTACGCCCTTGTAATGGGTCGAATATCATTTCTAGCGTCATCTCGAAAGAGTTCCATTCCTTGTTGAGCAACACCATCGAGTCCATATTTCTTATGCAAAGCCTGTAATATAGTAAGATACGTTTATGCATGAGATTTTTCCAACAAGACTGCATAGAGGGATAAGAAAAAAGAGTTCTAAAAACAATTAAACTCGATTAAACATCTTCTTCATTGTTTTTCTTCTTTTGAAGCCTTGTCACACCATTTATTGGGGAGGCTCATATGTAACATCATTCCAACCACAAACCACATCTCGCATCTCCTCCACAAACCACATCGCTTCATCACCAACATCATTCCAATACATAGCACCATTCCAATACATACAATTCTTGCCTGCATCTAACCCTTGCACACACCTCTCACAACAAGGTCACCAAAACAAACACCTAACTGCAGCTGCAATCAGCACCAATACCAGCTCCATAACATGTAAAACCTAACATTCATCTAACCCATTTCAATGAACTTCAACAGCAGCAACACAGACATCACCATCTACCGCAACTTCAACTTGACTACACCTCTCGCAACCCAACATTTCAATCTTAAACTGCCTGTGTAACAATCAAAATTACCACTATCAAATTCATAAAAAACCATGTGTATTCCTTCCACACATCCTTTACAAAGATCTACAACATACAATTCAAATTCAATTTTTTTTATCAATTAACAGTAATCTATTCAAAAGCGTAAAATCCATGGTTTTTGTACAAGAAATCAACAGAGAAAAGTTGAAATTACAGAAAATTACCCGATATTCATCAGCACCAACATTTCTTCGAATTTAAACAAATTCCTAACATTTCTTCGGATTCAAAAGAAAAGTACCTGATGCTAAATAAGTACTTTTCGGTTGCTGTAGCTTCTTGAGTAGGTATATTTTCCTGCACATATGGCATATATGATATAACACAAAGGTTGAATGGGATGAAAATGCAAATGCAAGGAGTATTCAAATGTTGAGCAATTGCACCTTTCACATATCTGTAGCCATTCGTCAATACAATCAACAAGTTCCAAACAATCAAAAAGATCCAAATATTCAACACGTTCTTTACAGTGTAAGCAAATCAAATAACGTTTCAAATCTGTATCTGTAAAGTTTTTCAGAAGTAGGAGCTTTTCGTATTCTGCACAAGCAAATCAACAATCAACAATTGAGCACAATTTCATAGGCAAATCTCATTATAATGCGAAAATAATAGATTCGCCCTACCGAAGAGTGCATTCATTCCACCAGAATTCTTCAGTGCATCGATAACGTCTTGATTGAAGAATTCCATAATCACCTTGATGAACTCCATAATCTCCTGAAACGATTTGACACTTGAGTAAAACTCTAAAAACCCCAGGGAAAGACTAATTAGGAATTAATTACCTCAAGTTTTCTGAAGCACAACATCGGATCAACCTGAGGTTTAATTTCATCTACCCTTCCACCCAAACTCCACTTGAGATCAATTTCCTTCGCCTGCCGATGAAACTCCATTTGAGTTTCTTTGACTACCAATACGAAGAAGAACAAGTATTAGCAAATTCTGCTTGGATTATTTAGAAGAAAATTCATTGCAATTTACAACGAGACAGAAAGCTTACGATAATCGAGAAGATATGATAAACAAGAAAATTCCAGGTTTCTTGATCGCCTCATTGATCTCTAAACCGAACAAACACATCCTAGATTTCATTTAAGTGAAGAAAGCGAAGAAGAAGAAGACGTTAATGATAGAGATTTAGTGTCGATTCACCGCACCACTAGGTTTTTCTTCCTTTTTTAGGCTAGAAAGTCGTATTTTAGTTCATAAAATTGAGATTCAGGATCGATGAGAGTTTGAACACGGTTTTGGGGTAAGAATTTAGGGAATTGAGTAAGAAACCTGGAGATTGATTATGAAATTAGAGTTTCGAGGCTGATTAAGCGTTAGAAGATGAAGGTTTAGAGTGGGGAAAGGGGAGAAATTAGGGTTTGCGAGAGAGACGGAGATGAGAGGCGGGGAGAATGAGTAGAGGTTTTTTCTCTCTCTCATTTTGTGTAGATAAGTTCAAAATACTGGACCGTAGATAAGGAGGTCATACGGATTGCATAAATTATGGGACGGTGTAGATTCACTTTAAGATGCTCATACGGATTCATAAACTTGTGTGTTTCTTTTTGTGCTAGTTCAAACTCGTGTATTCGGTTTCATTATCAACTTTCGATATGAAAAAAAAATCGAAAAAAAAATATTAATAAATTTAGGACATTGTTATCGACATTCTGATATAAAAAAATCCAAAAAATATATAAGAATGAATGTGGTTCATAAGAAGTGAATTCGATAATTGGTGTGTTTCTTTGTGCTTTCTCTTTGTGCTTAGGTTTGAATTTCGACTAGTTACATAGGTCACGAAGAAATTTCGACTATTCATACAAAAGTCATGAAGTAGCTTTAGTTCACACTCGTAGATTCAAAAAGCATAAAAACTATGAACCAAGAAGCTCAGGAGGTTTCGGACTCCAAACTTAGCATGATACATCAACGAAATCGATAAATATGAATCTCAATGTCGATTCGAACTTCAAATGTGGTATAATGGCATAAAAACTATGAACCAAGAAGCTCGGGAGGGTTTGTCTTCAAACTTAGAAGGATACATCACCGAAATCGATATATATATGAAACTTAGGTATTGATTCGAACTTCAAATATGGTATAACGACAGAGGACAAACTATGAACCGCAGAAGCTCAGGGAGGGTTCGGACTTAAAACTTAGCATGACACATCATTGAAATCGATAAATATGAAGCTCGTGTCGGTTCGAACTTCAAATGTGGTATAACGACATACAAACTATGAACCAAGAAGCTCAGTGTCGATTCTATCGGAATATTCTCCAAAACCTTAAAAAAACCATTTTCGAGGCAACCGGAAAGAAAGTGGCTCGAGCTTGAAACTCGTAGGAGTGGACTACTATAACTCGAAAACTTCGTTAGAACGATGAATCTAACCATTCATAGGTAAGATTTCATGGAATATTCTTTGAAACCTTAAACAAACCTTTTCTAGAGACTTCGAGAAAGAAAGTGGCTCGAGCTCGAAACCCGCCGGGAGTTGACTATTATAAGTCGGAAACTTCGTTAGAACGATGAATCTAACCATTCATAGGTAAGATTCCATGGAATATTCTCTCGAAACCTTAAACAAAACCTATTCTCGCATAATGTACCTTGGGTCCGAGATCGAACACCGTCCGGGAGTGGACTACTATAAGTCCGAAACTTGGTAAAAACGATGAATCCATCCATTTACGGGTAAGATTGCTTCATAATATCCCCGAAACCTTATACAAACCCTATTCGGCATAATGTACGCATACCTTGGGTCCGAGATCGAAACACGCCTAGGAGTGGACTACTATAGGTCGGAAACTTGGTAAGAACGATGAATCCATCCATTTACGGGTAAGATTGCTTTAGAATATTCCCCGAAACCTTAAACAAACCCTATCTGGCATATTGTATGCATACACTGGCTCCGAGATCGAAACCTGGATGGGAGTGGACTACTATAAGTCGAAATCTTGGTAAGAATGATGATCCATCCATTTACAGGTAAGATTCCTTCATAATATCCCCGAAACCTTAAACAAACCATATTCTCGGCATAATGTACGCATACCTTGGCTCCAAGATCGAAACCGGTAGGGAGTGGACTACTATAAGTTCGAAACTTGGTAAGAACGATGGATCCATCCATTTACAGGTAAGATTCCTTCATAATATCCCCGAAACCTTAAACAAACCATATTCTGGCATAATGTACGCATACCTTGGCTCCGAAATCGAAACCTGGCCGTCAGTGGACTACTATAAGTCGGAACTTTCGTAAGAACGATGGATCCATCCATTTACAGGTAAGATTCCTTCATAATATCCCCGAAACCTTAAACAAACCATATTCGGCATAATGTACGCATACCTTGGCTCCGAAATCGAAACACGGCCGTCGGTGGACTACTATAAGTCGGAACTTTCGTAAGAACGATGAATCCATCCATTTACAGGTAAGATTCCTTTGGAATATTCCACGAAACAATAAACCAACCCTATTCAGGCATATTGTATGCAAACCTTAGCTCCGAGATCGAAACCTGGCCGTCAGTGGACTACTATAAGTCCAAAATTTAATAAGAACGATGAATCCATCCATCTACGGGTAAGATTCCTTTGGTATATTCCCCAAACATTAAACCAACCCTATTTTGGCATATTGTATGCAAACCCTGGTTCCGAAATCGAAAACTGGCCGTCAAGTGGACTACTATAAGTTGGAACTTTCGTAAGAACGATGAATCCATCCATCTACAGGTAAGATTCCTTTGGAATATTCCCCGAAACATTAAACCAACCCTATTCTGGCATATTGTATGCAAACCCTGGCTCCGAAATCGAAACCTGGCCGTCAGTGGACTACTATAAGTCGGAACTTTCGTAAGAACGATGAATCCATCCATTTACAAGTAAGATTCCTTTGGAATATTCCACGAAACAATAAACCAACCCTATTCTCGGCATATTGTATGCAAACCTTAGCTCCGAGATCGAAACACAGTCCGTCGGTGGACTACTATAAGTCGTAAATTTCATAAGAACGATGAAATCCATCCATTTACAGTAAGATTCCTTTTGAATATTCCCAGAAACATTATTCCGGACTACCCTTATCGAAATAATTAAAGTAAATGTTCCGATTGTGAAAATGACCATATTACCCTTATTGGAAAAAAGTGCAATAAATATTATGGAGGCAGTGAAATTGACCATACTACCCTTATCAGAAATAAGAAAAGTAAATGTTACCGATTGTGAAAATGCCCATATTACCCTTATTGGAAATAGGTAGAGTAATTCTTACATACTGTGAAAACGACTATATTACCCTTATTGGAAAAAATGCAATAAATACTATGGAGACAGTGAAAATGACCATACAACCCTTATCGGAAATAAGTAAAGTAAATGTTACCGATTGTGAAAATGACCATATTACCCTTTTTAGAAAAAGTGCAAAAATATTACGGAGACTGTGAAAATGACTATACTACCCTTATCAGAAATAGGTGAAGTGATTCTTACAGACTGTGAAAATGACCATATTACCCTTATTAGAAAAAGTGCAATAAATATTACGGAGACCGTGAAAAATGACCAGACTACCCTTATCAAAAATCAGTAAAGTAAATATTATGGACTGTGAAAATGACCATAATACCCTTATTGAAATAAGTGCAATAAATATTATGGAGACTGTGAAAATGACCAAACTACCCTTATTGAAAATAAATAAGGTAAATATTATAGACTGTGAAAATGACCATATTACCCTTATTGGAAAAAAGTGTCACAAATATTATGGAGATGTGAAAATGACTGAGACTACCCTTATCGATAATAAGTAAAGTAAATATTGTTGATTCTGAAAATGACCAGACTACCCTTATCGGAAATAGGTAGAGTAAATATTACAGACTGTGAAAATGACCATATTACCTTTATTATGGTCATTTTCACAGTCTGTAATATTTATTCTACTTTTTTTTTATAAGGGTATTATGGTCATTTTCAGAGTCCGCGTAATATTTATTGCACTTTTTCCAATAAGGGTAATATGGTCATTTTCATAGTCTATAACATTTACTTTACTTATTTTCGATAAGGGTAATATGGTCATTTTTCCCCAGTCTACATAATATTTATTGCACTTATTTCTAATAAGGGTAATATGGTCATTTTCACAAATCTGTAATATTTAATTTATTTTTTTCGATAAGGGTATTCTCAGTCATTTTCTGATCTCCATAATATTTATTGCATTTATTTCCAATACGTGTAATATGGTTTAATTTTATTTTTTTCATTTATTTCAACTCATCTCACCTGAGCCTCATTCTTTTTTTCATTTTTTTTTTACAACTCTTATAAGGGTTGTGATAGTAATAATAAAAAAAATATGACAAAATTACCAATATTGAGAGGAAGGAATAATGGTTAAGGGATTGTGCTAACACCTAGTAGGCTTGTGTTCGAATCTCTCAAACACCATTTTTCCAAAAGGTAATTTTTTTTATCTTCAACAACCCTTACAAGTGTTGTCGTAGAGTTATTCACTACCTTAACGAGATGAGTTGTTAAAGTCTAAAGGTGGTCACTACTCTTTTCACAAAAACGTTGTGATTTTGATTCTCATCACGACTCTTTGTTCCTCTTTGGTCCTAAGAGTTGGACGTTTTTATACTTTAACAACCTTTGTTTGACAAAAGTTGTAAAACATACCACCTTTCACAACCTTAAATATACGAGTTGTGAAGTTACAGTTGTAGATTACTGTTTTTCCCGTAGTGGTATATGCTGAGTTGGAAATGTATACACTAGTACCGTGAACGGTTGAAACTGTACCACATTCTAGAATAACTAAATTTTGATCACTTACCTTGGTTGTGAGTGTAAGTTTCAGGTAAATGATTTGCCTGAGAGTATGATCCAATGGATACGGGAACTAGTACGCTGGAATGTGCCAACGAAAGTGCGTCCTCCATCATACAAAAAAACATACCCAGCGGTACGAGTAAGTTAATTTACAATTGATTTCCTACTTCGGAACTCGCGTCAGGTACCAACCCCCATCTGGGTGCGTGTTTTATTTTCGAGTTGTGTAAATCTCATATTGGAGTAGGAATTGGTAAATTACGGTAAACAGCCTCATAACAATTATTCAATGTGACTGTCGTTGAGAAGGTATTTTGGTTGTACACCTTTATAGTGAGGCTCTTTTGTGCTGAGATTTTCAACTACAGGAGATGCGGATCATCTTGCGATGATAAATTATTGTATTTGTTCTTCTTGTGTACTTGCTCAAAGCAAGAGGTTTGTCTAGAATTCATCATAAATGTGGGGGAAAAGACCGGTGATCTTGCAATCCATCAATTGTGAGAGGTATATGATGAATGTATCAAACAACCTTGAAGAAGATAAGAAAGACATGTGTTTATGGACCACTTCAGGTAACCATAATTTAGAGAAAATAAGTAATATAGAAAATTGTTCATCTTATTTGCACATGTTAGTGTGTAATGATACACAAGGGTTTTGAGAAAGTATCCTTGACAGGTTAATCAGATGAGGAACAAACTATAAGGTTTGAAGAAAATGAAGTACACCTGATGCAACCTGACTTTACATATATATTTGTATAAGCTTAGATACTAATCTTATTGATTGCCTCTATTATGATATATCTTGTGATACGATAAACATGTTTTACATCTACTAATAAATCGGCGTTGTTTAAGATTTGACAGGAAACTAATATGCGATTGACGTGGTCTAAAGGATCAATAGGTAACCAAAATAAATTTTGAGGATATAGTTTCTGTCTAACGTGTTTAGTATGTGTTATTAAACAGATATGCATGTCCATGTTTACCTTGGAAAATCATATGGATGCTCTGACTAGAGGACCAAAGATTGGAATGCATGAGGTACATATTTAATTTCAAATATGTGATATATATTGCACTAACCTTAATTTTGAAGAAGCTGTAATGAAAGTACTAGTGAATAGTACATGTATTTTTTATATGCTTTACAACCACCTATGGAATATTTGATATTTATGATTTGACTGAAAGACCAAGTTAGTTGATATGATCTAAAGGATCAAAGGGAACCATAAGAAATTATGAAGAAAATGGTCTTTGATAAACTCGATGAATTTAATGTTTGTTGTAAATGTGCAGTATGTTTGGGTGCGTGTTTTATCCAGAAAACGACTTTTTCTCTCCCCGGAAACCACACCAGGGGCCCTAGCTTTCCAAACGGGCGGAATCAAAGGGGAGAACTGGGGACTGCTGACCACGTCCCGTTTAAGAGGTATCAAATTTGACAATACGCTCATCGACGCGGCCTCTGACCTCAACATCATTACTTTCAAGACACTAAAGGCTGCGGGATTTACAAAACAAGACGCTACCCATTCCCCGTCTGTGATTAAAAACCCGAGAGGATGAGCTTTGAACGCGTATGGCTACATCAACCTCGAGATCAAGATGGGAGACGCTATACCGCATAGAAAATTCCACATTGTCAAAGAACTGGGTCACGACATGATATTGGGGCACTTATGGGTACTCGACAACAAAGCGAAATTAGATGTGCACCCTCTACCGACGTCCACGCCCGAAAGAATTTCCAACAAATCATCCCACTAGTTATCGCATCAACGAGTTATCAATGGAACCCAGACATCCGGAGAAGACCTGTTGGCGCTAGATCATGGATTTCAAACGCAAGTAAGTCTGGCCGAACGACCTTCTCTACAACCAGTCATTCCTTCCCCTATGCCGTCATGGGGACTCGGCGCGATTACTGGCATGGACGCTGTCAAGAAATATGAATGGGGTGCTGGGCCATTTGAACACTTTGCAAAAAGCTTGGAAACTTCCATCGAAACCAATAGAGCCAAGACTCAAAAGGTTGCACGACGCCTGAACCCATTTTCAATCGGAGATATATTGGTTAAGGTAAACTCGTTTCAAGTTGGGAAGATGACGATAAAAATGGCTATTCAAATTGATTCGCCCAATGGAGGAGAAGACGAGCCGTATCTGGTGGCGGACATCCTTTTAGGAGGATATTGCAAGCTCATCAACACAGACACACCTGAAGGCGTGATAGTTCACTCGTGATGGCTCAAGGCCTCCAATCCCTAAAATGCTGTACTTTTCCAGCCACTCTCCCTTTAGTATTTCCTTTAACAATTCCTCTTAGTAGTTGTATTTCCCTAAGATGAATACACCGTTTGTATTCTTCCCTGGAATTTTTTTTTTCGTCAAAAAAAAAAAAAAAAGAGTATAAATACATCTCTTTCCAAACGAGTTCTCCAGATATCAGAGAAATACATCAAACTAACCCAGAAAACTACTGCAAAGCCATCATACCAAAACCAGAAATACCTCATTCAATCATTCAAAAAAAAAAAAATATAAAGCGAAATGTTGACTGATGAAGAAGAAGGTAAAGATGAGTTTACGAAAAGCATCATGGGAACTAAGCAACTAACAAGAATAAAAAAAGGGAGGAACTATCCTTCGAAGGATGGAGCACGAGTCCCCTTGGTCAAGGCTATCTTCAAGCGCTTCCCCCAATAATCTCTCGGGCAACAAAGATTCCATTCAACGGTGTTAGCAGCAGCAACCTCAATATCCCATCCCGAAGCAACCACGCAAGAACAAGGTGTCCGCTTTCGACGACCGGTTCAAAGATACGCCACTATGACCCGTCCAATATTGCCAATGACACCTCTGGCGTCAACTCCAAAGGCTACTTCGGTCCCGTCAGACGCTCCCTCGGAGGTTTTCTCATTGACCCTTCGAAGAAGATTTTTTGATTCATCCGCATCAAAATCGAGAACCATGGCGCTTGCCTCCAAAAGCTTCACATGCTCGATTTTCCGTTGCTCCGACCTAGAAACAGTTCGATCCGCCCTATAACTGGACCGAGGAAAGGTTTTACCGCACTGGAACTTCTCAACACGCCAAGGTTCTTCTTCATTTTCTCGTTCCTCCTCCATGTTCACCGAACCCAAGAAAGTCCGAACATGCGCCTGCACTTCATGGAGATAGATGGAAGGAAGGTCCTTGATGATGTCACCAGCTTCATGGAACAGAGATTCGATTCTAGCTAATGCCTCCTCATTAGAAGAGGAGCGGTTTCCGCCAATTCTGAAGTCCTTCTCTGAAGAATTAAAGACATGACTATCCCTGGAGGGTCCCATCATACACTACAAAGAACAAGGAAAATGGTCAAGTTCCATCCTATCTATACACACATATGAAAGAGGATAAAATAAAAATAAGAAGGAAACGCGAGGCGATACTGTAAAAGAGGATGGACGAAGACGAACTACGCGAATGTAGAGTTCAAGATAATCTTTTATGTACAGAAAGATGACGCAACCTCAAAAGGGAAAGCTTTTATACCGGCCGTGAGTTAAGGCATAATATCCGATCCTAATTAAACCTCATGCCTGGCTGTGAGAAATAATTATGGTTGGTGAGAAAGCGTGGAAGAACGTGCTCCAGGCACACTAGATCGTGTTTTCCTTTCCCACGCTAAGCTTCGAAAGCAAAACCGGCAACATAACCAAAGCAGAAAGAGTAACGCTTTTCCTCTTTTCGTGGGCGTAACGTTTTGGGTTGAAGAGAAGAAAAACTTCCTAGTTGAGTCAAATAAGGAAAGAGGCAACCAAGCCCTTGAAGAAAAATCACCAAGCAATCCGTTCCATGTCTCATCCTCTCCGCTACTGGCCATCTGTGCACATCTCACCCCACCAAACCGCGCCTTGTCATAGTCACGCCAGGCCAAGCCATCACTCCATTGCCGCGGCCCCACCACGCCTAGCCGTCCGTGTACGTCTCGTCTTGCCAAGGCCACACTATGCCAAGCCGCCTGCTCCACTGTCGCGACCGTATCATCCACGTGCGTTTGCCTTACCAAGACCACGCCACCTCTTGGCCCCTCGAGCCAAGTCGTCCACTTGCGTCGCCTTCCAAGACCGCGCCCCCTTTTGCCTTGGAGATGTACGACCAGACCAAGCCGGTAACTTTCATCTCACCACTCCACGGTCTGCATTGCCAGTACAACTTACGAAGGGCCGCCAACACTGGAAGCCTAAACTCTCTTTACCACTCAAAAAGGTTAGTCAGATTCTCCTGACCATCTTTGCAATGATTTACACCTCGATTCTGTCCTTGTCTGTCACCATCAAATGCTTACCTCGCAACAAGGCACCTGTTCCGAGCTAAGCAGGGGGGTTAATGTTGATGGTGGTTTTTAGCTTAGGGTTAAAATCGTAAAACACTAAACCCTAGCAGACAGTGATGTCACAACATTTAAAGTAACAAGCATTTACTAGGCACATTTACTGAAACCTTTAATGTGTCCCTAAATAATTACCGAGGTATCTTTTTCAAATTAGGGTTACAACAAGCCAAACCCTAATTCCAACTTGTGCCAATGGCAAATCATGCCATCCACACCGACCGTGCCAAAGCATGCCAACCATGCTAGCCGCACCTCTGTGCCAATGGCAAATCATGCCAGCCATACCGACCGCGCCAAAGTATGCCAACCATGCTAGCCGTACCTATGTGCCAATGGCAAATCATGCCAGCCAAACCGACCGCGCCAAAGCATGCCAACCATGCTAGCTGCACCTCTGTGCCAATGGAAAATCATGCCAGCCACACCGACCGCACCAAAGCATGCCAACCATGCTAGCCGCACCTCTGTGCCAATGGCAAATCGTGTCATCCACACCGACCGCGCCAAAGCATGCCAACCATGCTAGCCGCTCCTCTATGCCAATGGCAAATCTTGCCAGCCACACCGACCGCGCCAAAGCATGCCAACCATGCTAGCCACACCTCTGTGCCAATGGAAAATCATGCCAGCCACACCTACCGCGCCAAAAGCATGCCAACCACACTAGCCGCACCTCTGTGCCAATGGAAAATCATGCCAGTCACACCGACCGCGCCAAAGCATGCCAACCATGCTAGCCGCACCTCCGTGCCAATGGCAAATCATGCCAGCCACACCTACTGCGCCATGCCAAACGCACCTCGCCATGGCCCCATGCCGCGCCACCATACTGGCCTTCACTACGCGGCTATCAAAACGAAGGCGTGCAATAATCAACGGTTGCCCTTCCATCCCAGGAGCAAATCCTTTCCGTCTAAGGTTACCAAACGACCTTTGCCCCAAAACCCTAGCTTGGTCACGCACCTAGCCCAAGCTAGTCACGTCATGCGCCTATGGCAAACCCTTGCCCCCACATGCCAAGCCAAAACCACACCTAGCCCAAGCTAGTCACGCCATGCGCCTATGGAAAACCCTTGGCCCTACATGCCAAGCTAAAACCGCACCTAGCCCAAGCTAGCCACGCCATGCGCCTTTGGAAAACCCTTGGCCCCACATGCCAAGCCAAAATCGCACCTAGCCAAATCTAGCCACGCCCATGGCAAACCCTTGGCCCCACATGCCAAGCCAAAATCGCACCTAGCCAAAGCAGGGGAAGGTCAGCGCGCAAGGACGTTTTGCTGCAATCAACCAGAGGAAGGTCACGACCGTGCCCTACATATCACCGCACGCATCAAGGATTCAGAGTTCAAGGCGGCCCTTATCTACACAGGAGCGTCTTCGAACGTGATTACTCTCAAGACTCTCAGGACATCCAAGGTTCTCCCAGGCAAGGTCGTACGGAAGCCTACCACAATGACGGACTTCGAGGGAAACCAAACCAGCACATACGGGAGAAGCTCCGCGGAAAAGAATCATACAAGTTCGTTGCGTCCCACTCCCACGTGGGCGTCAATTCGAGAAGAGACCGGCTTACATCATTGAGGGCTAAAACCCACGATGCATCTTTCTTGTGAAGCATTCTTCTCCATCTGTGAAGCCACAACCCACGAAGAGGGAACGAACTTTTGTGGCGAGTCGTGACCAGAAAGGGAAAACGGTATACCGACACTGCCATTATCAATTAGCAGGGGAGACTGTTACCCGGTCTCTCCACCCAATGGAATGCTACAATAGCAACGAACCACAAGAACAAGTGCTATATGCTCCACAACAGCTGCAAGATGGCACCAACTCCACAACTGGAGTCCTAGGCCTATCTCCATCAGCTCAACCTTGTGTGCGGATAAACGCATGAAGCTCGTGGAACTTCTCAAAGACTACCAGGACATATTCGCTTGGAGACATGAAGAAATGCCGGATTTAGATGAAAATTGGCCACCCATCATCTACATGTCATACCTGGATCCAAGTCGGTTAAACAGTTGTAGTTCGGATCGGGTCTTTGCATAGACTTCGAGAGACTTGAACAGGTGCTGCTCCAAAAACTATCCTCCTCTACCTAAAATCGACATGTTAGTAGATGCAACCAGCGGACACGACATGTTCTCCTCCATGGATGGATGTAGAGGCTACAACCAGATAAGGATGTACGAGCATGATGCAAGTAAGATATCTTTTCGAACTCCTCTCGGAAATTTTAATTATACCATGCTGCCATTTGGTTTAAAGAATGCCGGTGCAACGTATCAACGCTCTATGACGGCAATCTTCCACTGGAGCCGATACCTCAAGGGAGCAGCCTCAAGAAGATAAAGATGTCCACGCGTCATATCAAGCAAGATCCGGGAGAGTCGCTCCATCATACATTGGTCGAACAAGATCCGGGCGAGTCACTTTATCAGACAGTGGTACATGTCGATCATGCTATGTTGGAGAATCCGCGCTTTTGGTCATCCTCTGGAGCTATTGAATGCTCATCTACAACAATATATGCCCTGATAGAAAGAACCAGGCCTGCTAGTAATGAAGAGCCTCATAATGTTTGTAGGAGCATATATCTCACCAACAGGGGATACAACCTTCATCCTTCTGTAAGAATTTCCCTGAAGCAGCAAGAGGAAAACCATCGAGATACAACATCCTGCGCGTCCGTCAACTCCAACTCAAGTACCACATGCACGACCCCCACAATGATGAAACAATATCCAAGATATTCCATATCTGGATCGACAACAACCACTACGAACAAACCATGTAAACCACGCTTGGGGATTGAGGCTCAGCATAAAGTTCCTTCACCGTCAGTCAAGGAATTCTTCAACATGAGAGAGATGTGGACTGAGGCTCAGCATAAATTTCCTTCACCGTCAGTCAAGGAATTCTTCAACATGAGAGAGATGGGGACTGAGGCTCAGCATAAAGTTCCTTCACCGTCAGTCAATTAATTCTTCAACATGAGAGAGATGGTCGGTTAAGAAGCATGGAATTCGCAAGGGTAAATCGAACTGAAGAGGGAAACACTTCAACGCTCCCTCTAGCAGAAGCTGCTTTAATGGTCTATTCAAGAGTCGCCTCAACGCTCTCTCCGGGACCCACGTTCGCTTCAGAATCCTTCTTAAACACTCTCTCCAGGATCCACCTCAACGTTCGCACCAGAAACCACTTTAACATCCTCTCGAGCCGTTTCAACACTCAAGATGCATCAATAATCTGCGCTCTGGTCAAGTTATCTTTGATGTACTCATTGCTCAACATACGTCTCATCCATCCTTCATGAGGGCCCAGCGGAGCATGACAAACCTTGAAGTCGATAGGAGAAGGGTTATCTTGTGGAACAAATATTTTTATATAGTTGAAAGAGCGCGGTGAACAACTCATCATCAATGTTCGGCATATCTTTGAAGCTGTCAACACCTCCTGACTTGGCACCAGCATTATCCCCAGAAGACATCTCAACAGGAGTTCTTTTCTTCATTCTACAATAAAAGACATGAGTTAGTACTTGTATAAAAATACGTGAGATGTGTAGTCACACACGACAGAACACACATTCATATTTGGAGTACACAAGGCTGGTATTGGGTCCAAACACCGGTATTGCTCAAGTCTCAAGTCCGGTGTTGATCAAGTCACAAGTCCGGTATTGCTCAAGTCTCAAGTCCGGTGTTGATCAAGTCACAAGTCTGGTATTGATCAAGTCACAAGTCCGGTATTGCTCAAGTTTCAAGTCAAGTGTTGATCAAGTCACAAGTCCGGTATTGCTCAAGTTTCAAGTCTGGTATTGATCAAAGTCACAAGGCTGGTATTCGAATAAAACAAGCGCACGCAGCAGGAGCGGTTTCGGTCAAAACACATGGTCGACGTTCAGTCAGACACGCGGCGGGTCCCACTTGATCCCAGCCCCAGATTGGTCGAAGCAGACACATCCGTCCCCAATCAAAGCTCTCTCTTCAGAAGAAGGCATTTCAGCTCCAACACTTCAACGCTCTCCCGGGCCTGCTCCAGAAGCTGCTTCAACGCTTTTTATAGGACCCACATTTACATTTGAGCACACAAGGTTCATTTTTTAAAAGCAAGCTTGCTCACATCGGGTCCCACGTTCGATCAGCGACGCTTGTGGAGCCACGATTAACCAAAACATGCACATCAAGCCCACGTTCGATCAGCAGGTGCACTAGCCCCACGAACGAAACAGGCGTAATGATCCATCGAAGCAGGCAAGACCGACATCATGCTGGGGAACACTCGCTCGGACGCCTCTTGAACGTGACATGCTCCAAGGACAGGATGACCCGTCTCTCCTGGTAACATCTAACTTTGTCTCATAAGCTTTGTCTTTAACTGTCACCATCTCATGCCTACCCCACAATGGTGTAACCATTACGTGCTAGGCAGGGACTTAATGTTGATGGTGGATTTTCATTTAAGGTTAAAATTGTAAAAAACTAGAAAATCATGCGCTGACATCTTGTAAAAGATAAAGCCATTAATAAGTGTTGGATACTCCTTCACTTTACTAATTCACCAAGAATGGAGCATGTGGCAACAATCTCATTCTATGAATACACGAAATTCATCCAGGTTGGAGCATGTAGCAACAATCCCATATACCCCTGTGAATTTCTAGCATTATTAATTAATGCGCAATCAGCCTTGTATTTCCTGTACTCATTATCAGTGCGGCATGACGACTGAGTGTTACTCTTACAGAGCAACACGAACCTCCAAGCATTATAATGAAACCATGTACGAAATACCCATACAGGATGACTCTCGGTGTGTTATACTAGCCCGATTGAGCCCCTCTCGGTGTGTTATACTAGCCCGATTGAGCATCCGGACCGACCGTATCGGTCGGATATGATCGTGATCATCAACTCTACAAGCATGATTGGATGACCCGGATCAATTCCATCACCCCCAAGCGGTATGGAATACCCATTGCCGACCCCGCATGGTCGGCCATTGGCCTAGCTTGCCAAAAAACGTTCATACCAAGCAGTATGGACGAAAAACCCTAAATTAGGGTTTGCGGCATATTACATGTGTCGCAAAACAGTCTCAACCATCCATCTTCGCAGGTATAGATGGAAGGTGTAGATGTAAACTCAAAGGGCCCAGAGCATGTCAACACAATCACCGAGGGCCCGCCTACACACTTGACCAACCGGTCAAGACCAACCATGCTTGGTCGTAACAAATTCGTGCGCCCAAACAAGGGGTGACGCACGGCTTTGAAATCCAGAATTAGGGTTTTGAGCATCACGAGCGTCCATCTTCTCCTAAGCACGAATGGAGGGTCCAAGATTAGATTAGCGGGTGCGGTCATACCAAGCATGACCACCGTGGACCCATCTATTCCCTCACCCGATCGGCCAAGGCATATCATGCGGCTAATTCAAAACGCACGCCTAAACTAGCGTGGTCACACCTCCCAAAACCACAACCGATCTCGACCGCTCAACTTCGCCGGACGATTTGGATGGCTCGAGATCACGTTTTTATGGGATATTCGAGTATAGGCGTAAACACCAGCCTACCACCTTCACACCAGGCCAATCGGCCAAGACCGACCAAGATTGGTCGTCTTGGAACGTGTGCCGAAGTGGGCGTGACGTGCGGCTCTTGCGGCCTTTGGTTTTCTGTCGCAAATCGATCTCGACCACTCAACTTCACCGGATGAATTGAGTGTGAGATCATACTTTCGTGAGGTAATGGGGTATAGGCGCCTACACCATCATGCCGGCTACACGCATGTATGGTCGGCCCGGCCAAAGTTGTATCCCATGCTTGGTTTCGACCAAGTCGAAGAGTGATACTGCGCACCTCTTCAAAACCCTAATTTCATTAACGGTCGCGAGATGAGTGTCTCAAAGATCATCTCATCCGTCCAACTTCACCGACTTGGTTATACAACCACGGTCGAGTTAGTTGGTCGGTGAGGCGTCATTACCCATCACTTTACCACACCATGATGCGCATCGCATAAAATACACACGATACTTCACAAGTATCAACTTCATGAATAACGCAGATTATTCAAATTAGCATTACATGCTACCTATAGTGGATCCATGATCCACACATTCCAGACATCAATCATGTCACAAACTGGGGGGATACATACTGGGGTATTGGTCTGGCGGTTTACAGCGTGCAGCGTGCAACGCGCCATCACAAGAACGTGTTAGGAAGTCATGGACGGTAAGAGATGAACAGTAGAAGTGGGCAAGACTGGTCGTGTGGCACCGACGCACAACTCCACTACTCCATCACTCCACTTCCTCCACTTCCCACGAGAGACGTGAATAAGGCTCAATGACTTGTATAAATAGGTTATCCGCCCTATTTCAAAAACAAGGGAAAAATAACAGAGGCAAGTGTTAATACAAAAAACGTATTCCAACACCCAGATCCTGCTTGCATCAATCGTAAGACTGCTCGTCTTTCTGTTACAAGTCATTCATAGCCAACACCTTCACAATCTCAACACCTTCTTCGCTTCCCTCCCTAAGATCAACCCCATCTCCTTCACTTTGTGACCGAAACAAGTCTGGAACGACCATTTCTTGGTTTAGGCCGGACTTGCACAGATTGACTTCTGAATCTACAAGCACTCACCGCGCAGTGCATTTGTTTAGGGTTTAGATTCATTCCCAAATTACCAAATTCAACAGGAGTATTTTTCACCCATAAACAATGGGACATCAATTCCATAACGTTAACAGTTTCATGAAAACCAGTTTCATGCGTTAACCACTTTATGGAACATCAATTCCATGCATACGGTTACCACCTCCTCCCATTTACTTCCCCACTCCTTAATTAGAACAGGGTACGTTTTTACTCCGACTTGTATAAATAGGTCTTACCTATTTCCATTGAACAACAAGTTCATATGGGAGATACAACACTCATAAATACTTGCTTGCTAGCTCACCTTGTGAGCTCTCTCACTTGTCTGATAACAAGTCTTAGTAACCCAACTGCTCTTCCAGAATCAACTATTCTGGTCTCACCATTTTCCTTGCTTCCCTCCCCAAAACCAACCCATTCTCCTCCACTTTGTGACCGAAGCAAGTCTGGAACGACCATTTCTTGGTTTAGGCCGGACTTGTAAAGATTGATCTCTCGAATCTAAAGTACTCCATTGCAGTACATTGTTTAGGGTTTAAATTGTTTCTCACCTACACACCCGCAATTACCGAAATCAGCAGAAACCATTTTCACCTACAAACAGCAGGTCATCATCAATCATTTAAGTTGTGGTTATGTTATTATACAGGTGCAGAACAAATAGTAACGTGCTAGACCATAGGAACACAAAGAGCAGAAGTAAAGTGACCCTTTTGATTCACTAACCTTTCTTGAGTCAGGTGGGAGAAGTAGTGTGTGTCTATCGTCTGAAAATGCACGGAAACATCGAAATTCATCTTTTAGCGGAATATCATGTTCAAAAATAGAGAGAGCAGTCAAAATCTCTCCTCTCAGCATAACATCCTAGTAGTTCTCACCCTGACGTGGATCCCAACCTAGCCTCCTATATACAATACCAGTAGCAACCTAGTTAAAATTAATATGTGTACAATCATGTACACATTAAGAATCTACAAGTATACACTACAAATGTACAATTATGTATACATCAAGCCTCCCTACTGCTTGATGAGAAAAATCCTCCCTACTAAGATCATGCTTCTTCCTCCACCTTTCAACATGTGCACTCACTAACAACACGTGTGTAAATAGGAGGCTAAAATAGAAGGGTGGAAATTCTTAAGTAATACCTTTTAAATGTTTCGTTTTGCGTTTCGGCTTTGATTTTTTGAACCCAAAAAAGAATTCCCACCATCCAGATGAGTAGTCATGACCTTTGCTCTCAGCCATTGCTGGAAAAAGAAAACAGAAATGGATAAATGAATCTACCCTTATCTATCCCAATTAATTAATGCAAGCATACAATAACATGAGGTAATATATCTTCAAGAAGTCACAAAGATCGTTACGATACCCATTTAATCACGAGGGATGCCAAGTTTTTCATATGTAAAACGAAAAATAGTCCATGTGTAATAAACAAGAAGTCATATAAGTGGTGTACAAGCATATACACCTCTTATAACAAGGACAAAAAAAATTGTGCACTTCTATGTACACCGCGTATAGCGGGTGTACATGAAAATACACCTATATTGTAGAAACTGCAAGCTCTAAGTCTATTTTTCTTTCAGTGCTTCCTATCAATCAGTCTCACCCAACAGGGGAAGCTCCTTCTTTATGTACACATTAACAATTCATTAACAAAATGCCACTGATGAAAACATAATTAACCCATTATGGTTTCAATAACAAACTAGAAGCAAAAAGGCTACAACTGATAGGGTGTAGAATACATCCTATTTATTATCTGTTGTTTATGCTTTCTTTGCTATTTTTATTGTAAATTATGTATTTTACGCTTGTTTTGAGTTTTATAGCTACTATGGAGTCGCACGGAGGAAAAGAAGAAGAAATTATCCAATTTGAGCAAAATGGGTAAAATTGTCATTTCATGGGCAATCGCTATCTGGAGCCCAGTCAAAGTTAAGGGACACCATCTGGGTAGCCCATATCCAGGAGACGGTTGTGCTGTTAGCACCCCAATCCAACCCTACCCTAAATTGAGAGAAGACTTTACTCTCATCGTTTTCTCTGAAATTAAGAAAGAGAAGAAAAGTAACAATGACTCTTTCGCTTGATTTCATTGTTGATGGCGCGATTCAGAGATGAAGAAATTGAGGATAGGGTTTTGCTGTACAGAGTTGGAGAAACGAGATCTGTTATCGCTGCTACAACTGATAAAGACGGAGATGGTTGAAATACATGAAGAAGGTTTTTGAGCAGAAGAGAAGGAGCGAATCGGTGATGATGTGTTGAGTTCAAAGCAGAAATTGAGAAATTGGATCTGAAGTAAGTACTGGCGCTTGAATTGAAGGTGGGTTTAGAGCAGATTCGAGTTCTGAGGTGTTGCATCTTGGCAGAGTTGCGATGAAGAGGAATTAGGGTTTAATATGCGTTCAGGGAGATGGGTTTGTGATTAAATTGGGTTGAAGATTAATATGAGTCACTGGAAATAGCCGAGATTGAGGGTTTGTTGCAAATTGATCAAAAGGAAGAAGAATTTGATGCTGTTGTTAGTATGATGGTGACAAGCCGTTGCTGATGGAAGCTAGCGGTGGTCTGAGGTTTGAATGGTTCGAATCTGAGATGAATTCGAGCATATCCTGTTGTGGTGCTGCATTATTACAGGGCATGGTGGTTGTGGTAATGAATAATCGCAAGAGAAGAATGGGCTTGATGAGAGTCTAGATTTGTTCTTCTTTGTAAAAATGAATGAATGGGTTCTCAAAATTGTTAGATGTATGTGCTAGGATTTGAGCGGGGAAGGCGAAGAAAAATAGGTCGAATACGGCACTGGAAACGCCTTTGAACGAGAGGAGACTCTGTCCGAATATCTCCTACGATGAGTCAACTCGGGCCCGGTGATGAACCTATCCATTTCGATGACTAAGATCTACTTAGACGATTGAGACTCGGTGACTCCTCCTTCCCTTGACCCGGTTGACTAACGAAGACCGTCAGTTTGACCGTTAACTTGGACGGTGCCGTGACGGAATATTCTGTCGACGGAGAGGAAGATTCCGGTGCCGGATTCCGGCCATAATACCAGCTTTTCGGCGACCAAAATTACAGATTTTTGTGTGGATTCTTCTCATGGGTGTGAAGACTTGGACTTGGAATTGGATGGAGAATTTGGCTCAAATTTGGAAAGAGAAGATGGAAGATGAGAAAGACTTGAATTTGGAAATTGAATTGCTAAAGGAAAGGGGTTCTATTCCTTGGAAGATATGGAGAACATTGAAGCCTATAAGTAGAGAAGTTCTCTACATCTTTTTACATATCTTTTACACATCTCTCTACACACACAACACTTGTGTTTTTGCTTGCTTTTCAAAATTCTTCTTTTAATTATTTGTGTGAATTTCAAAAACATGAGTAGCTAATTTTCTTATTGATTGAGGATGAATTCCTAGTTATTAATATATGATTTGAGTTTTGTTTACAATTCTATCTTGAAGTTTTTCACATGATTATCGTTTGTTTTTACTAATAGGAATGTTTATACATTCATGGTTGATTGATAGATTGTTTAGAGTGCACGCTAAATTGATTTGTTAATTTAATCTAAAGCTAGAGAAAGTTAGGGGATAAGTAATCGTTTCTTGACTCTTTACATAAGTAGCAAACACGAGACCTTGCGGAGGGATTAGTGGAGCAATTGTGTGTGAAAACAACGTTAGCAAGTAGACCTTGATCTAAGAGTCTAACTACTAATATCAACCTAATAAGTTCATAAATCTTAATGCGTTTATTTAAATTACATCTTGAGTGATCTACTACTAGGTGGTTTGGTAAATAGAATCCGGTGAGTCGAGAACTTCCGTATCCGGTGATACAAGGGATTTAGGGGTTTAGCACTGATCTAGCTGCTTTACCTACGGTTGGTGATAATTTGTGACTAATAACATGTGGATGAAAAATATAACTTGGATCATTGTTTTGCAACGAAGAATGATTCCTTGATCTTGTCTCTCTTATTGATTTCAACTTTATCTTTTAATTGCTTTGTTTATTTTCTTTTGCTTTATACATCCCCCCTTTTTGTGACAATTAAGACAACTAAAACCTCTTGATCCTCGTGGGAACGAACTTAACTACCACTATATTACTTGTTAATTAGGTGGAAAAATATTAATTAATTTGTTGTGGTTACGACACGCATCAAATTTTGGCGCCGTTGCCGGGGAGCAGCGGACGGTTTTTAGTTGTTTTTATTTTTATTTTCGCTTTATTCTTGCTTTGTTAGATTCTATATCGTATCTAACTTAGTTTATGAGAATCTTATTTCAGGTACCGGTTTTCCATGTATGGTGGACAAGAGCAAGCATATTACAACAATCAATACGGTTTTCAACCTCAACATTATGACAACTTCCAACCATCCTTAGGATACAATCAAAACCAATATTTTGGATATGATAAATTTCCTACAAAACCTTATGGATATTCTCATACATATCAACAACCTCATGACGGTAATGTGCAGACAGAGAATTTGGAATATATATACTCCTCTTCATCGTGTTTTTCTTTCACTTTTTCCAAAAGAGGAGATACAGTCTAGAAACTCTATCAACGGTGGTAAGCGTGTGAACGTCAGGAAACTTGCACAGAAATTATACAAATTGGAAGATGATGGAGACTCGGAAGAGCTTGTCGCAGAAATTAGTAGGACTATTCATATGGAACTTAAACGACGTTGGGATAAAGGTTTATAAACCGATGAAGATTCTTTTTATAGTGAGTCTGAAAATGAAGATGATTGTGTTGAAAAGGACCAACCTTTGGAGACTTTTGAAGACGCTAGTGTAGCTTACTCGAGCCTTGATCTTAATAATGATCAAGCACCTATTCAAAAGGTAGAGCTTGAGGAAGATGCAATTAGTGCTTGGAAAAAATTCCTTAGGGAAAGATATGAGTCCGCGGAAGTGTATGAGCGTTGCAACAATGAGGAAGTCATTCCAACTTCGGATCATAATAACGATCCTTCGCCTATTCAAAAGGAGGAAATTGGATGTGACTTACCTATTGTTATAAACGGTGTAACAACCGCACAAGAAGATCCTACAATCTATACCGACGAGAATCATTTTAGTGAATGGCCCGATTCCGATGATGAGAATGTTGAAGAGATGATGCTAGAGGATGAAACCAAATTTATTGATTTTGTGGAAGACCCAATTGAAATTGCCAATGATTTTAATGATGCTAAGACTTTGGTTAAGGTAGAAAACCACGAAGAATGGTTGCAAGGTTTAATAGAGGACCACGATATACAAGAGGTATGTAATTCACTTGAATTTTTTAAGGATGAAGAGGATTCTATAATACAATAAATTGTACAAGGTTTGTCTAATCCTTTGCATATTGATTCTTCTCCTTTACCTCTTATTGGTTTGAATGTATGTGCTTCGAAAGTATTTTTGGATGATTTTGTTTCTAAATATCCACCATTGGAAACACTTGATTCTAACACTATGCAGGTTTGCCAAGAGGAATACATGGAAGTTCCCAAATTCTATGTTCTTTATACACTTCCAAGTGTGGACAAGAATAAGTGTGGGGGAAATTCCTATCGAGCGATAATTTCACTATTATTTTCTTGTGCTAACATTTGTATGGAGTTATTGTTTGCAAAACAGGAATTATGGGTGGAACCCCAAATTTTCCGATTGTTAGTATATGGGGAATGAATCTTGCAAGAGCTAAGTCGGGCCGTCGACTTTAAAACAAGCGCTTCATGGGAGGCAACCCATTGGTTTAGTATTTCTTGTCTTTTTTGTTTTTTGTTATTTCTTTTTCTTGTTCCATATCATGTTAAAATTTCCTACCTTGACTTTACTAGGACGATTCAATTACATTGAGGACAATGTAAGGTTTAAGTGTGGGGGAGTGGTTAAGCATGTATTTAAAAAAAAAAATTAAAAAAATTAAAAAAAAAAAACTTTTACATAAAACCTCCAACTTTTAGAGATTTTAGAGTCACTAGCATACTTCTAGGTATGTTTACATAGAGATTCTGACCGACATAATTGAACTTGGAAATGTTAGAGAATTACATTCGGATTTCTTACTTGTTAGAGTGTTAAATAATGGATTTAATCATGCCGGTGATGCAAATTTGGTGCAGGGAGAAATGCATTATTAGAGTTGTTGATCAATCATTAGTGGAGACTACCCGTATTCATATCATGTGAGGCACCGACCAAATATTCTTTGTAGCTGACTAAAGAGCTTTCTTTTGAGTGTGTGTCACCGTACGTTAATTCCGGGTAGAATGGTGAGCTACCCAACCTCCCACCAATAGAAGCACTACTCTTTGATCTCTTGAGTGCTAATTTTGTCAATCATAAGGGTGACGTATATAGATGAAAGCCTCCTTCTTGTAATTTGATTCGCAGTTAGCACCATTCTCTCTCGCGACAACAACGGATCCATAGAAACACCATCATCATCAACAAGGAGCGACATCAAAATCTACAAGGAAAGTTGGAAAAGTTCAAGGTTTACAAGCAACGGAATACAATGAGGTAATTCTATATCCAAGTATAAAGACTTATTTATAAGAGCAAAGAATAGCAAAAGGTGAGAATTATTGAAGTTTATGATTTTGAGGCGATACAAGTTGTGAAGAATCAAGCGGTAAAATACTTCTCCCACGGCCATGGTTTATTTTGTATTTAATTTCTCTTGTTTTTAAAAAAAAAAAAAAAAAAAAAAATGATTGAAAATTTCAAAAAAAAAAAAAAAAAAACAAGAGAAATATTTGTTTTGTTTTTATTTATTTAATAAGCCGTGGGGAAGGAAAATCTATAAGGAAGTTTCAAGCGACAAGGATTTAAGGTAAAGGTTACAAATTGTCAAGGATTTACGAAATTCGAGAGTTTATCATCAAAAGTTGAAACCGAAGACGAAGACCAAGAAGATAAAGACGAGGAGCGGAAGACGTTTCTATTGGATGCCGTGAGAGTGGTGTTATCATAATTGGCGATCGGATGTGAAGGTGAGTAAGTAATATCATCCTCGATAATAGTGGTTGATTTCCTTTCTTAGAGATCGTCAGAAAAATGGTTTTTCAAAATGTTAAAAGATGTGGGTTTTTAAAAATATTTCTAAGTTGTCCTTCCCACCATTCAACGTGTTGCGGGATTTCTTTCTTCATTCCTACCTGCACACATGTGAGACCCATAAAAAAGCCGTCTTTTTGAGTGCAATTATCATAAAATCCTTTTTGGTGAGGCAGAAGTCGAGGCGAAATGCTTATTGATCGTTTCTCAAACACGCGTTCTCTCATTCGGTGTGGTTATTTCTCACTCAACATTTAAGAATGAGAATATGTTCTTTAGTATTTCTAACTTCTTATTACTAGCATGCAGAAACTCTATGTCCTCATAACTCTTTGGATGCTTGGGACGCTTGAACGCTTTGAAGTTGTAAGTTTTAATCTGATTTTCTCGAGGACTAGCAAAGTCTAAGTGTGGGGGAATTTGATAGGGTGTAGAATACATCCTATTTATTATCTATTGTTTATGCTTTCTTTGCTATTTTTCTTGTAAATTATGTATTTTACGCTTGTTTTGAGTTTTATAGCTACTATGGAGTCGCACGGAGGAAAAGAAGAAAAAATTATTCAATTTGAGAAAAAAGGGTAAAATTGTCATTTCATGGGCAATCGCTATCTGGAGCCCAGTCAAAGTTAAGGGACACCATCTGGGTAGCCCTTATCCAGGAGACGGTTGTGCTGTTAGCACCCCAATCCAACCCTACCCTAAATTGAGAGAAGACTTTACTCTCATCGTTTTCTCTGAAATTGAGAAAGAGTAGAAAAGTAACAGCGGCTGCTGCTTGATTTCATTGTTGATGGCACGATTCAGAGATGAAGAAATTGAGGATAGGGTTTTGCTTTGTCTGAGTTGGAGAAACGAGATCCGTTGTCATTTGCTACAACCGATAAAGACGGAGATGGTTGAAATACATGAAGAAGGTTTTGGAGCAGAAGAGAAGGAGCGAATCGGTGATGATGTGTTGAGTTCAAAGCAGAAATTGAGAAATTGGATATGAAGTAAGTACTGGCGCTTGAATTGAAGGTGGGTTTAGAGCAGATTCAAGTTCTGAGGTGTTGAATCTTGGCAGAGTTGCGATGAAGAGGAATTAGGGTTTCATATGCGTTCAGGGAGATGGGTTTGTGATTAAATTGGGTTGAAGATTAATATGAGTCACTGGAAATAGCCGAGATTGAGGGTTTGTTGCAAATTGATCAAAAGGAAGAAGAATTTGATGCTGTTGATAGTATGAGGGTGACAAGCCGTTGCTGATGGAAGCTAGTGGTGGTCTGAGGTTTGAATGGTTCGAATCTGAGATGAATTCGAGCATATCCTGTTGTGGTGCTGCATTATTACAGGGCATGGTGGTTGTGGTAATGAATAATCGCAAGAGAAGAATGGGTTTGATGAGAGTCTGAGATTTGTTGCTGCTGTAAAAATGAATGAATGGGTTCTCAAAATTGTTAGATGTATGTGGAAGGATTTGAGCAGGGGAAGACTGAAGAAAAATAGGTCGGAATACGGCCTGGAAACGCCTTGAAACAGAGGAGACTCTGTCTGAATATCTCCTCTGATGAGTCAACTCAGACCGGTGATGAACCGATCCAGCTCAGTGACTAAGATCTACTTAGACGATTCAGACTCTACTGACTCAGCTGACTCCTCCTTCCCTTGACCCGGTTGACTAACGAAGACCGTCAGTTTGACCGTTAACTTGGAAGGTGCCATGACGGAATATTCTGTCGACGGAGAAGAAGATTCCGGTGCCGGATTCCGGCCAAATTCCGGCCATAATACCAGCTTTTCGGCGACCAAAATTACAGATTTTTGTGTGGATTCTTCTCATGGGTGTAAAGACTTGGACTTGGAATTGGATGGAGAATTTGGCTCAAATTTGGAAAGAGAAGATGGAAGATGAGAAAGACTTGAATTTGGAAATTGAATTGCTAAAGGAAAGGGGTTCTATTCCTTGGAAGATATGGAGAACATTGAAGCATATAAGTAGAGAAGTTCTCTACATCTTTTTACATATCTTTTACACATCTCTCTACACACACAACACTTGTGTTTTTGCTTGCTTTTCAAAATTTTTCTTTTAATTATTTGTGTGAATTTCAAAAACATGAGTAGCTAATTTTATTATTGATTGAGGATGAATTCCTAGTTATTAATATATGATGATTTGAGTTTTGTTTACAATTCTATCTTGAATTTTTTCACATGATTATCGTTTGTTTTTACTAATAGGAATGTTTATACATTCATGGTTGATTGATAGATTGTTTAGAGTGCACGCTAAATTGATTTGTTAATTTAATCTAAAGCTAGAGAAAGTTAGGGGATAAGTAATCGTTTCTTGACTCTTTACATAAGTAGCAAACACGAGACCTTGCGGAGGGATTCCGTGGAGCAATTGTGTGTGAAAACAACGTTAGCAAGTAGACCTTGATCTAAGAGTCTAACTACTAATATCAACCTAATAAGTTCATAAATCTTAATACGTTTATCTAAATTACATCTTGAGTGATCTACTACTAGGTGGTTTGGTAAATAGAATCCGGTAGTCGAGAACTTCCGTATCCGGTGATACAAGGGATTTAGGGGTTTAGCACTGATCTAGCTTCTTTACCTACGGTTGGTGATAATTTGTGACTAATAACATGTGGATGAAAAACATAACTTGGATCATTGTTTTGCAACGAAGAATGATTCCTTGATCTTGTCTCTCTTATTGATTTCAACTTTATCTTTTAATTGCTTTGTTTATTTTCTTTTGCTTTATACATCCCCCTTTTTGTGACAATTAAGACAACTAAAACCTCTTGCTCCTCGTGGGAACGAACTTAACTACCACTATATTACTTGTTAATTAGGTGGAAAAATATTAATTAATTTGTTGTGGTTACGACACGCATCAAATTTTGGCGCCGCTGCCGGGGAGCAGCGGACGGTTTTTAGTTGTTTTTATTTTTCTTTTTGCTTTATTCTTGCTTTGTTAGATTCTATATTGTATCTAACTTAGTTTATGAGAATCTTATTTCAGGTACCGGTTTTCCATGTATGGTGGACAAGAGCAAGCATATTACAACAATCAATACGGTTTTCAACCTCAACATTATGACAACTTCCAACCATCCTTAGGATACAATCAAAACCAATATTTTGGCTATGATAAATTTCCTACAGAACCTTATGGATATTCTCATACATATCAACAACCTCATGACGGTAATGTGCAGACAGAGAATTTGGAATATACTCCTCTTCATCGTGTTTTTCCTTCACTTTTTCCAAAAGAGGAGATACAGTCTAGAAACTCTATCAACGGTGGTAAGCGTGTGAACGTCAGAAACTTGCACGTAAATTATACAAATTGGAAGATGATGGAGACTCGGAAGAGCTTGTCGCGAGAAATTAGTAGGACTATTCATATGGAACTTAAACGACGTCGGGATAAAGGTTATGAAACCGATGAAGATTCTTTTTATGGTGAGTCTGAAAATGAAGATGATTGTGTTGAAAAGGACCAACCTTTGGAGACTTTTGAAGACGCTAGTGTAGCTTACTCGAGCCTTGATCTTAATAATGATCAAGCACCTATTCAAAAGGTAGAGCTTGAGGAAGATGCAATTAGTGCTTGGAAAAATTCCTTAGGGAAAGATATGAGTCCGCGGAAGTGTATGAGTGTTGCAACAATGAGGAAGTCATTCCAACCGGATCATAATAACGATCCTTCGCCTATTCAAAAGGAGAAAATTGGATGTGACTTACCTATTGTTATAAACGGTGTAACAACCGCACAAGAAGATCCTACAATCTATACCGACGAGAATCATTTTAGTGAATGGCCCGATTCCGATGATGAGAATGTTGAAGAGATGATGCTAGAGGATGAAACCAAATTTATTGATTTTGTGGAAGACCCAATTGAAATTGCCAATGATTTTAATGATGCTAAGACTTTGGTTAAGGTAGAAAACGACGAAGAATGGTTGCAAGGTTTAATAGAGGACCACGATATACAAGAGGTAAGTAATTCACTTGAATTTTTTAAGGATGAAGAGGATTCTATAATACAAGAAATTGTACAAGGTTTGTCTAATCCTTTGCATATTGATTCTTCTCCTTTACCTCTTATTGGTTTGAATTTATGTGCTTCGAAAGTATTTTTGGATGATTTTGTTTCTAAATATCCACCATTGGAAACACTTGATTCTAACACTATGAAGGTTTGCCAAGAGGAATACATGGAAGTTCCCAAATTCTATGTTCTTTATACACTTCCGAGTGTGGACAAGAATAAGTGTGGGGGAAATTCCTATCGAGCGATAATTTCACTATTATTTTCTTGTGCTAACATTTGTATGGAGTTATTGTTTGCAAAACAGGTATTATGGGTGGATCCCCAAATTTTCCGATTGTTAGTATATGGGGAATGAATCTTGCAAGAGCTAAGTCGGGCCGTCGACTTTAAAACAAGCGCTTCATGGGAGGCAACCCATTGGTTTAGTATTTCTTGTCTTTTTTGCTTTTTGTTATTTCTTTTTCTTGTTCCATATCATGTTAAAATTTCCTACCTTGACTTTACTAGGACGATTAAATTACATTGAGGACAACGTAAGGTTTAAGTGTGGGGGAGTGGTTAAGCATGTATTTAAAAAAAAAAAAAAATTTTTTTTTACATAAAACCTCCAACTTTTAGAGATTTTAGAGTCACTAGCATACTTCTAGGTATGTTTACATAGAGATTCTGACCGACATAATTGAACTTGGAAATGTTAGAGAATTACATTCGGATTTCTTACTTGTTAGAGTGTTAAATAATGGATTTAATCATGCCGGTGATGCAAATTTGGTGCAGGGAGAAATGCATTATTAGAGTTGTTGATCAATCATTAGTGGAGACTACCCGTATTCATATCATGTGAGGCACCGACCAAATATTCTTTGTAGCTGACTAAAGAGCTTTCTTTTGAGTGTGTGTCACCGTACGTTAATTCCGGGTAGAATGGTGAGCTACCCAACCTCCCACCAATAGAAGCACTACTCTTTGATTTCTTGAGTGCTAATTTTGTCAATCATAAGGGTGACGTCTATAGATGAAAGCCTCCTGCTTGTAATTCGATTCGCAGTTAGCACCATTCTCTCTCGCGACAACAACGCATCCATAGAAACACCATCATCATCAACAAGGAGCGACATCAAAATCTACAAGGAAAGTTGGAAAAGTTCAAGGTTTACAAGCAACGGAATACAATGAGGTAATTTTATATCCAAGTATAAAGACTTATTTATAAGAGCAAAGAATAGCAAAAGGTGAGAATTATTGAAGTTTATGATTTTGAGGCGATACAAGTTGTGAAGAATCAAGCGGTAAAATACTTCTCCCACGGCCATGGTTTATTTTGTATTTAATTTCTCTTGTTTTTCAAAAAAAAAAAAAAAAAAAAAAAAAAAAAAAAAAATTAATTGAAAATTTAATTGAAAATTTCAAAAAAAAAAAACAAGCGAAATATTTGTTTTGTTTTTATTTATTTAATAAGCCGTGGGGAAGGAAAATCTATAAGGAAGTTTCAAGCGACAAGGATTTAAGATAAAGGTTACAAATTATCAAGGATTTACGAAATTCGAGAGTTTATCATCAAAAGTTGAAACCGAAGACGAAGACCAAGAAGATAAAGACGAGGAGCGGAAGACGTTTCTATTGGATGCCGTGAGAGTGGTGTTATCATAATTGGTGATCGGATGTGAAGGTGAGTAAGTAATCTCATCCTCGATAATAGTGGTTGATTTCCTTTCTTAGAGATCGTCAGAAAAATGGTTTTTCAAAATGTTAAAAGATGTGGGTTTTTAAAAATATTTCGGAAGTTGTCCTTCCCACCATTCAACGTGTTGCAGGATTTCTTTCTTCATTCCTACCTGCACACATGTGAAACCCATAAAAAAGCCGTCTTTTTGAGTGCAATTATCATAAAATCCTTTTTGGTGAGGCAGAAGTCGAGGCGAAATGCTTATTGATCGTTTCTCAAACACGCGTTCTCTCATTATGGTGTGGTTATTTCTCACTCAACATTTAAGAATGAGAATATGTTCTTTAGTATTTCTAACTTCTTATTACTAGCATGCAGAAACTCTATGTCCTCATAACTCTTTGGATGCTTGGGACGCTTGAACGCTTTGAAGTTGTAAGTTTTAATTTGATTTGCTCGAGGACTAGCAAAGTCTAAGTGTGGGGGAATTTGATAGGGTGTAGAATACATCCTATTTATTATCTATTGTTTATGCTTTCTTTGCTATTTTTCTTGTAAATTATGTATTTTACGCTTGTTTTGAGTTTTATAGCTACTATGGAGTCGCACGGAGGAAAAGAAGAAAAAATTATCCAATTTGAGCAAAAAGGGTAAAATTGTCATTTCATGGGCAATCGCTATCTGGAGCCCAGTCAAAGTTAAGGGACACCATCTGGGTAGCCCTTATCCAGGAGACGGTTGTGCTGTTAGCACCCCAATCCAACCCTACCCTAAATTGAGAGAAGACTTTACTCTCATCGTTTTCTCTACGAAATTGAGAAAGAGAAGAAAGTAAATTAATTTTGTCGCTTGATTTCATTGTTGATGGCGCGATTCAGAGATGAAGAAATTGAGGATAGGGTTTTGCTGTACAGAGTTGGAGAAACGAGATCTGTTGTCGCTGCTACAACTGATAAAGACGGAGATGGTTTGAAATACATGAAGAAGGTTTTTGAGCAGAAGAGAAGGAGAGAATCGGTGATGATGTGTTGAGTTCAAAGCAGAAATTGAGAAATTGGATCTGAAGTAAGTACTGGCACTTGAATTGAAGGTGGGTTTAGAGCAGATTCGAGTTCTGAGGTGTTGAATCTTGGCAGAGTTGCGATGAAGAGGAATTAGGGTTTCATATGCGTTCAGGGAGATGGGTTTGTGATTAAATTGGGTTGAAGATTAATATGAGTCACTGGAAATAGCCGAGATTGAGGGTTTGTTGCAAATTGATCAAAAGGAAGAAGAATTTGATGTTGTTGATAGTATGCGAGTGACAAGCCGTTGCTGATGGAAGCTAGTGGTGGTCTGAGGTTTGAATGGTTCGAATCTGAGATGAATTCGAGCATATCCTGTTGTGGTGTTGCATTATTACAGGGCATGGTGGTTGTGGTAATGAATAATCGCAAGAGAAGAATGGGTTTGATGAGAGTCTGAGATTTGTTGCTGCTGTAAAAATGAATGAATGGGTTCTCAAAATTGTTAGATGTATGTGCTAGGATTTGAGCAGGGGAAGACTGAAGAAAAATAGGTCGGAATACGGCCTGGAAACGCCTTGAAACGAGAGGAGACTCATGCGAATCTCTCCTCCGATGAGTCAACTCAGCCTGGGTGATGAACCGATCCAGCTCAGTGACTAAGATCTACTTAGACGATTCAGACTCTGCTGACTCAGATGACTCCTCCTTCCCTTGACCCGGTTGACTAACGAAGACCGTCAGTTTGACCGTTAACTTGGACGGTGATGTGACGGAATATTCTGTCGACGGAGAAGAAGATTCCGGTGCCGGATTCCGGCCAAATTCCTGCCATAATACCAGCTTCCGGCGACCAAAATTACAGATTTTTGTGTGGATTCTTCTCATGGGTGTGAAGACTTGGACTTGGAATTGGATGGAGAATTAGGCTCAAATTTGGAAAGAGAAGATGGAAGATGAGAAAGACTTGAATTTGGAAATTGAATTGCTAAAGGAAAGGGGTTCTATTCCTTGGAAGATATGGAGAACATTGAAGCCTATAAGTAGAGAAGTTCTCTACATCTTTTTACATATCTTTTACACATCTCTCTACACACACAACACTTGTGTTTTTGCTTGCTTTTCAAAATTCTTCTTTTAATTATTTGTGTGAATTTCAAAAACATGAGTATCTAATTTTCTTATTGATTGAGGATGAATTCCTAGTTCTTAATATATGATTTGAGTTTTGTTTACAATTCTATCTTGAAGTTTTTCACATGATTATCGTTTGTTTTTACTAATAGGAATGTTTATACATTCATGGTTGATTGATAGATTGTTTAGAGTGCACGCTAAATTGATTTGTTAATTTAATCTAAAGCTAGAGAAAGTTAGGGGATAAGTAATCGTTTCTTGACTCTTTACATAAGTAGCAAACACGAGACCTTGCGGAGGGATTCCGTGGAGCAATTGTGTGTGAAAACAACGTTAGCAACTAGACCTTGATCTAAGAGTCTAACTACTAATATCAACCTAATAAGTTCATAAATCTTAATGAGTTTATTTAAATTACATCTTGAGTGATCTACTACTAGGTGGTTTGGTAAATAGAATCCGGTAGTCGAGAACTTCCGTATCCGGTGATACAAGGGATTTAGGGGTTTAGCACTGATCTACCTACGGTTGGTGATAATTCGTGACTAATAACATGTGGATGAAAAACATAACTTGGATCATTGTTTTGGAACGAAGAAGGATTCCTTGATCTTGTCTCTCTTATTGATTTCAACTTTATCTTTTAATTGCTTTGTTTATTTTCTCTTGCTTTATACATCCCCCCTTTTTGTGACAATTAAGACAACTAAAACCTCTTGCTCCTCGTGGGAACGAGCTTAACTACCACTATATTACTTGTTAATTAGGTGGAAAAATATTAATTAATTTGTTGTGGTTACGACACACATCAACAACCTACAACTAAGACTGTCACAAAAGGTGTAGCTGTCGCAAAAACTTGGAAATTTAGGTGGTCCATTGGGCGCATTAGAGATACAGACACACAATAGCAAATAAATCTAAAATAGAAGATTCATGTATAGTGAGAAGCACTAAGGAAGACCGTCCAATCAAATATTTAACAGGCTCATGTATACTAGACAACCGAAGTGTGTTGTGTTCCGCATATAATGTATTGGATTAAGAATTATACTTTATTATATACAACAGTTAGATAGTAAGCATATAAGCAGGGAATATTGTAAGAAATGTGTGAAAATATATTTTATAAGGATAACCAAATCTGTCACAGTTATAAGATATTCTTTTTTTTTTAAAAGGTTATAGAGTCCAACCTCGTATAAACTTGTAACCGAACAGCTTGAAAACGAGATAGGCTCCATAAGCCACCATCTAGTTCTTTACCATTTAAATAATACAAGACTATAAGCTCCTTGCACCAGTTCAAGGAAACTATAAAAATGAATGTCTCCGCTATATCAAACGAAAATGATAGCCACAACCCTATTAATTCTTATTAGTTCATAGGATTGTAACACATGCATAGAATGTGAGACACACAAAAACTACCACATGTCACGCCCCACTTCACAAGTGACAACAACGCTAGGAAGATACAAAAATGAATTGCCCGGTCTCAATTTCTCTTGGTTTTACACCTATTCAGGAAGACCAGCAAGCAAAAACACCATAATTACGTTTACACAATCATGTAATATTAAAAATCCAGTCAATGTTGCTACTATTCAGAAAAATGATTAAATGTAAACACAAAAAATTTAACCCAGTAGCTATGGAATTTAGAAGGTAAGCATGAACATTAATTTACTACCTTTTGTCAGCTATTTTTTTGTTTGATTCCTGCAGTTTCCTTCTCAAACGCCTCGATTCCTTTTATAATTTGACTGAAGTGCTCGCAACAGCTGGTAATCAAACAAGCAACAATTGACGAAATAATAATAAAGGGATAAAAAGAAAAAATCAAACACAACAAGAAGATCGATCAAGATGAGGCAACTATAAATCTAAAATCTTATCATTAATTGAATGAGAAATTCGAATTGAAATCAAAATAATTATGTTCTTGTAACCGTGAAAAAAATAATTTGACATCTATTTCAAAATCGATTAATTAACAGCGGCAATCAAAACAAATAATAAGAAAAATTCACCTATCTTTCAAATCTCCTTCAATGATGAAATCCGATGAAACTAAATCTTCTTCAATGATGAAATCCGCTGAAGAAATCAATTTCGAGTTAATCTTCATGAATTGATAATAATGAATTAGGTTTTTCAAGTTGAATCGAGTGTCCTTTTGATTATCATGCTTTGGAGATTGAACTTCCAATGACACGACGAGAGTAGGTTTTTTGATTTCTTCTTCGTTCCAGAGAGCTGGTTATGAAATGAAAATGAAGAAGGAAAACTGAATCGTGAAGAAGTAATAGTCTTACATTTAGATGATGGGTATTTTTGTCATCACAAAAAATAAATTTGGACTAAATCGTTCATGAAAGGACTGACTCGTCTAACATTAGGTGAATTTGGACCTTCTAATACCAGGCTTTAGAATGAGTGGACTAAAGCGTCTAAAACCCACAAACTATGGGACTAAACGTCAATTTCTACCCACAAATATAAATAAAGCTTATATTTGTCCTCGTCGCAAACTGATAGAGTCGGAGGCTGGTTGATCTCTAATGAGTTAATTAGTATTTGGGTCGTGAATTTTGGTACATCTTTGAGTTTGGGTCATAAGTTTGTCCATTTTAGTATTTGGGTCGTTTGACCCGTTAGTCAACCAGATTTTATGGTCAAACAGTGAATAAAGCTAATGGCCGTTAGTGTTATTATTTACACATTTTGCCATCGCCAAATCTCCTTTAATTGATCTATGAGAAGAATCCAGAAACGTGAGATAATAAGCAAACCTAGATTGACGAAGAAGAGAACCTAAATACGAGAATTTAATCTTTTGATTTTTGTTAAAACTTATTCGACCGTTGGTTTTTTGTGTGTACAGAAACTAATTAAATTAAGGAGTTGATTGATTTCTAAAGAGAATGAGTCAATCACAGCACCGTAAAATTTATTTCCTCACCAGTCACCACCACCACCATTACAAGTTCAATTGCCGGAGAGCACTACTCCTCTACCACCACCAATTCCAACTCCAACACTAATCCAGCATAATGAGTTACAGATATGAGATCATCATCTGTAAGCAATCAAGTTGGCGAGTAATCATTTCCTCATATCAATTCTGAGTTCCTCGTTAGAACATGAGTGGTGGGTTTTGTTTTTAGGTGCTGATGGAGGGATAAGAAATGATGGAGTCAAAAGGAATTGGTGTTAGAAAAATTGAATAGGAAAGAAGAGAAGATTTGGGTGATAAATATATGCTGTTGCAGTTGGTTTTATGGTTATATTGCCGAGATAAGTGAATTCTACTGAAATCTGGTATGAGGAATAATGGGTTGTTTCTGATTAGTTTCATGGAAGGAGAACATGTTGAAGGGTTAGAAATCAATATCAAAGAGACGCCTTCACCCCTAGTTCACGCCTACCAACTGTTTGTAAAATACGGATGAAAGAAAATCACTTGAATTCAGATTAACAATAACAAAACACTAAATACGTAACAGTTTGACCTAAATCGCTAGTTGACTAGTTTGACTAACGGGTCAACGACCCAAACAATAAAACGGACAAACTTAGGACCCAAACTCAAAGAGGTATCTAAATTCACGACCCAAATACTAATTAACTCATCTCTAATTGAGTTTTTAAAATATTAGTAGTACCGGTATCAGTTTTTTTTCCCTTCCTCTCTGCTTAAAAAAAATTTATCGCCTTGTCACCAAATTAATAATACTCGATGGATTTTGAAATTAAGAATTGAACATAAAGAAATAATCAACATCGCCATATCTTCATCAGAGATTAACCATGTCATTGCCTTAATCTGTTATCATAATTAATCTTTATTAAGCCTTTCTTTGAGATTGGATTTTTGTGGAGGTGTTAGATGAGTTTTTGTTTTTTAGAAATGATACAAATTTAATGAGAGGGAAAGATGGATAAGTACTCAGGATTAATCAATTCCTTATTATATAAAGGAGAATAACTTTGCTGATGTGTCAGCACCAAATTCATTTTCAAGAATTCTGAATTATTGTACAGCCACATCAGCGTACATTAAGCGACACATATGCATACAAAGATAAATTATCAACAGACGTTTCTGTTCACCAACATGTATGTGGTTGCGAAAAATAACGTGCGAAAAAAATAATCTCCAGTAAATATTATCCAAAAGACACGATTCATAGGAAAAAAGATACTTGAGAGAATATATGAATTGATACGTCTTTTGGTGAATATTTATTTATTTACTTTTTTATGATTTTTTTTTGCGTAGAGTCTTTTGGATATGATAAAGATATCCTTTCGACAAGTTTCCCTTGAATTCGGTCACAAGACTCAGAACCCTTTAAGGAAAGCCATATATAATGACCTTAAAGAAATCTCCCATGCATCTGTTATTCAACATCAACAACACAACAGTGGAGAGATCTATATCGCTGGGTTAAGTTTTCTTGCCTTTGACTTCAGTATTGTGCAAAGAATTCTCGGTAATCAAGTGAAAAAAAGAAGTAAAGATTTCTCAGTTGTTATCGCTAAGTCCTTGATACAGATCGAGGCCAGAGGATGTGAAGATTTAAAGGCTATGAGATTTTTTAGGGAAATAACTGCAAACGTCACAGCAACAATCATTGATGTCTTACTGCCAGATAGTTGGAAATACGATTCATATCCAAAATGCAAATCGCGCTTTTCGAAGATGGATGACGAGTATACATGAAAATAAAGGTTTGTAATTCTCACATTTGCATGATCAGAATATGTGCGCCGATTTGATTCAGGAGATGATGACTTGGGTGATGTCAGAAGACGTATAAATCCTGAAGACACAAAGTGTAAACAGTGGATGAATGTCGAGAGGAGTACATAGGAAGACACCAGAGATTAACTTATGCAGTATTAACCATCAAAAAGCTTATTCTGTATTTCCAATTAAGTGAGTATGAAACGAAGAGAAAAGGTTTTACTATGCTCATACATCGATTGGAAGAGAGCCTCTACCTACTTGCCTTGGAACAGTCACAAGAGTTGGCACGACATTTTTGAGAGCCCTACCAAATGATATTTTATATGAGTGAGTACATTCTGAAGTAAGTCGCGTTTACCTTCATCGAAATATATTGACGTTCTTTACTTTAGTTACTTTACGGTTTTTGGAGTATATTGATTACTAAACTGCTTTCATCCTTCTTTACTTAGGGATTAATTGATCTGATAAAAATTCATGACAGTCACATGTGTGTGTAACATGTCAAGAAATAAAGGGGCGGAGCCAAGGGTTGACTAACCCTGGCTCTAGCCCCCACAAAAATTAGCAAAACCAGAAAAAAAACCTTAGTTTTATCACGTATTTTATAATCGAAAAATGGGTCATTTGTCCGAATATTTTTAAAACACGGTTCAAATGGACGAGTAAAAAATTAGTATGGGTGAAATGGACACAAAAAAATAGCAAGGATGAAACTGGATTCATCCTGACTTAAACTTAAAAAAGAGTGAGGATGAAACTGGATGCATCCTGATGTAAATTAAAAATAAGAAAAAGTATTTGAAAATGGGCAGGATGAAATTGTTTACATCATGACTATTTTTGTATTTTTGTCCATTTAAACAGTATCAAAATTTAACTGTCCTTTTCACCCAGGAAATGTTGATTTTGGTCTTTTTAACCAATTTTGTGTTTTATAATTAGTCCACAAGAGGTTTAGGAATTGTTGCGATTCAAATCTTTGTAAGTTGATTTGTTTTCCTTTACAGTTTTCATTTTAATCTTCTTCCTCATGGATCTTCTTATATTCGCCTTTTGCTTTCGGCTGTTCTCCGGTCAAATTGGTACCGATTGGATTTGAAAATTAGAAGAAGTTTTGTTTGGACGAGCACATTTAATTGGTATGAGTATGCACTGATTGACCCCAAAAGAGAAGGTCCTTTAACTGAGATATTTAATGTAAAGGATTTTTAATAATATTTGACACTCATTTTTCCTTCTTGAATTTCGGGAGTTTAATGTTTTCTGCAGGTGATCATTAATCAGAATAGCAAGGAACAGTTAAAGGAAAAGGTCATATTCCAATAATTGAAACGTAGGAGAAGAAAATACAATCAGTAAATAAAATCGAAAAAGAAGTAGGGTTTTTTAACTATATGTCCCTCTTCATAATTGTAATTACTAATATGTCACTCTTTCAAACAGAATTAGAAATATGTCCTCCTGGTTAGTTTTTCCATCCGAAATTTACATAAGAAAAAAACGGAGCCACGTCATATTTAATTATACCCAATATGGGACAAACTTGCCCTCAACATTTAACTCTAGCTAGTTAACTAAACTAGCTGACGTGGAGACTTATACGCGTGGAAAACACTTGCCATGTCATCTCTGGAAATCACTAGCAGCATTAGCCACTTTCTTTGCAGCAGGTCAAGGATTTTCATTTTCAGCCTACCGAAACATCCTTATACTCTCCTTATATGCATCATGTCACCAGATTTGTTTAACATGAAGCACCACATACTGCTCAGGCCGGTCCTTGATTATGAAAGCAGTGAGCTTGTACATCGTATCAACATCAGAAACAAAACCACATGAAGCACATTTTAGTTGGATCATCTGCGTTTTGGTGACGATAACTTCAGTCTCAAGGCTCCCACATAATGAAGTTCTCAAGCAAAAAAGCAAGCTTAGCAGTGTTATGTGCACCATTCACAAGAGCAACTCCAGTTTTCTCATAAAATTTGGACTGTGCTCCAAGCTCACAACCAGAATATTTGGTAGTGTATGATGGAGGCATGGCTAATGCATTTGCAATGTCAACCATGTTTACCACATTAGTCTTGATACCATTTCCACGACCTGCAATCTTTGTTAACATCTTATACTTGTAATAGGCATCATTGTTGTTACCAGCACCTATGCTTCTTCCATGAGAGTAGTTTCTTCTGGTTCATTTGTAATTGGAGGTCGCAGAAAAATGCAACTCAAGAATCTGTTAAATTCTGAAACGGCTCTAAATGCATACAACCAACTATGTTAACACCAAAATGGTTTCTGCACATACAACAACCACACAACCATACAAACATAAATCGGTTCTCTCATACACAGTTCTAGAAGTCAATTAATGTATGAGTCATTGAATTCGGAAATCCCCAAAATTCAAAATTAGGGTTCTAAAGAAAAAAAAAAATCCTCTAACAGTCGATTATATATATGATTCATTGTATTCGAAAATCCCCAAATTTCAAAGTTAGGGTTTTGAAAAATAATCCCTAAATTTCAAAATTAGGGCTTCAAGAAAAATTAAAATCACAAATCAAAGACAACATGATTCATGATTTTTAACATCAAAAACAAAAACCCTAACACTAACACTGATATTTGCATTTGGTGATGGTAAAAAAAACAGCTTAGGGTTTCAAAAATTAAAATAAAAAATCATCAACAAAATAACGAACATGAACAGAAACTTACCTTCTAATTGCTCGAATCACCTAGATCACTCATCTTCAAAAACCTATAAAATACTTGAATCGAGTTAACCCTTGTCAGTTCTTCATCCAAGCAGTTTCAGGAGAAGAAAAAATGGAGGAGAAAAAAAAACGGTGAAGAAGAAAGAGATGAAGTGAGAATTAGAAATGAGTTAGGGTTTTTCTTCCTTTATATACCTAAACCCTAAAACATTACACGTGTATACCTTCAGAGTCGTCAGATATTTCTCGAGATTACTTAGAAGTAGATTTAATCTTCACTCATTTGAGTCGTCGGATGTTTCTCGAGATCAAAGTGTACAAGATTTTATCTTAACTCAAGGACATATACGTAATTTCGAGATACAAGGGATAAATCAGTAATTTACATTGGATATTTTAACATTTATGGTGGGACCAAAATGAGTTAACGCCAAGTTAACTCCTTTTGGATGGAAAAACTGCTACAAAAGACACTTTTCTAATTCTGTTTCAAACAGGGACACTTTACTAATTAACCTATTATGAGAGGGACACTTTTCTTTAATTCCCAAAGAAGTATCAGCACATTTGCAGTATTCGACATTCAAATATCAGTTGTTGGATTATAATTTCAAGGTCTCATCAATTGTTCGTCTATTTCCGTGTCTCCTTGCTCTGATTATTCCTAGAAGCTAGCGAGAGGATGTTTTTTAAAATACTGATAGCAATATTACCAGAAAAAAGATATAGTATTTGAGTTTCTGGATTAATCTGAATTTGGATATTGTTGTTGCACGAGCCGTGAAAAATAAGAACAAGAAGCTGTTTCTCGAAATGACAGGATATTTTACAACAACACGCAACTTACTACATTAAGTTGCATATTTTTGGGTGTTAACATTAACCGACCTAGAGTTTATCCTTCGCTTTAAGAGATGTGAACTTGAGTCAGGATGCAAGAAATGAAGACAGGTGATTGGAATATTCCAATATAGAGCCAGCATGAATTACGCATTTCTAGAACAGAAGCGGGTTGCATATGTTAACCAAGTGAGTATTTCTTATCAATTACATTTGTTTTTGGCTTTTTGATGGTTGTTAAAATTGATAAGCTTGAAATAGACACACATAACTAACAAGCTACAGTCAGGAAAGGCCTAGACAAATAAAATTCATGGATATTGACGGATTGGTAGAACAGGTGAAGTATAAACGCAAGAAACTTAAACTCTTCATGGAGCACATCACAATTGCACGTAGGAAAAATTAAAATACAACATCCATTATAATACTAGCCCGTGCATCAATGCACGGGCATGAAAGCCCTTGTTAGTAATATTTGAGAGGTCATATCTGATATGTATAGGAACGACGACGAACGTGGCTGAACTATTCGGGTATTGGTTTCCTTCATCAGTAGTAATTAAGGTTCAGTGACGGGAAACTTTAATTCATAAAAAATTTCAACCATTTCAGAGAGCTTAGCCAAAATATCAAGTTTGTCTCTTAATTTTTCGTCATACCCGAACAGAATAATCGACGAAGAACAAGAAATCGAGGAAGACGTACGCATGAATCCCTTAAAAACATATACACACTCTAAATTTAAAGACAGCGTAAGTATGCCTTTTGCATGCATTTGGATATACAGAAATGCTATATTTGCAAATTTTGAGTTCTACATAGACAATTCCTTTTAGATAGAATTAAAGAAAAATAAAAGAAACACAAATAATTCTTATTCTTGTTGAAATGATCATCACCAATTATTGTTTTCTTCTTGATGATGATGATAAAAAAAAATGGAAACTTTTACTTACACTTCTTCATAAAACAATAAAAAGAAACACACACACACACAAAGAAAATATATCAAACATACAATCAAATAATTCCACCAACCGCTCCTGTGATATTTTAGTTTGTCCTCCTACAGTTCCTGCGAATTTGTCCTGACCTTCCTTCCAGTACTCTAATTTTTCCCATTTTAATCATAGACTTTCCAAAATCAGCTGCAAAAGCGGCAGAGTTAGTACTGTATCTCCTCACTAATGCATCAGTTGATCCACCGTTGAATAAAACCTGATCGGAATGAAGTAATCCTCTTCTGTTCACCAAATCTTTAAAGTACTGTGTATCAAATCTTGTAGCTGAGGTATCTAATGGACCAAGTCTGTTGTCACCACCGGTACGAGGACATGTTGCTCTTAAATTCCTGGCGAATTTGGGGTCGATGTTGGTTTCAGTGTAAATTCGGCTTTTGAAATTACTACATTTTGAAACCCCAATCGTATGTCCACCAGATAGCACAACTAAATCTTGTTCATTTAACCCAACGTTTCGGAAGTTAGCTTTGAGAGCCTGGAGGCTCAAGCCAGGGCCTGGTAAGGCATTGTTGGCGGCAGATTGACTTGCTGTGGTTCCATCTCTACGGCCTAGTTCTACATTCCATGATCGTCCTCCCAACTACAAAAGCATGTGCATGGAAACAATATTAAGATTAATTTTCAATCCTTTTGACCTTCTTTAAAGAGGTGCCAAATTAGCTTGGATAAAATTTTCTTACCTGGACAACAGAGTCGCGAGCTGCAACGGCCAAGATGTCAGCACAAGATACAACAGGGCCACCACAGGCTCTGTCCACCGCTGCCTTGATCCTGTCCACTACATCAAATCCTCTTAATGAGTTGAAATTCCCACCTGCACCCTTCTCCCCACTTATAGTTGATGTGCTATCAAGAAGAACTGATCCATCGCAGCCCTAATTATATGAAACCCATAGCAAAATTAGATAAATTGGTAACAATTTACTTTTCTCTTATTGTGGTAATCTTTTTGGAGTTATCTTACGGTCTCGCTTTCAAACCTGTACCATTTTTGCCACTTGTAAATTAATTCTTTCTCTATAATCTAATCTCTCACAATCAAAAAAAAGAAAAGAAATACTAGTTAACTTTTGCATGGGAAAATTAAATGGCTAATTAATCTTACGTTCACGAAGCAATCGTGGAAATGAAGACGAAGCAAGGAAGCACCCATTCGACGCTCACGATTCACCGCAGCAGTTACCACTTGCTTTATGGTTGAGAGGGCATTTGGACATACTCTATTGTAAAAAGTGGTTGAGAGTGCATCTGAAGAAGTTGCTGCTAACGATACTACAACCATTGCAAGAAAAATGTAAGCGAAACCATTACTACCTGCCATACTCGCTCTGCTAAATTATCAAAGTTGTATACTAGTTAAGCAATGGTTTCTGTCTGTATATTGCATCTTAGCTATAGTAGCTTTGGTATATATAGGGTAATAATGTTAGGGGTTCACAAGTCTAATAATGTTTGGTAGGTTTTGAAGTCAAATTTCGCCACAAACCCCAGCAATAGAAAACTGAAAGATACTTGTGTACTTGGAAGTTGGAAGATAGTGAGGTATCATAATGTAAAATGCACATAAGCCAAGATCATGGATTGATCAATGGCAATTATACGGTAGTTATGCCAACCAGTATATTGCACAGAGTAACAACTTATATAATTGGAAACGTCTCTATGAACACACAATATATGTTGAGGATATATTTTTATGGTCAATAGCTGCCACTCGCAATATAGAATTAGAGCCTCATTTTATTTTTGCAGTCAAACTAGTACAGAAAGTTCACAACATCACAATTGGTGAATTAACAAATATAACTAGGGTATGATTAGAAGGAAATAAAAATAAAAAAAGGAAATGCAACATTATTATTGCCATAGGAACTATATGATGGTGTCCATATAAGACCTAGTAATAATATGTGGTGTGATCTCGAGTAAGAGTTGATTCGCCTATTCTAAGGTTCGGGAGTGGGGACTAGATTTCGCATAAAATGTTTTAGTTGAACCCATTTTAAGGGAATTTAGTACTAAATATTAATTACACGTACTCTTTTTGGAAAATTATTTTAAGATAATGTTAAAAGGATTTACAAGAGCAGAAGCCTCTTAGACCCAAAGACGAGGAACGAAAATCAGCGATGGAGCTCATGTCTTAAAACAAGCACAAAGCAGACATCCATCATGATTTCCAACCTATATAAAGGATTATATTAAACATGTTTCAAATGACTAACACCTTGTATTTAAATCTAATTCAGACATCCGACTCGGTCCCAAGCAAATGTCAGATCATTTTCATTTTTTTGACATCTGACTCGAGGTTTGACTCAGCTCACATATTTGACTCGCTCACATATATTTGGCTCAGAGTCACTATTTATTTCTAATTTTTTGAATATATAACTGTCATGAATTGAAAATAAATTCTATAATTTTATTATTTTAGCAATTTTGTAGTCCTATAAAACGAGTCATATTTAGACGAGCGCTTGAGTCAGGAAAAAAAAAACAAAAAACATATTAGTGTCAAGTCATTCCAAACACGTACTTTATATGAAAAATTTGCAGGGTATTTGAAAAATTTAGTGAAATGATCACAAAAGTTGGGGTTCTCAAAAGGGTTAAAACCATGCAAAGTGCTAACACCCTTGGTTTAGAAATTGAACCATGGTCTTAATTTGTGGTATCACTTACTATGCTTTGTTAGTATTTTGTTGATCCCCAATAATAATGATTAGAGAATAAAGTTGTTTTGGTTTTTTGATGAGCCTGGCGGAAAGTTTAATTTTGTTAAGGAAAAAAAGAAAGCACGAAGCTTAAACTCTCGTTATATTTATTTTACTTTCAAATTACCGTCTCCATTTTCAATTGTGGAAATTTCTGAGGAGCCCAAGTTTGGTTCCTCTCTCTTTCAGAAACCCATCATTAAGATTACATATATGTGTGGCCCAAAATACTAGATCTACGGTTAAGATTAGTAGTATTAGATTGGATTTAGATTTTCACAATTTTATTATGACTAACTTAACCTTTATAGATTATGTATTTTTAATGAAAATAGTAATACCAAAAATTCCATTTATAATCAGTCAAACCGTTAGTAGTGGGAGTTTTTTAAAGGCTTTTTTTAGGGTTTTTTTTTTTTTTTTGGGCATTTCTCTTTCTATATTTATCTTTCCATAATCTTAGATTTTTGTCATTACTGTAAATCTTTAATGTTAGTTATCCTTTTTTAGTTTGTTTCCCTTTTTATATTATCTTTATCTTCTGCACGGATCCCAATCCACGTTCCTACTCTGTTCAAGTTCAAATTCTTACCTTTAATATTTGGTCTTCATAAACTCCGGCTGGAAATATTTTTCCCATTTAATACATATCTTTCCACTGAAATTTTGTAGCCAACGCCCAAAGCGGCAAAGCCGCAAATCCTTAACAAAAATATTAAACTCTTAACAAATGCGCCCAAGCTCTATCATTGTCAATTAAGCTCTATCATCTTTTGGTAAACTTAACAGTAATGAGCGATACTGTTATACAAGTTTTCCTTTTTCTCTTTCTAATTTTCGTGTGATATCTATGATCTTTTTAATCTAAATTTTTTTTTATTTTTTATTTTAGGATACTCTAAACGTAAATTGGGTGATAAATATAATTTTCATGAACTAATGATAGTGATAAGTGGAGTTTTTCCATTGTAATTTTTACCATTTGTGAAAGTTAGAACATCACCAATCTCACATGTGAAAAGTTGAGTTTGCATGACTGGAGTTTTCACCAATTTTTGTGATAATTGGATTTATTTTTTTATCAATTTGTGAAAACCCTAATTTTCACAAGTTTCATACGGGTGATAATTGGAGTTATTTTAGATGTGATAATTGAAGTTTTTATTTCGTTCTTCTTTAAATTTTATTAATATTATTACATAATTAACGAATAATTGGAAGCCTAACAAGCTAAGCTCCAAGTAGCGTACTACTACATAAGTTGAACAGGTTGCCGTGCTAGCCTACCAGCGAGCCTCATGAGGAACAAAGTAGCGGATAGTGTGACTAATGTCTTCGTAAGGGGGGCAAACTAACTCTACCGTCCATGTTAAACTCGTAATATTGCGCCATACGGGACTCGAACACAGGACCTCTGGAGCGCATGAAACCTCTGTGGAGGGCATGAAACCAGCTGATCTACAAGCAAGTTTTTATTTATATAAAGTAGTGATAATTTGAGTTTTTTAGGAAAATAATAAGAAGTCTTTTTAAGTGAATAATTTTTTTTTGTCGGAAGGAAACAAAAACGAGAAAAGAGAAACTTTATATCTACACTCGTTCAAAATTGTTAAGTAGAATTTATGGGGAGAAATCTTCGGGATTATCCCTTATCACATTAAATTATAATTAAATTCCATTACGTTGTTTTTTTTTTTTTTTTTTTTTTTTTAGAAAAAGAGTTTTCTCTTTATTTTCAAAACAATTTTTTCCGAATGATATTAACTGGTCTTAATTAAGGAAACTAGCGCTAATTTAGGGATTGGTTTTAAATTTAGGATATCTTCGTTTCAAAGTTATAATTTTTTTTTTTAATTATATATCGGATATTATTTCCTAATCTAGATAAAGGTTATATATGTAAATTAACTAATACTATAACTAATTATGGGCTCCACATATCTAGCTTCTTAATGGAGGGTTTTGCATATAAAAAAATTATAAAATGGGCTAGAAATAATTTTCCCCATTTTCAATTACTTGTACACTTTTATGTTCGGAAAATGGGTTATATGACCACAACCCATTAAGTGTGGGAGCAATGGACTTGTAAAATATAGGTCTGGGTGAAAAAGACATAAGAAAAGTTAGTCAAATGTACCTTAACTTTGAACTTTATTCTTTATCATATCTTTTTTCTCTCCTAATTATTTTCTCACTCTAATTTAAAAAGTAATCGCAAGAAAACTCTTAACTTCCGAAATATAGGTCGGATTTCAACAAAATTTATATTTTCGGAAAGGGCTCGAAAATCTCTTCAAAACAAGATCCATTGTTGATATGAAATTCGAAATAAAAAAAAATCATTTTAACCCAGGCCGAGTATACATTATGCACCCAGGTGCAACTTGGCCAAAATTTATTTCCCATGACGCATTATGCACCCAGGTGCAACCTGGCCAAAACATTTTCCTATAAAAATCAAAAAAATGTACATTATACACTCGGGTGCACTAGGCAAAAACCTATTTCCTATAAAGAATATGCACCATGCACTCGGGTGCATCTTGTGTATTTCGGGGATAAATCTAGGTTTATCATACTAATCACTTCTAATATATTATACATAATCAAAATCACTAGTTAATGATCTCGAGCAATAAATCCACCACCATTACGTCAGTTTCACTACCAAAACATCAACCCAAAACAAGCATTAATGAAGAAAAATAAGAAGATAACAAAAAATACAAAAAAACATATACATTATGCACTGGGGTGCAACTAGACCAAAATTTATTTCCTGTCAGAATATACCTTATGCACCCGGGTGCACGTACATCAAACTCTTTCCAAAACCCCATCCAATTTGCAACTCGAAACACACCCACCCAGCTGCCAAAATTTACATCCAACAAGTACCCCCTTCTTGATTTAGTGAAACTTTGTTGTTCTTGCTCTATTTTCTGACTTCCATCATCCGGAACTAGTAGTACCGATTTGCAATTTGACTGCCTTTTCGCACTTATCCTCTGTCAGGCCTTTACACAAACTTTTTGTGTGCGAGAAACTGATGATCTGGAGAAGAGTTTGCTATTGATTTCCTAGACCTACTGCATCTGCTTCTCTGTACCAAACATTTCTAATCATTAATAAGCCATTAACAGTTCATCAATTATGTGCAAATAAAGAACACCCTACACCAACAAAAAGATCAGAGAGATTACGAATTATAGAATAGAATAGACAAAACCAATAAATTCAGTGATTATTACTACATACATGTGGATTCATCAAATTGAATTGAAACATTTACCCAAAAATTAATTTAAGCAAGAAATTAAAACGATCGTAATCTGACGCACAAGCAAAATAAGATCACCATCAGGAAAATCAGCACCCCGTCGCCATGTACAAGTGACAAGATACTTATGTACAGACTTTAACACTTGATGAAGGCAGTATCAAGTTGATTCTGTTTCAAACGATTTTAACTTTTTTTATTTTGCTTTAGCAAACATCAGTTGGTGAAGTTGTGTTAGTTACAGAGATGGGTGACTGTAACAAGTGATTACATGTGTGGTTTTGTGTCGATGGTGGGTACACGGATACTGACGAAGAGGAGGATGGTCGTGATAACGAAGAAGAGGACGATGAAAAAGGGCAATACAGTCAGTTAAACTTATAAGAAAACAAAATCTTGGGTTAAATATCCGGCCTAGGATATTTAAACAGTATCTTTTAGTGTTCGGGATATTAGAACAGTTGTCGTATTTTCCACGTCTTTTAGACCCAGAAATTCAAATCCAGGGCCTATCTAACCAAAAAACTGCTTTTATGTTCGATTATAGTTGATTGTAAAATTTAAGAAGCTGATTCCACACATTATATACATATATGCCATAATGACACAATAAACCAAAAATGAAAAGGGCCAATTTGCTCTAATCCTCGAACTAACCCTTTTCAACACAACAAACCGCTAATGTATTTTTTGAAATGACACATTACCTGCTCTTTTGGGTTCAACTGCATAAACATCGATCCCTTAGGAATTTTCGGCAAAAGGAATAACATATCACAATCAACCAACTTGTTTTAGGAAGTAGGAATCAGCTTGAGGTTTATACAGTTCCATCAATCGTTGCTACTGTCAAGTTAATTTTTCAGCAGATAAAAATGGCCAGGAAAGGAGCTCAGTGTCTTGATTACTTTCGATTTTATTCCTCGTGTCTACCTAATTTATTTTAGGTGGCTGATTGGGTTGTAATGATTTTGGCAGCCTTCTACTAAAATTTGGTGATTTATCAAACAAAGAAGCAACTTGTCTTTATATTCTATATGAATAATTTTCTTGTTTCATTTGTAAATAAATGATTTGGCTGCTATTGGTTAGAACTTCAAAAAAAAAAAAAAAAAAAAAAAAAAAGTTAGAACTTGTTGTTGGAAACCCTGTCCCGGATTTGACCAACCTACCTACTTAGCTACTTGGAAATAAAAAGTGAAGTAAAATGCTATTGGTCGACAAATCTCTCGATTTAACTACTACAGTATCCTATTAATTTTTTTTTCTGGTTCATCGAACACATTGTTTATGGTTGAAATTCTTCATTGCAATGCATAATCATACAACCAACCCCGATCAAATTCCATTAAAAAAAAAGAAAAAAAAAACCCAATCAAATTAATATTCCAATATAGTACGCCCTCGATTAGTAAATTTACCAAGTATTAATTTCTTTGATCCGTTACTACTTTCATTAACTAATCATTCCATTATGACCATTCTGATTGTGAACTTGTCAGCTGTATGAAGTTTAATATGCAAAATATATATAGGTTGGTTTCATGTTGGTTTTCGTTAGTTAACGTAGACTTAAAGTCCGAAATGACATATTTGCTATTCCCTCCGTCCCAATATTAAGTGACCTAGTTCAAGTTTGCACAATTTTTAAGGCAAGGAACGGGAAAAGTATTTTTAAACACTTTTTACAATTATACCCTTATGGATAATAAATAATGAAATTTTGAAATGATTTATCTCTCAAACTACACCACGGATGTTCGCAAACTTTGTACCATTAAAAAGCATTTTAAAACACCTACGTAACGAATATAAACATGACTATCAAATTGTAGTAGCAGGTTTTCCCACACTACACCCCTTACTCAATTTTGTTTAATTAATCCATTGAAAGATGTAAGATCAAGAATGTTTATTGATTGAGTCCATGAAATGTTTACACAAGATAATAGAATTACACTTAGAAATTAATACCCTCTTAAACTTTCTCTCTCCTATTGACTTGCTTAACAATTCTCAAAAGATCTCTCCCTTTAACAGACTCATTTAGCCCTTTATATAGGGTAATACATAGTGGATGACAGCTAAGCTACCCTTTATTTTCGGGAATGTCTCGCGAAGTGTCGCAGATGCACAAACATTTGATCTCGCGACACTTCTTAACCCTCGCCAGGTCTCACGTCTTCTTTATGTTTTGCCTGTCGTTATTCATTGCGTCATTTATTTTAGCTCTCATGATCGCCCTTGACGACAGCTCTTTTATTAATCCCGCGAGTCTTGTGCATTGCAATATTATGATCCTACATCTTGCCTCTTTTTCCTTGAATATTGCTTGAAGAGCGATCTTGAAGGAAAAACCTGTTGTTGTAGTAATCTTCGGTCTTTGCTGATGAAGGAATGAGCAGAAGAATCATGTACTTGAAAAGTACGTACTTGCCTCTATTCTTTTGCGAAGTTCCGAAGCTTCTTTGAGATATATACGAAGTGTCGTCTCCTGTCTCTCCTCATATTTCTCTTGCGAAGGGAAGAGTATCATGAGAGCGATTCTTTTGATTTGTCATGATCGCTTATCTTTATCTGCTTTGAGTTTTGTACTTTTACACGGATTTTGATTATTAATGTCTTTTCTTGACACGTCTCTTTCAACCGTTTATTCTTGACCGTTCATGTCTCTTCTCGCATTAAATGACCTCGTTTTTCTCGAGGATCTTCTTCCCTATATATAGTTTTCTTTTCCTCTCCTTTTCATCCTTTAGTTCCTCTCTGCAACTTTTCTCTGACCCTCTCCTTCCGCAATTTGCGCTTCTGCTACTGCAAATCTTTTCTTCATCTCTTCTAACGCTGATCCTAATCTACAACCTCCCATCCATTCCCATACTGATAATGGCTTTCATCAGTCGTGCATATAAAGCTTCTTTTGAGGAAGTTCAATGAAGTTGCTCGAGAAGGGTTTTACTCTATCAACCATTCCCGATCAAGAATCTTCATCTATTCTTTAACTGCAAAGTTGTTTTTTGATCATCAATGTGATGATCAAAAATTATAGTCTCGCTAGGTCGCCTTCTCTCATAGGGACTTCCCATTCCATTGTACAATCCGAGATGCCTTTATTTTATGAAATCTTGGCCCATGAAAAATTCTCTCGGGCTGTTTATCAATTGAGTGGCGATTGCATTCGCCTAATGCTTGAGTTCGCGAATCGTGGTGCTGGCAAAGGATCTTTATACCCTAATTCTGTCAGAAATCCCAAATTCGCGGGCTTGGAAATAGCTGCTGAGAAGTACACTGTAGAAAACTTTTTTGAAAATTATGCAGTGATAAACATGGTGAATGTGAAATCTCGCTGGGGCATTCGCTTGAAGAAAAAGGATAATGTCCCTGAAGATAGATTACTCATGCAAGATATTGACTGGCACCCAGGCAATAATACTACTCCTCGTCATTCCAAGGATGAGAAGTGGTGGGTTGTTCCCTTGATCTTAAATGGCCCTTACATCGCGGGCTCGCATATTCTTCCTGCGAATCTCGCAGGATACCATCCTTGGGAATTCAAATGGCCTGAGAAGGCGAAAGAGGTATGTTTCCTACTTCAAATTTTGCTTTCGCAACTTTCTTTCTATAATTGCTGAGTTTGTGAAATCTTTCAGATAACCAGATTGAGAAAAAGCTACAAGAAGAATCCGTCGGAGGATACTCTGACATTGCTTCGATCGCTTACGAGTGAAGTAATAAACATTTCCTTTCTTTTTATTTAAAACAATATTGTTGCCTCTGTTTCTTAACTTTACACATTTGCGAAGATTGGAGTTGAAGAAGCTGTAGCTGCGAAGACTAGAAGTAAGGGTAAAACTGTCGTTCGCAAAGATAAATCTTCCGCTCCATTATCTAAGAAGCGAAAGGCTCAGTCTTCTTCTCGCCTTAACTCAAACTCCGAATCTTCTGATGAAGATGACCATGATTCGAATCTCTCTCTCGCTAAAAAGACTCCACTGGCCGGTTCTCCTATGGATCGGTTATCTAGCATCTTCTCAGACTCTTTCCAAGGAATGGGAGATGCTCCCCTAGCTTCTCTTTGCGGGACTCTCGCAAATGTGTGTAATGCTACTTTACTAGAAGGCAATGATTCTTTCAATGGAGCCTCTAGAATCGTGTCTCCTGACTTCTTGAATGCACTCGGGTCTTTGGTATGCATACAGTCATATTTCCCCATTGACTTTATATTGTTTAAATGTATATGTATTAATGGTTTTTCTATCTTCTTTCATAGGTTGGAAGGACTTCTTTTGTAATTGCCTCAGATCTTGAGAGAAGACGCAACAATCTTGAAAGGAAGAATTCTCAATTAAACAAGAGGATTCGAGAACTAGAAATTGAAGCTGCGTCATCTCGCGATAAAGACGAGAGAATCCAAAAGTTGAATACCGAACTTGACTCCCAAAAGATAGGGTGTCCACTCTTTAACGCTAATCGGCAACTTTATGGTATAAAATTTTTCCTCCTTTTACTATTTTTGTTTCATCGGTCGCATATTGCCCCCTAACTTATTACTTTCTAGATGTATATAATCTCTCCGATGAGGCTATTCTTCTCCATACATTTCCTGAACCTATGGATAATAACCTTCTTCTCGCTCACCTCAACAACTCTTTAAGTAGTTCATCGAACAAAATTAACTCCCTTTCATTAAATGAACTCCAGACCAAATATCGCCTTTTAGAAATTGAACATAGATCTGGTTTGAGTACAGCCAACCAATTTAAACAAATGTTTCTTGAGTCTCATAAAGAAACCAAAATTTTGAGGAAGAAAATTAGTAATCTCATAGATGAGAATGATCGTATTACTAACAGAGGTGCACAGGCGTTAGCAGAATTCCACAAATCTCTTCTTGGTGTGCAAGTTGAACGAGACGAACTCCTTCATCGAATACCATACTTAGCAAAATGAGAAGAGCAAGTTCGTTCTCTTCTTGTTATTAATAGTGATGATGAATTCGCACGGGCTGCGAAGGTTTTAGATAATGCCAGGGAATAACCTAGGTGTTGATGTTAGTCTTCATGCCGAGCATACTTCCTTGATTAGAGATATGATATCTGATAGAGAAGGTTACTTATTATACCTTACTGCTTCTTACTTCTGTAGTATTGCTTGTAAATTATTAACTTGTTGTTTCTTATTTGCAGAATCTGAGAAGAGGCTTCAGGTTAGAATTAGAGAGCTTGAATCGAAAAAGAACAGCTCGCAAAAGAATCTCTCCCTTCGTAATGACAAGTATTCCAAGTTGAAGAAACAATTTGAAACGACGGTGGAGAACTTTAATAATGATTTGTTCGTTTTCGCAATGGAGCCATGGAGTATGTTTGTAAGGACCACAATATTCCTCTCGCATTCATATCCCCGGCTTCTTGAGAAGGTTCCGAGAATCTGCTGTCTCGGACGTTTCGATAGTGAGGCCGCGAAGAAGAAAATTCTCAGCGATGAGAATAATAGAACTGAAGAATCAGATAAGGAAGAAGAATCACCAAAGAAATAATTCCTTTTGTTATCTTTTTCTGCCTGTAATATCTGTACATTTCTGTATCTTTATCATAGTGTACTTCCTGGATTTTTCCCCCCTGAATCCAATCTTCACTCCCCTTTTTGGTAGCTCTTCCTTGTAATATAATTGGCTAACATTATTGATGTATAACTCTTTCATCGAAGATGAATAACAATATTCCATCTTTTCCATTCCCATACTTGCTCTCGTTATTTATCTTAGGATGGAAGATTTTAGTTATCATCATGTATGTGATTGAATAATAATTTTATTGTTATTGAAATGTATTGTTGCGACGAGGTCGCAGGTATCTTCATAAATCAAGAATTCTACTTGCTTTGCCTTATCTTCGTAAATATGTTTTATCTCTTCTCATTGCGACAAGGTCGCAAGCCGCCCTTACATTTTCAAGCAAGGGCCCATTGACCCTGCCTTATCATTTTTGTGTGGTCTTCCGAGTTAGACCTCCCTAATTAGAGGTCTTCCCCTGCCACCTTTTATTGCGACAAAATCGCAGGACGTCTTTACACTTGCATGTAAAGACCCATTGATCTTGCCTTATCATTTTCCAAGTATTTTTGCCTCTGCAGGATGTTTTAGTTGCGACAATATGACAGGCCTATATATCCTTGCGAACATAAAGCCTCATGACATTGCCGTCGTGCGACGAAATCGCAGGACGTCCGTACACTTTCGTGTAAAGACCCATTGATTTCGCCTTACCCTCGCGTTAGTATTATTGCCTCTGCAGGATCATTGCACAAATATGACGAGCCTAAATTTTCTTGCGAAAACATAGCCTTATGACATTTGCGTCTGTTTTGACACTTCCCCTAATGGAAAGCGTCGCCCTTATCATCTCCCCGGTTGCCCCTTCAAGGAGGCGAAACATCGGCCATACAAGACTAGCTCCTCCCATCCGGTCTTAACAACAACCAGTTGTTTTCGCAGCCTCTTATCCCTTATACCTATATGGTTTATGGTTACGAGACCGCACCCTAAGTGGAGTTTTCTTGGGCGAGTGCAACGCATGCCAAGACTTGCCAAGAATGGCCGGGTAGGTTCATCCATCCGGGCACTCGCTCAACCGTGTACCTCGGCGCCTTGAGCATACATCGACTCCTTGGAAGAGACCCTCGGTCGCCCAACCAGGGTATAACCTTATATAGTTGGGAATCCAAGGTACCTTTCCCGGATAGGCTTTCATGGGCCCCAAATTTTCATGACTCAGGCTTCAGGAGCGGTGTAACCTTCCCCCTGAGCCATGTCGAGAGATACCCCCTTATATGACGCACTTTAGGTCTTACATTTGCCTCTTACGAAATGTTATTCGCGAACTAGGGTGTACGCCATAAAGGTTCGTCCCATTCTTTTACTCATTCATATTTGTTATATCATTCAATCATTTATGTTTCATTATTTGCTGACATTTGTTTACGAAGTATTCGCACAATTCTGTTTCATTTGTTGTATTTTTCATTTTTCTTTCTTGACTGAATTCCCATATACTCTTGGCTGCGAGATTCTCGCACATCATTACTTCAATTGCTACTTTTTCTCCTGCTTTCGCTGATTATTCACTTCTTATGCCTTTTGTTCCTCATATCCTTTGCTTCTTTATTACCATAATGTTCGCCTGTCTCTAGGCATTCACCTCGCGAGGTATGTTCAGTCCTTACTTCTATAGCATCCACCATCAATTTTCCTTTTCTCTGCTCATCTCTCACATGTTGCTTCCAACCTTTTCTTTTGGCATTTCTTTCTTCACAGCTTTCTACATCGACCTCATGACATTGTTGCGATTCCTTCCAATCTCCCTGTATAATTCCAATGCCATTTGGATGTGGGAATTTTATACATTGATGATATGTGGATGCGACTCCCAAGATTTCATGAAGCCATGGTCTCCCAATCAGCGCATTATATGGAGATTCTACGTCAACCACACAGAATAAAATATTAGTTGATAGTCCTTGTAGAGGTATTCTCATGTGAACCTCTCCCTTTGGTTTGTTTGCAGTGCCGTTAAAGCCATATATCTTATATGTCGAGGGGATCAAATCCTCGTCTTTTCCTCCCATCGTCTTGTAAGTATGGTAAAAGAGAATATTCACCGAACTTCCGGTGTCGATTAGGATTCGGTTGATCGCCCAGCAAGCTTCTGCTTCATCATCTTCTCCATCAACTGGTTTCGGGTTAATCTCTAGTTTCACAACCAACGGGCTATCATGTGTTTCTCTTCCTTTTGGCACTTCATCTGCAGAGAAAGAAATAGTCTTCAGCTGCCATTTTTCTAACTGCGTCGTTCTCGCCAGACTCATTATTTCTTTATCATTAGCATCTCTCGCAAAGACTCTACTAAGCACGTTGTCATGAAAATCTTCAATTGTGCGATAGGAGTGGACAATAGAGTTGCAATTCAAATTTTTAGCTTTTGTCCCGACTTCTATCACAAATGTTTCCTATCCTTTCGCCGACAATCGTTCGTGCATCTCGGTGGTGGTGGTAATGTCTGGCCTGTTTTCTTCTCCCTTTAGAAAGTGATTGACTTCCCTGATCAATCATCCTGAGAATGATTCTCTTTATGTTTCTACAGTCATTTGTTTGATGCCCATGGAAACGATGGTAAGAACAAAACTCATGACTTCTATCGCCTGGCGGTGGTTCCATTCCCACGTTCCAAGGTGCTGGTACGTTTTCCATCACAAGTATAGCTTCCCAGATCTTCTCCACACTAGCGTTCAGTGGAGGCATCTTAATTTCTTCCCATACTATTCTGCGACTTCTCTGCCCTCCACGGTTATTTTGCCTTCGTCCACCGTATGTTTCTTGCACATGATCTAACCTCTGAATCTTATTATTGCTGTTACGGTTGTAATAGTTCCTCTCTCGTTCAAATTCCTCTTGATCGTGGCTTCCCATGGCTACTATCTTCTCGCTGTCCCTCATCGACTTTCCTTGCTTCTTTGTCCTTGCGAAGTACTCGCCACTGTATTTATGAATTGAGGCAACAAACTTGCGTTCGCAGCATTCGAGCTTGTGTTCGCGACTGGATAAGAATTCATTTCATTCTGTCTTTCTTCTAGAGCAATATATTCTTCTGTAACTCCCAGATTCGCCATCGTGATTGTATTTTTGATTCTAAAAATTTGAATGTATAACAAGTTAGTCGCAAAGAGAGCATTCACAAATGAGAGGATTAGATATCTTTCCTCAACCCGTCCTGCCATTTCGCTACACATGGTTCTCCATCTTATTGTCAACTGCCTTAAGCTCTCGCCAACTCTTTGTTTCAACCCAAATACATCTTCAATACCTGGTCGCGAAGAGCTGTTACTTATGTATGCTCCCATGAATGTGGCTTGTAAATGGTTAAATGATGTGATTGTGTTCCTTGGCAGACCTTCAAACCATTTTAGTGCTTCTCCTATTAGGCTTGATGCGAAATATTTGCATAGTATGGCATCATGATTCTCCCACCTGTAACATACATCTCATATAAGCCTTGATATGTTGTACCGCTGAGTTGTTCCATCAAAGATGTTGGTTAACGCAGTAGATTGCACTTAGGAGGTATTCCTCCCATCGTACTTCTAGCGTGAAGGGATTCTTCGCGGCGTCGCGATGGCTTCGTCTAATTGTCTCCTTCCTCCTTCCCTTCTACTATTCAAGCAATCCTCTCATTTCGACCAGTTCTCTTAAGATTTGTTCATTTGCCTCGAGTTTGATTCTACTTGGTCTTTTTAACTCTGCTTCTCCCCTTCTTCGCTCGTGCCTATTTTGACCTTCCCGCTCGTTATTTTCTCCTCTTCTTTTCCTCGCGACGCTCTTCTTCGTTTCTTTCGCCAATTCGCACGCCATTATATCGGTTGTTCTCTCTTCTTGGCTGTCTCTCAATTCCCATCTGCACCCTCTCATATTCTTCATTAATATTTCTATTGGTACGATTTTGTTCCCTCCTTCTTTCGCGATTGTCGTGGTTATTCTGCCGGATTGCCTCCTCCATCTCTTGATTTTCCATTTCTGCTCTTATTCTTTTCTCTCGCGAGCTAGCCGCGCTTTTGTTCAATGTAGTGTCTCTCAATGTCATTCTCGATCTCTCGGTTTCTTCTCAATTCTTCTCTCCCGTGCAAGATTATTCTCCCTTCAAGAGTGGGTCATTCGGCTCTTGAAGTTGCATGTTTCCTTGATTTTCCCTATTCCGCTCATTTTGAAGATTTTCTGGTGAGGAATATAACGATCTTCTATTTCCCCTCTTCTCTCGCCATGCTCGTACTCGGATTTTGTGTTTCTTGTTGGTTTCCTTCCTCGGTACTTTCTGTTGGCAAAGGTCTCCTTCTTTCTTCCCTATTCGATCTTGAACTTGATCTCACGCTACTCTTGATCTCCTATTTTGCAACCTCATATTTTCCATCCTCAATTCATGATTCTGTCTTGTCAAGTTTGCGCGTTCCTCTGCCTCTAACCGTCTCTCTTCGTGTATTGTTTGTCTCAATCTTTCTAATCCGTGATTTCTTCATTTCTTTGATTCATTTCTCCATTCATTCCTTGCTCGCCTCCTCCTTGTCCATTGTTCATCATTCTTTGCTCCTCTTCTCTCTCGTCTTCAGAATCAGATCTCCAAGTATGCACACTTACTCTATCATAATCCACAGCTGCGTTTGCTACTGGGGAGATCGGTGGTTGATTTTGATCTTCTCCGTCATTTCTCATATTCATCCTTGACGATTCTCCTGTTTCATTCCCCCTTTCTCCAGCAAGTCTCCCACTTCTTCTTATAATCGTTGGTTGCCCTTGTACATTTCTTCTTCTAGCCATTTTTTTTTTTTCAATGAATTCTTGAGTATCTTCTCCAAATCTTTTCTCTGTTAATCCAAATTCCTTCCAATTTCTACGTCAATCTCTGCTCAGTCCCTTGTTTCTAGCGCATATGTAGTAGCAGGATTTCCCACACTACACCCCTTACTCAATTTTATTTAATTAATCCATTGAAAGATGTAAGATCAAGAATGTTTATTGATTGAGTCCATGAAATGTTTACACAAGATAATAGAATTACACTTAGAAATTAATACCCTCTTAAACTTTTCTCTCCTATTGACTTGCTTAACAATTCTCAAAAGATCTCTCCCTTTAACAGACTCATTTAGCCCTTTATATAGGGTAATACATAGTGGATGACAACTAAGCTACCCTTTATTTTCGGGAATGTCTCGCGAAGTGTCGCAGATGCACAAACATTTGATCTCGCGACACTTCTTAACCTCGCTTGGTCTCACGTCTTCTTTATGTTTTGCCTGTCGTTATTCATTGCGTCATTTATTTTAGCTCCTGCGACTGCCTCGCGACAGCGTCTTTTATTAATCCCGCGAGTCTTGTGCATTGCAATATTATGATCCTACACAAATTATGCATATTTCTTATATTTCTTATAATCAATTAAAATGATAATTTTAGGAATATCTCATTGTTTAGTGATATAGGTCACTTAATGGTGGGACAAAATCTAAAAGTAACTAGGTCATTTATTAGTGGGACGGAGGGTGTATTTTTTTACTAGGTAAAAGATATACTTCATTCGTCCCAAATTAGATGACCTAATTTAGACTACAACTTTGTCAGAGTTCTATTTCTAGTAATGTGTCTTTCAAACTTTTGTATGTAAAGCGGCTTAATAATTCTCTAGCAGACCGGCTTGCACGTCGGGCTAGAAAAAACTATCTTAAAGGCCTTTGGACCTCCCTTCCTTCTTTTTTGATCACTCTCTCTAGGAAGATGAACTTGAATGCCGTTTGTAACTCCTTTCTTTCTTAATGCATTGGTGTGTTTCGTAGCAAAACAAAATTAGACTACAAAAAAAAAAAAAATAGTTCTGTTGAAGTAACATGTGTAGAGGAGTGGATATTTCTTATATTTCTTATATTTCTTATATCAAATTATGCATATTTCTTATATTTCTTATAATCAATTAAAATGATAATTTTAGGAATATCTCATTGTTTAGTGATATAGGTCACTTAATGGTGGGACAAAATATAAAAGTAACTAGGTCATTTATTAGTGGGACGGAGGGTGTATTTTTTTTACTAGGTAAAAGATATACTTCATTCGTCCCAAATTAGATGACCTAATTTAGACTACAACTTTGTCAGAGTTCTATTTCTAGTAATGTGTCTTTTAAACTTTTGTATGTAAAGCGGCTTAATAATTCTCTAGCAGACCGGCTTGCACGTCGGGCTAGAAAAACTATCTTAAAGGCCTTTGGACCTCCCTTCCTTCTTTTTTGATCACTCTCTCTAGGAAGATGAACTTGAATGCCGTTTGTAACTCCTTTCTTTCTTAATGCATTGGCGTGTTTCGTAGCAAAACAAAATTAGACTACAAAAAAAAAAAAAGATAGTTATGTTGAAGTAACATGTGTAGAGGAGTGGATGACCACATACCACACATGTCAAGATGCATGTGCCTTTACTCTCAATCACTAGACACATGTAACTCTTTCTCTTCTCCTTACCAACAAGTGTACTAACACAAGCTCTCCTTGTCTTGTATTTAAAGAGTAAACTAATGAGAAAACATGCCTGATTTCTCTTCCTCTCTTTCATGCTTTGTCTCCTTTATGTTTTGTCTCTTAGTTTGTCTACCACTCTAAACATCAGCACGATGCCTAACCATTTGAGTTTCAAACCTTCAAACACAAAACAAAATAAAGTTGTTGGCTTCATTCCCAAAATCAAGTAGTAGAATTTTTCCAAAAAAAGGTATAACTCAACCATTCTTTCCATTATCATGTACCTATTTACTCCTATTGAAAGTGATATATTTGTCTCATCTATCACATGACATGATAATATTATCTTCTACTCTTTATTTTAGTTACACCAAAAGTTAAAAGAAATACTCCATTTGATTTTTACTAGTTGATTTTCAACTTGATAGTGATAGCTTATTTGTTTCTTTATGATCACATGCTTGTCTTCTAACATGAAAGTGACATTTTTATCTATAGTTTAATTAATTAAAATCATGTGATACACACAAGTATAGTTTGCTTTACTTTTCAAGAAAAAAAAAAAAAAAACCCTCACTGATTTGTTTCAAACTCCCCATGTGATGTTGTACTTTATCTTTTATTTTTTTTAATAAAATAAATAAATAAATACATGTATGGATATTACCTTTGAAGAATATCATATCATTTTACTTGTTAGGCCTCTTCCTATGCACATGCCAAAAAAAATGGTGTTTGGCATGCCAGGTGGCATGCCAAACCATTTGCGCCACTATGGGAAAACCGAGCGATCGAATCCCTAGCGGCGATATTGACAATATCGCCAAAATGATAAAGACTTTATCGCCGGCGATATTGTCAATATCGCTCGAAATTCACTATATCGCTGTCGATCAATATCGCCACCGTTCGAGTTTCTGCCGCCTATAAATACCGCAACTATACTCCCACCTCTTCTAAACTCTTCTCAATTCTTCTTCTGAAAACCTTCTGAAAACCACTGATTTTCTTTAAACTTTTGTTCTGAAACGATTATCTTAAACAGATATGGAGAGAAAAAAAAGAAACAAAAAAGGGAAAGCATCTACTAGTACCCCAGGCAGTGGAGTAAGTTTTGTTGTGGATACAAATTATGAGTTTAATAATGTTAGACTAGTAGCCGGTGAAGGTGTATTCTCTAATCACCTTTCTGATAATGAGGGGCGATGTAACGCCATACATCTAAGAGGTGGATGGACTGAGTTACGTAGAATTTTTGAATTACTTCCTGGTCTTTGTTCAAGAGAGAGTGAGAAGATATCCTTGGCGACATCTATATCAAATACAACCTAGAAACCACAGACTCAAGGTGTTCAAGTTATATTAGAACGATGGTGGAAGACTACAAACACGTTCTTTTTCAAGGACTTTGAATGCGGTAAGTCGTCTTTTCTAGTTATTTAATTTTAGATTATGTGTTTTGTTTCATAAAAATCAACAAATTCTAATTATGAATAATTATTGTTAATAGGAGTTACACCGATAGATTTATACATGTTAACCGAATTCCATGCCAAGGGAACTTAATTCCATTTAATAGACTAAAGTGGGTATCGAAGATAGATGGAAAGAAAGACTTCCTTTATACTCAAATGAATTAGGAGGAAATCCTACACATAGACAATTAAAAGCGTATGGGTTGAAGTTGTCTGGGCTGAAAAGTTTTTTCCAATGTTATGTAAGAATGAATGAAAATAGGGAAGCCGGGTAATCAATATTTGATCCCCGACCATTTTGAGGAGCTAGAACGCTCTGTTTTGTATTGTGGACACTTTGGGCCAATGTCTGTTTCCAAATGCTAGCTCGGTAGTGTTAATTGGGTTTCTCGAAGCATTAGAAGATTTAGAGCAAGCACCAACATATGATTGGGGGGCTGCGATTTTATCGTAGATTTACATTGCCCTAAGTGATAATTCGACGTGTGATAAAGATAGTTTTAATGCTTTCTGGGGAGTTCTGGAGGTAAGAACCAATCTTTTTCACATTATGTATTTATTTGTCATTTTTATATGGAAAAGTTATTAACCTGCTGAATGTTATTATTTTCAGTATTGGTGGTATACATATTTCCGTGTTTCGGAACCTTGTCTTAAGAATTATACGAATGTATTTCCGATCATACGAAAGTATGATTCTGAGAATTGGGAAGCATTGCATTGAAGATGGTCAACATATCGCTATTGTTCATAAGATTCAGCAGTTGAGTAGAACAAGCCATAACCTTATCTCACGGCCATATGAAGCAGTACCTGAGTTCCAAGAAGAACTAGGTCAGACAATGGTAGAGTTAAGCCTTAAAAGGATGGTGTTATACAGCCCTATTTCTGAGAAGGGTGTTTGGTATTATGGTGAAAGACAGCTTCTTCTGTTGCAAGGGAGATCGGTGATAGCTGTCAACCCTTATCCCAGTACAGATGTTTCAGCAGACGATTACTTCAAATTGATAAGAGAAGGTCATCATTGGCAAGAAGCTAATGCATTGATCCGGGAGCCGATGGACAGAAATGAGTACCTATCTTGGTTTAATACTATTTTCAAGCCAAATATTTCCATGCAACCGCAAAGTTTGGGTCGGATGGATTTCCCAGCTTTAGGTAGGTTGCCACTTGACAATGAATTTCTTCCTTCCCAACCTCCACCAGAGACGGGTGACGTATTTGCATATCCTTCTCAAAGTTCATCGTCATACATGCCACCATTTTCTTGGGAAGTAAAGACTATATCCAGCACATCTGGAGAGATTGTTACTTATCCAATTGTTTCTAGTGCACCTACTCGGACTTATCCATACCTCGGGGTCAATACGAGTTGGAGTATCAGACCCGATGTAACAATTATGATGCTCTTCTTCAGGGATTTCAGAATATGCACTTGGAACAGATGCAAAGATTGAGGGAAAGCATGATGTATGACATGAGTCTCAGTGTTGGAGCTGGTAGAGGATTGAGTCCCGGTTTTGGAGCTGGTGGAGGATTGAGTCCTAGTGGAAGTCAGCAGACCCGTCAAAGTCAGCAAAGTCGTGGAAGTCAGCAAGGTGGTGGAAGTCAGCAAAGTGGTGGAAGTCAGCAAAGTGGTGGAAGAAGATTGAGACGTCGTCACATGGAGGAGGTGGGAAAGTTCAACTCCAAACATGGTGTTAGAAAGTCAAGCAAGTACATGGTGTTGAAGAAAACATTGGCATGGATACAACTCCTACACGTATGTTTAGTCATTTGCCAAGTGACATACCGACTCCGTGTGGTGGTGTGAACATGGAAGTAGTTAGGAAAACGAATCAGTATACCCCAATTGCCTCAACCTCATGACATTTCAACCATTCCAAAGAACAACATCAACCACACGCATTTCAAGATTTGTATAATGTTCCCATACCCCGTACTCCCATTGCTTATCAAGGTTATGGTGATTCGATGAGACTCAACCACCAAAGTCTCAAACCTAAGCACCTTAACTAGTTTGTTGAACAACTCTATGGATCCGTAAAATGCAGGCAATTGGATCATTGGTGGGAGGAAACGGACAAGGAAATGAGTAGTTAAAATGTTTTCTTTTAGTTGAAATTTGAAATGTAATTTTTTTTTTAGATTAATGGAAACTATCTTTTAAATTAATATTGATTGAAACCAGATTTACATTTCATTAAAATTCACCTTGAGTAGGTAAGTAGAAATACGCTATCATGATCCATGTTATTTCCTCGTAGTCAAATCCACTTCTGTTAGCAAATTTATTATACCCATGATGCATATGTATGTATGTTAGTTTTTCTTTTATGTCATGAATATTCTAGTAATTTATTTTTATCAAATATTCCTCAAAATTGTAAATTTTTGACATGTACCTTAGCATTAGTATTATGTCACAAATATTGACCAAAACCTATTTTTATCCCGCAAACGGTTTGCTACTAAATATGCAAATGAATTGCGACTTAAATTCCAATAATTTTATATGTGTATATAAATGATAAATGGGTCTGTAGTTTATTTTTTTCTTCTAATAGACCTATTTTTAGTTGACTATTTTGTCAACCTTGTTACCAAATTGTTTGCAATTTTTAAACCATAAAGAAATTTGGTTTGCAAACAGAGTTCCCTTGTTAAAAACCATAAAGAAGCTTGGTTAATTAATTTTGTGGACTGGGTTATGATCAAAGATTGGACTATATGACATATCCGTAGTACCCAAAAAACCATAAAGAAAGTTGGTCATGAGAAAATGATACCGTGATTTGTTATGGACTCAGAAGGACTTGAGCACCATATTAATGTCCTTTATTTTGTCTATGTAGATGGACCCAATTCGACCAGAATTCGAACTTTTGGACTCAGCGGGACTTGAGTACCACCGTTGGGTATCTGATGTGGAAACCACCTTCGTGGCAAAGGACTACACCTCCACTATCAATCCATATGCCGACGCTGCTCCGACAACGAGAAAGATAAAGCTCATGCTCTTATGTTCCTTAAGAGGCATATCGATCCTAAGCTACGTTGGGGTTATCATCACTTGAAAACGCCAAAAGATCTATGAGATGCTCTAGATACCCGTTTTGGGAACATTCATGATTCCTTAATACCACAATTGAACGTCCTGTGGAACGAAATCCGCTTCCTCGATTATGTAAAAGTGAATGATTTCCAAAAAGAAATGCTGCAAATTCAGGCACGTATGGACTTTTGTGGAAAGAAACTTACGGATGAGGAAATGATTCAGAAAACCCTATCGACCTTTCCCACCTCGTCCATGATACTAGCGAACCAGTATCGTTTAGAGGTGGACAACAAAAGAATCACCACATTCAGTAGGTTGATAAACTTATTGCAAGTGGCCGAAAGGCACAATGAGATTCTTGTCAATAACAATGCCAGAGCTATCGGGAAAAAGAAAGTTCCCGAAGCTAACCATGGAAAGGTCAATAAGGGAAAGAACCCCAAAGGAAAGAGGGCTCGAAATTTTGATTCACATTCCCATGATCCATACCCACGTGGAGATAATGCCTCTCGTGGAAGAGGACGTAAGGGACATAATCGAGGTCGGGGACGTAAAGGTCACTCTAATGTTTGGCACAGAGAAGGAACTTCGGCCATACGGTGGTGATCCTAAGTTCGAGAAAATACCTAAAAATCCCGCTAACAAAAAGGTTGCAGACGAAAGTGCGCCTTGTTTTAGGTGTGGATTTACCGGACATTGGTACAAGCATTGCAAGGCTAGTTCCAATGTAGCTGCAAGCTACAAAAAGTACCGGGAAACTCTCGAACAAGAGGCTAACTATATGGAAGAAAATGATGTAACCCTTGACGTCAACCTCACAATTTCAGATTTCCTGGGCAATGAGGACTTTGCCCCAACTATGGATGTGCCTGATTTTGCTTGGGCCTAAGAATTTAGTTTCTGGCTTGCTAGACTCTGTCTGTTTTTAGATGTTTTGGAGTTTTTATGTTATCTTAGACTATCGTTTGTTTAATAGTTTGAGTAGGTGTTACCGTTGTTGAACATGTTCTTACCATCTTTATGTTATGTGTATGAATTATCTATAAGTACTTATTTTCTATTATGTTCTATAGAATTTTACTTTGTTTATGATAATCTGTTGTTTAGCATATAAATTAAAATGGAAAGGACGCCATTCTAGTAGAACAAAATTCTCTAAAGGAAGTGAGATAAATTGTTCGTTTTTCTTTGTTTGTAACATTCCTTCCTGATGTACTTGTAGGAATGTCTCCAGGAGAAATTGAATGTCTAGTTGATAGTGCAACCACCCACACTATCCTAAGAAATAGACAATTATTTGTCGATTTTACTCCTTATAATACATTTGTCACTACGATGATTGGATCATCGCAAGTAATAATTGGGCGAGGTACTGCTCAATTCTTGTTGCCAAACGGCACAATGATTAAAGTCACAGAAGCTCTATATGCACCAAGAGCGCACCACACTTTGTTAAGTTTCAAGGATATACGCGCAAATGGTTATCACTTAGAAACTCACTGTGAAAATGGAATTGAGTACATATATGTGACCTCTAGTGAATGCGGAAGGAAGTGCATCTTAGAGAAACTAATGAGTCACTCTAGTGGATTGTATATCACCACTATTAGGATTATCGAATCCCATGTGGTTGCCAACGATGAATTGTTGGCCAGTGACTTATATAAGCTTTGGCACGATCGACTAGGGCACCCAGGTCGTGATATGATGATCCGTGTTTTGAAGAACTCACACGGACATCCGTTCTTTCGAATGAAAAAGAAAATGGGACAAAAGATTGTTACAATGCAGAGTAACAATGTGCATTCTAAAGTAAATGATGCACATTTTATGCCTTCTAAAGCAAGAGAACTGAAACCTTCGTCTTCCAAAGTAATTGAAGCGCACCCAATGTCCCATTCTTCTTCGTTGTCCTTATCGAAGGCACATCGCTCATTCTGCAAAGCTTATTCTCTAGCAAAGATAGGATCGAGACCATCCTATGCTAAAGATACCAAACAAAATATTCCATTTTTACAAAGAATACAAGGTGATATTTGTGGACCTATACATCCAAAATGCGGACCATTCAGGTATTTTATGGTTCTGGTTGATGCTTCGACCCGTTGGTCACATGTTGCATTGTTGTCCACAAGAAATGTTGCATTTGCAAAGCTCCTAGCATAAATTATACGACTAAGGGCTCACCACCACGATCATCCAATCAAGTCTATCGACTTGATAATGCCGGAGAATTTATATCTAAAGGATTTGATGATTTATGTATGTCTAATGGAATTGACATAGAGCATCTCGTACCCCATGTACACACTCAAAATGGTCTCTCAGAAGCTACCATCAAAAGGTTACATATGATAGCTAGGACATTGGTTATGCGTTCCAACCTGCCTATTACTGCCTGGGGGTATGCCATATTGCATGCATCATTACTTATTCGCTTTAGACCCACTGCTAGCCAACCATTTTCTGCGTACCAGTTGGTAACTGGATATGAGCCTGATATTTCACATTTACGCATATTTGGTTGTGATGTATACGTGCCTATTACGTCCCCACAACGTACTAAGATGGGTCCACAAAGACGAGTAGGTATTTATGTTGGATACGAATCCCCAACAATTATCCGCTACTTAGAACCTTTGATAGGAGATCTCTTTACCGCTAGATTTTTTGATTGTCACTTTGATGAGACAACCTTCCCGTCGTTAGATTTACCACGGAGTGCGTTTGCATTTCAGTTGAAACGCTCACTTTACGGATTAAAGCAATCCGGACGGATGTGGTATACCCGTCTAAGTGATTATTTGATTGGGAAGGGATATACAAATAATGAATTGTGCCCCTGCGTGTTTATAAAGAAAACAAGTTCCGGATTTGCTATTATAGTTGTGTATGTCGACGACATGAACATAGTAGGTACTCTTGATGAACTAAGAGAAACCGCAAGCTATTTGAAATCCGAATTTGAGATGAAAGATCTTGGGAAAACTCGAATGTGTCTAGGACTTGAACTAGAACATCGAGCTTGTGGAATATTAATCCACCAGTCTGCATATGTCCATAAGATACTCAGGCAATTTAATATGGACAAAGTACACCCTGCTAGCACTCCCATGGTTGGTCGAACTTTAGATGTACATAAAGATCCATTTCGTCCAAAGGAAGATGGCGAAGATGTATTGGGAGCTGAATATCCCTATTTAAGTGCAATAGGCGCATTATTGTACTTAACACAATGTACTCGATCAGATATCTCATTCTCAATGAATTTATTAGCTAGATATAGCTCAGCGCCAACGCAGCGTCATTGGAATGGTATAAAGAATATCTTTAGATACCTAAAGGGAACCTTTGACTTGGGTTTGTTTTATCCCTACGAAGACGAAAGAAGAGATGTTAATGTAATTGCGACTCCTTACACCGGAACCCCAAATAATGTTTTGGTTGGTTTTTCTGATGTTGGGTTCCTCTCAGACCCACACAAAGGTCGATCACAAACTGGATACGTGTTCACTATCGGGAATACAACGATATCCTGGAGATCGACCAAGCAAACCCTTGTGGCTACCTCCACGAACCACTCTGAGATCATTGCCCTACATGAGGCGGTTCGTGAGTGTATATGGTTAAGGTCTATCATTACACATATTCGAAGGACATGTGGTTTGAGTTCTACCACTGAATAGCCAACTTGCATTTACGAAGATAATGCAGCTTGTATCGAACAGATGAAGCAAGGGTATATCAAGGGTGATAATACGACACATATATCACCGAAGTTCTTCTACAATCAGCAACAACAATGTCTTCTAAACATTTAGGTCAGTAAAGTAAAATCTGACGAAAATGTCGCAGACTTATTTACTAAGTCATTACCTAAGGCCACATTTGAAAAACATGTGAGAAGTATAGGACTAAAGAGATTGTCCGAACTTCCATGACTCCATAGGACCAAAGGAACTGTCCACTCCCATGAATGTATTAGACTAAAGAAACTATCTTGCATTAGGGGAGCAGCTGATGGTATGTTGAACTATTTTCCTTCACCGAGGTTACTTTTTCCCACTGGGTTTTGTTACTCGGAAAGGTTTTTAATGAGACAACAATAATACTAATCATGGGGAGATGTCAATATCAGGGGGAACATCTAACGATGCAATGATGACATCAATGTGTGTTGTACTCTTTTCCTTCATCGAGGTTACTTTTTCCCATTGGGTTTTGTTACTCGGCAAGGTTTTTAATGAGACAGCAAAAACACTAGTAATACAACTCTGGCTGAGGTTGTTATTCTCCTTACGAATGTTCAGGTTTTTGTGCAAAATATTTTTCCTGACACGGTTCCATAAAGGAGAAAAGTCTTGACAAGCGACGCCATCTCAGAAGCTCAAATGTCTTTCTCCTTCGACCAATTTTTCATCAACAAACGTTTTCTGGCAAGGTTTTGACAAAGCAATGAGTTTGTAATGATGGTCATCCAAGGGGGAGTGTTGAAGTAACATGTGTAGAGGAGTGGATGACCACATACCACACATGTCAAGATGCATGTGCCTTTACTCTCAATCACTAGACACATGTAACTCTTTCTCTTCTCCTTACCAACAAGTGTACTAACACAAGCTCTCCTTGTCTTGTATTTAAAGAGTAAATACTAATGAGAAAACATGCCTGATTTCTCTTCCTCTCTTTCATGCTTTGTCTCCTTTATGTTTTGTCTCTTAGTTTGTCTACCACTCTAAACAAGTTCAAGTTTGTACAGTTTTTAAGGCAAGGAGAAGAGATGAATATTTTTAAGTATTTTTTACAATTATATCATTGTAGATAATAAGTAGTAAAATTTAGAAACGATTTATCTCTTAAACTATATACCACGGATATTCGTAAACTTTATACCGTTGAAAAGCATTTTAAAACACCTGCATAACGAATACAAACATGGTTATCAAATTATACATATTTATTATACTAACAATAATAATTAAAATGACAGTTTAGAAATATCTCCTTATTTAATGATATAGGGCATCTATTATGGGACAAAATTTTAAAATAAATAGGTCATTTATTTAGGGACGAAGGGAGCATATTGATAAGCTTACAAAGAATAAGCAGGAAACAGAGAAGGACAAATACCCAACGGGATGGGAGAGGAAGAACATACTCAACCTCTCCTAATCCAAGAGAGCCTAAAACATCTTAGAAAGGACCCAAGAACAAACCAAAATATTCAAATTACAAAAAGAAAAGATTCTAGTTAGGAACAACCTGTTCAAGAGAAACCTCTTTCGCAGAGTCCGAGTTTTTATACTCAAGGAAAGTTTGAGTTTTCATGGCTTCTATGATATACGTGAAGCTTGACGTCCCACTGTTGAAAATGAAGTTGTTTCGATATTTTCAAATACACCAATAAATAGTTGTTGGTAGCACATGCTAAAGATTTTTTTCCCGTGGTAGACAAACTTTTCATTCTCCGTGCTTTGAAAAGTAGGTAAATGCAATTAGGCATTACCCAGGCAAGTTTAGCATACGGCATAAAATGCTGCCAAATTGGAGAAACAAAATGGCAATGGAAAAAAAAGGTGGGCAATAGTCTCTCTTTAACAACATCACAAAAGATATTGATTAACCAAAACCTTACCTTTCGTGTAAAGTACATCCCAGGTAGCTAATAAGTCTTGGTCATAACTCACCATTAAGTTTTCTAATTTCACCAACAATGCGGAGAGCTTTTCAATTTGAGCTTGTATTACTCTTCTGCCAGGCCTAGCTTCCACGAACATCCATTTAATAGCGTTGCAACACATTTTTTCACCGTCCTGTATTTAGTAGAAGTGATGGAGTAAATATCAGGGAAGGTTGTGCTTAGTGGTTCTTCTTCGACCCTGGTGTCCTTCCAAACTTTGATTGTCTTGGCATCTCCTAGCTTGAGAATGGTGCATTGCTTGAAGGTTTTAAGTTAGAGAGTAAATATCTTTCCAAACTCCACAAGTGTTCCCTGGTTTACGTTTTTTGGTCTTTCTATCCATCATAGTTGTCCCATATTTCGAAACTATTGTATTTCTTCGTAACGTAGTTTTTTTATTGTTAAAACTCCACCACCATTTCGTTAGAAGCGCTATATCCATACTTTTAACTGACTTGATACCTAGGCCCCAAAATTTCAGTGGAATATGACACTTCTTCCAAGATACATAATGACTACCTTTTTAGTCTCGAAGGTATCCAATAATAAATTCTTTATAACATGTTCAATTTCTTTGATGACTTTTGGGAAGAGCTATAAAGAGAATGAGCATGTATATAGGAACACTGGTTAACACCCTCTTAACAATATATTTAATTTACCCACTTTAGAAAAACCGGAGTGTTTCGACGAAGTAAGCTGACCCTTGCATCTTTCAATAATTGAGTCCCATTTAATTTTCCAATTTCGATGGTAACACTATGGGAAAACAGTGATCAACTACTTTCGAAATTTCCTCTTAATGCCTAACACAACTCTTACCTGGGTTGTGAAAAAAACTCATACACTACACTTGTTGGGGTTGTAGAAAATTCGTTGACAACTATGGTTAGAGTTGTATGTAAATTCTTTGACAACTATGATTAGAGTTGTATGTCATTTCCTTGACAACTTTTGTTTGAGTTGTAAGTCACTTCTTTGACAACTTTTCATAGCAGTTTTGGTTATTTTTCATTTGTGAAAAAAAATAATTGGTCACAGCATTCAAAATATACCAACATTCATTCAAATGTAAACCATCAAAATGTGACAGCATTCAAATACTTAAACCAGTCATAGATCTCGAGACTACAAATTATTATAATCATTCTTACTTGTGAAACTACAATACATTCATCAACAATTTACAATGTAATCATTCACCAAATACACTAGATTATTTTCGGTGTTGTTAATCACCACATATATTCTCATAATGCATTCACATAGAACTAGAATAAAGGTCAGTGATCATTTCCTTCATCTCTTACAAGTTTATGTTGGCATGTAGGTAATACATTCACATAGATTTCATAAGTGGTGGATTGTTTCTTACCATTCTCATCTAACCCAGCTCTTAGAAATATTTTGTTGAAAAAGAAATCACCATTCATGTACATGTATCGCCACCTCCTTGTATTCTTCTTGATGCTAACTGCACAATTCAGGTACAAGGTTCTGATAAGGTTCTGAATCTATCATCGGCAACGAAAAGTGTATATTATAAGCTCACCTCCTTAACATGCTTGGGCATCTCCAAGCATGCATACTTTCATCCAAGGGCAGTGAAAATGTGGCTACTTGAACTTAATAACTGAAGCGCATGTGCTTTTGAGGGCCATGTTCTCGAGAACAACCTTAAGTTCTACTGTCTCAGCAAACATACGCTTTCTGGATGTAGTTTCTGTATTGATGCATGTATGAGATTGCTTCCCTCAACACTTCACTCCGAAGCATACTACAATAGGTACAACAATCAAATATAAAGATCAAATATTCTAAGCATTACTCAAGCAAATACGCATAAATATACTTTTGGACGTGGAAATAACACAACAACTATCATTTATCATAGCCAAATGAAAACGGGTAATTACAACAACAAAAAAAATAGTTTCAATAATGCCCATGCACCCCTCACGAAGTGCTAAAGTTCTTTATGGAAAAAAGATCACAAAAACTTGCAGTATACAAATTCATGAGGGAAAGAATGAATGCATCGGTTCTATCAATGTCTATAGTTTCTACCATAGATAACAAATGCAGATTTCTTGTTATCAATTATCGCACAATTCATTGAAGTTGCAAGACTCGCTCTAAATGATTAAGATAACAAATTACTACTGAATGACTTCAAGTTGCAACAACCAAGAAAAACTTTAGTTTAACCAAGTTCATTTACTTAAAGCTCGTAAGGGGAAAAGACTAATTGTGACCCCCAAGAGTATGGAAGCAAGGGTGGTAACAGAACCACAACAAGAAGGTGATTTAATATCTAAAAAATAACACAATTTCAGGTAAAATTCAACTTCAAGAGACAAAATATGACAAGTTCTGCATTTATTAGCTGATATATTTAAATGTCCGGAGATATTCCAAACCCTTAAAACTTCTGAATAGTTCAAGGAGCCTAACGAACTCCAATTAATGATTTATGCGTTCACTATAAATATCAGGGGAGATATTTGCAATAACGAAGATGTGGTGCAGCATGAACATACATATATAAGCCTCTACAAGAAGTGGTGGAAATTAAAAACAATAGCTCTGGAGATTGTGCATTAAGTAAGCAGATATCAAACAATAATACAAGGGTATGGGATTTTTATATAATAGAGTTAGAGGAAAAAAGTTGAGGTCTCTGTGTTACAGGGTAAAGGTATTACTTGCAAATTTATTCCTTACTGCTCGTGGCAACAAATGGAGCGCATACTAACTTTAATTAGCAAACTATAAAGACAATCAGACAAACAAAGAAGAGAAGTATTGAACTAAAACTAAGATGCATCAAAAACTAATAAATAAACGAACCTATATATTATTCCAATATTTGTTGTTTAAGACTGAATCAGTTGGCTCCAAATAAATCTCGTAAATCAAAGACCATTGGTTGCAGTGAGGAGAGAATATGATTCTCTTAAGCAGGCCTCAACCCGCACATTATAATCCACATTTTCTTGTTCTGATGCATTGATAATGATCTCAATTGTTGATCTACAAAATACATATACATAAAACCATTAAAACACATCTATAGGGTTCAAAAAATACCCAAACTTTTCTACATAACCCCTAATTTCACAACCACAAAAATTGAAGAAACAAACTAATTTTTATACGGATTAAGCAACTCCCAAAAACAGAAGATAAAACCCCTAAATATACTAGATAAAGTAGTTTTCAAACATGCGTATGAACAACAGGAAGTTTGCTGCAGGAGCATATTGTCCTTCTTTAGGGATATTATCTAATTAGGAATGTCTTATGATTTTAGGGACGTTTTTAGTTATTTCCGTATTTAGTTGTTTCCGTATTTAGTTTAGGGTTTCTTTATTTAGTTTTATCTTTCTAGTATAAATAGGTTGCTAGGTTTTCTTTCGAGGGTAGACTTTTATTATATTTTCATACGACTATAATCTATTGATTATTGAAGAGTAATGGGTTCTCAACCTAGGCTCAATTATCTACGTTCTTATTGTTATGAATCCGATGTTCTATTCGATTATCTTTGTTCTATTTTCCCTAGTTTACTATTTTAGTTTCTAGAAGTGCATTAATTGGCGCTAGAACAAAACACACTAACATACCCTAGTTTCTTCAATGGTAGGTAGGAATAGAGGTGGTGGTAGAGGTGATGGAAACACTGATGTTCCTGAATTACAAACCTTGGTTGAGGACATGTTGCGACAGGGACGTGCGAAAGCTCGAAAGGAGATACAAGAGAGCCGACGCAATCCTTTAGATTCCCCGGAAGGAGTTTCTGAAGAAGAAGAACACACACAGGTCGATGAGAATCGTCATTATGTTGTTCATGAGAATCAAGTATTCTCACAACGTACCCATTTGTATTCACCGGAAGGAGGATCAGAGGATGATGAGCATGCGTTTAATGAAAATCCTTTTCATAATCGTGTTTTTCATAAATCATATCATAGAAGTTTAGAAAACAGATTGATCAAAGCCTTTGACTTAACCACCATACGGGTGAAAGTCGAAGTGGATGATATGGCTGGGAGGATACTTACAAAAGATTTCCTAGACTGGGAGGAGAGCATAGAGAAATATTTTGAATGGCATCCTATGACGGAAACTCGTAAAGTGGAGTTTTTCAAGTTAAAGTTGAAGGGGTCAGCACTACAATGGTGGAAAAGGCTACAAGAATAGCATATAAGGCAAGGCAAAGCAAAAATCAACACTTGGGATCACATGAAGCAGAAGTTGCGCAAACAATTTCTGCCATCAGATTACATGGTCATGATGCATAAGAAGCTTCAGTTGCGCCAACGTGACCTTGGTAAGAGCAAAAAGACAACCATCACATCAACAACAGCTGCTCGAATTACAAACAGAGTGCACAAGAAAGAAGATCACTTCATTGAGGCTAATAGTGATGAAAACACGTCGGGGAAGCCGATATATGATGAACTCGTGAGTCAAAAGATGAAATATGATGAATTTGTCGATGAAGAGCTGAAATATGATGAATTGGTCCCTGAATAGCTGAAATTTGATGACTTTATCATTAAAGAGCTGCATTATGATGAATTTGTCAGTGAAGAGACGAAATACGATGGACCTGAGAGTGAAGACGAAGTCATTATTGATTGGGACTTACCACCAGTCTACGATTTTTTTCCAGAAGTTGAAGACACAATTTTGTTTACTTCTGTTGGTATTGATCCTTCCATCAAGGAAGAAAGTTATCTAGAAGCGGAAGCTAAAGTTTTCTTTCAATCAGGTTATATCGATCATTTTACGCAGGAACATACGAAAATTGTAAGTATTCCTGTTAACCAAACTCACTCAGTTTATGAGAATCAATCTACACATCCAGTACATGATTTTAGTTTGGGTTCTGAAGCTTTACATACATTACAAACTATATGTATTGTTGATGATCCTAATTTGAGATCAAATTATCACAAGGGAGAGGTTATCTTCAAAGAAATTTGTAGAGAAAATTATCTCAGTAAAATTCGTGGGAGAATTTTCTTAAACAAGGGGAGGAGTGTTATGATGGAAGATTTAATAAGAAATCTTGGAACACACATGTGCTACTCAAGCACAACGTATGACAAAAGTGGTGCTCAAGCTGAGATAGTTGAGGACAGAGAAGCTTGCGCTGATGACATAACATGTATCCATCACAAGGTGTGTGCAATCACCAACAAGAAGAAAACAGTGGTGGTGGAAGTTTCTTTAGTTATTGGTGCGCAATTTGGAATTGCGCCCAACAATAATATAAAAAAAAAAAAAAAATTGGGCGCAACTTTGAGTTGCGCTAATGATAATAAAAAAAAAAAAAAAAAAAAAAGACCAAATTTAGTCTCCTCCACTGCGTTGGACTAAACCCAAATTTTAGTTTTTTTTTTTTTTGCTCTTGCTCTTTGGTTATGGTTTCAGTTTGCTCTTAGTTAGTTTAATACTAGACGCATCCGAAGCATTTAAGAATGCGTCACTTTCAGTTGACTGTGTTAACAGTGAAAATTTCCATGAGATTTTGGATTGCTGGGGCTTGCTGACAAGTCAGTTAACTTACTGCACGCATCCATGGTATATTGCAGTTGTAAATCTAAGTGCGAAACCTACTAATCGAAAGTGGGTTAGTAAGATTGTTAATCAGTACTCAACAAACCTTCCGAAAAGTCCTCTTGTGCTGAGTTTTGGTCTATCTTGGGAGCTGAATTGCAGTAAGAAGATGGAAATGGTTCAGGATGAGTTACTTTCGAATATGAAAGCCAACTGATTGAAGTGGAACAATTTTGATTTCATGCTTTTCCTAGAGATAATAAGATGGATAATTTTATTACCAAAAGCATGTTTTTGACCGAAGTAGAAGGTGGAGTAAGGAAGATAGAGGTTGTAACTAGCATGGTTGATACCGTTGCCACCACTAGTGATGAATCTTTGGTTTTTGATCGAGGAAGGTGAAAAAGCGGGGGTCTAACAACCACACCCAATAATTTGTTCGGCAATCTGTATGGACTAACTCCAATATAATTCCAAGAGAATCAACTAGACAGTCATACTTAATCAAGGAAAATATATCCAAGAGTTATATGTCTGTTTATCAATGTAATTAGCAAATCAAACATATGTGAATCCGTGAGCCTGATTATTATGAGAAACGACTTGAACGGTACCAAAGACCAATGTTCAAGTGTCAATCAATTTATATCAACAACCAAAGGTTAGATTATCTAATTGATTGAACTACGCACAACCTGTGATATTTTAATTATATAAACAAATATAATGCGGAAAAGAAATAACACAGACACCAGAAATTTTGTTAACGAGGAAACCGTAAATGCAAAAAAAACCCGGGACCTAGTCCAGATTTGAACACCACACTGTCTTAATCCGCTACAGACACTAGCCTACTCCAAGTTAACTTCGGACTGGAATGTAGTAGAGCCCTAACCAATCTCACAATGATCAAGGTATAGTCGCGTTCCTTACGTCTCTGAATCCCAGCAGGACTCGACACACTTGATTCCCTTAGATGATCTCACCCACAACTAAGAGTTGCTACGACCCAAAGTCGAAGACTTATAGACAAATTTGTCTCACATAGGAAAGCCTATTCTGATAGATAAATATGTCTCCCACAGAAATACCTATGAAGTTTTGTTCCGTCTTTTGATAAATCAAGGTGAACAGGAACGAATTGATACACCGGTCCTATATTCCCGAAGAACAACCAAGTAATATCAATTACCTCACAATAACTTAACCATATGGTAGTGGAACAAGTTATTGTGGAATCACAAAGAATGAGACGAAGAGTTTTGTGATTACTTTTTATATCTTACCTATCGGAGATAAATCTCGAGAAAATCTTAGAGAAGATAGTACTCAATACGATAGAACAAGTAAGATCATAACATGCAACTACAGAGAAAATAGTTGGGTCTGGCTTCGGAATCCCAATGAAGTTTTTAAGTCGTTAACCTATAATGGTTTTATAAAAACCTAGGCTAAAGGATAATCGACTCTAGTACGCAACTAGTATCACACAGGAGGTAGGGGCATTAGGTTTCCCAGTTGCTAGAGTTCTCCCTTATATAGTCTTCAAATCAGGGTTTGATAGCTTTGAAACAAAACAATCAATATTCACCGTTAGATGAAAACCTAATTTAAGATTCAAGCTAAGTTTGCTTAAAACCAAAGCAATATCTCTCCACCGTTAGATGGTCTTAGCTTGTTACACATAAATAAAATATACCTTCATTTAGATATGGGTAACCGTACCTAAACGTGTATATTGAGTTGGCTCAACAATAGTTAACCGAAGTTAGCCATATGAATACTTTTGTATTAACCTTGTTCATATAACACTTCTAGATCACATATGATGATCAATCAAACAAGAATGATAATTAAATGAATCTAATTGTGTTATTCATAGAGTTGTTCAATTGTTTATATTCTCATAGAAGTATACAAGACACAATTGAAGCAAAATCGGTTTTGATTCAAGAGAATCAATTCATGAACATTTAGCCACGATTTGCAAACGGGTATGAAAACTTAGTTACGGACTTGAACAGTTAATACCATTCGCATACAGGTATGCATACTTGGTTCCCAGACCTGAATCACTTTTGCAACAGTTTGCATACGTGTACGCATACTCTGCTATATCCAGACAATGGTTAGTTGTTCTAAACTCACATTTAAATCATTGAAACATCCTTAGAAGACGACAATAGCTGTCTCACATAAACTATTAGCTTATAAGTAATTTTCAAGTGATCGAATGATCAATACGAAACATTCCAAGTCTAACTGTCTCACACAATGTAAGATGTTACAAGGCAATTTTCACATGATCATCTTTTGACTTTTGTCAAGAATAACGATGAACATAGTTAAAGCAAAAAGCTTTCCAACACATATTTCGAAAAATAGATAAGCGAGTTATACTCAACTCGAAATATCAAATGTGCATAAAGATGAAGTCTATATAGCTATACGACTTTGTCTCAATAGGAGATAGAATATAATAGACTTCTGAGTGATATATGAGTTTAAGTCTCCACATACCTTTTATTGATGAAGTTCCTTCAAGCTCTCCTTAGTAGATATTCGTCTTCAATCGATGAACGCCGTGAAGCCTAGGCTCAACTATACATTTTATCCTAATCCGAGACATAGCTATAAGTAGACTAGAAATCAAGACTTATAGTTTTGACAACTGAACTTGACAAACAAGCTTGAGATGGAAACGCTTGCGAGTTCGACCGAGCAGTGCTCTAACAGAAGGTCGAAACCGAAGATGAAGGAGACTGATCTCCAATTAGTAAGTCGTGTTATTGCCATCAAAGATTTTGTATCAGCATGTGGAACCTTAGCTAAGTATGACGTACCAGAAAAGAACAACGACGTCTTGAGGATGCTTTGCGTATACTTGCTGGGTAATTATTTGAGTTCCAGTCGTATGAACCCTGACTTTAAGAGATTAAACAATAGTATGGTGCACTACTATAAGCGATTTCTTATTTCTGAAATGAGACCAGTATGCATAGAGCGTGCGTTGATTAATGATATTCATGAAGAGAAGTTAATTGCTGGTCTATCTCGTCAAGTATCAACAACAAGGAAAGGCTACAGAAGTCTCTTACTACAACAGCGCTTCAAATTAATGAATGATTTTTTGGTGATTCAGGTCATTCATTGTGAGGAAATTTGGTTCTGGACGTATGTAACTTGTTGTCGGATGTTATTCTGAAAATAATGGAAACGAGAGAAAGATTAGTAAGTGTTGAATATCGAAGTCAGGTGATGAATTTAATATTTGGTAGTGACATGACTAAGTCATTGAAGGTTCGGGTTTTTGTGTTCGATCGTGGGAAAGTAGCAATTATATCAAACGATACATTGGACAATATTTCTTGCCTATTGCGTTTTAGGATCTCTAATGTTACGAGTTTTGTTTTCGATCGTGGGAAGTCAGCTGGATGTTACGCGAGGGAACTGGAGAATGAGCTCGAGGCGACATGAAGTTATGAAGACCTTCTGTACGGAGTCGAGAAATCTTTCAACCGGGGGTGGTTGATGTAGGGGAATATTGTCCTTCTTTAGGGATATTGTCTAATTAGGAATGTCTTATGATTTTAGGGACGTTTTTAGTTGTTTCTGTATTTATTTTAGGGTTTGTTTATTTAGTTTTATCTTTATAGTATAAATAGGTTGCTAGGTTTTCTTTAGAGGGTAGACTTTTGTTATATTTTCATACGACTATAATCTATTGATTATTGAAGACTAATGGGTTCTTAACCTAGACTCAATTATCTACGTTCTTATTGTTATTAATCCGATGTTCTATTCGATTATCTTTGTTATATTTTTCCTAGTTTACGGTTTTAGTTTCTAGAAGTGCATTACAGTTTAAACCCAAGATTCATTTTTACCAGTAAATGAAGATCTGCAAGAAAAGTATGAGAAAAAAATAGCTTCAATTTTGTGTATAGAAGAACTACTTTCTGTTGCTGCACCGTAAATCAAAGGGTTATGAGTTTAAATCTTAATACAAAACGAATCAACCAGAAATAATTAAACAAATAGAATGATCCAGAATGAAACTTAGGAAAAAGAAAGGGTGTAGAGTACCTTCAAATGGGTTAGAATCACCATCAACAACATCAGAATCTCAGCCAACAGTACCCATCTTCAGCTTAAATCCAACATCAACACCGCCAGTTACATTTGAGAATCGATTGACAACAACAACTCAATCTCCTCATCACCCCTTACTCATCTCTATCAGCTTCAAATGCTTATCGAGCCTAACCCATGCTGCCAATTCCTAAAGCACTAGCAAAATCATCTAATCTACATCCAAAGCCATCGCAACCACCAGCTCCAGATTTCATTCATCTAATAAGAAATGATGTAACCATTCTTCTCCTTCTTTCGTAACTTTTCTGTAGAAATCCCCGATTGAACCACCAAACCCTAATTTCCATTCTTAACAGCAGCACAACCAAATCCACCTCTAATTACAGCAAACCCCCAATTCCCTCTGATTCACTTCTCCACTGAGTAACTTCATAAAATCCTCACTAATTCCAAACCCAGATCAACCTCAGACCACAACTTGCTCTTCTCAGATTCAAATCTTAACCCATTTAATTCACGGCATCAAAATTCATATCGAAACCCCATATCGAACCAAGAACTAG